>JAUPFV010000003.1:276997904-277350176 GCA_036936605.1 Limnanthes douglasii subsp. nivea
AGGTTATATGTAGAATTTATGTTGATTTCTTAATTTGGCTACCAAAGGTTAAACATACACCAACTGACTCGTTATGATATGAGGTAGTATTTTATACATTCTATTTGATTTTGGGTCTGAATGTATTTACACCCCAACCGTTTTAGTCTTTTTTAGCTTACCCACATGTGTCCCATCCAGTTGATGCCTAATTGGTGACTATCATTAGTTGCTTTAATGATAATCTATGGTTTGACGCATTAATTTATCACTAGTTAGCTTTGTTTTCACAAAAAAAGTCCAATACTTATATGTGTCCCTGCACAACCGTTACATAGTTATTACCAACATTCTTGATTTTGAAAAATTGTTGAAGCTTTCCTTTTTTATTTTCAAGCGATCATTAGGAAACTAGACATACATTATCTCATACAGAAATGCCTCAATATTGGTTTTTCTGGAGTATAAATTATTTTGTTTTAACTTTTGGTGGTTAGAACTATTGTGTTATTTGTATTTGATAATTATTTATTTTTTATGTAAATATAAAATTCTTTTGCCGGTTTCCTGATCTATTTAATAACCAAAAATATGTTCATTATTCTTGGATACTTCTCTGAAGTAGGTTGGGGGAAAATATAATCTTTTGTTGAATTTCAAAAACTTTCTATGTTCGGGGTATTGGTAATGACCATTTAATCTTTCTAGAATGGTAGGCGAAACATTGCATATTTCGATTGTGCTATCCACCCCCACTATCTAAGAGGTCAAGTGCACATATATCCAGTTGACGTTACAAACTCTTGTCCACGTATTTTCTAATAAGAGTGTAATATTCCGGAAGATGGTTACAAGAAAAACAAAACAAACGACCATAATTTCAGGAAAATGCTAAAGGAATATGGATGAAGATACCATTGCCCATAATAAAAAAAATAAAAAATGAATCACAAACAATCATACGCCACACGAGTGATCCAATGGATTTAGGAATGAACTATTTAGGGAGTGAAAACAAAAATATCTTAAAATAGAAAGAAATACTCACTTGACTCTAGCACAATTTAGTGCCAAACAGTTAAAACAAATAATGGTTCAAAATGTCAGATCAAGTTGTCTAAGTTTATTTTAACACTATTATATTTAAGCTAGGTCTCAATTTGAAATATTGACAAATAAAAGTCATAGCCATAGTGATGGTACCAAACCAGTGAGAGCCATGAGGCTAAATTGGTAAAAATAAAAAAGGTATGGTAAATGGTGACTCGGGAGACAGAACAAATCTGGAGACGAATATGTTTTTCATCGTATGTTCATCTAGCTTGGAATTCAAAGAAATTATTTGTAAATCAGAGTTGTAGATTACCAGAATGAGGGTCAAATATATGGAATAAGGAAAATAAAGAGTAAGTGTTGTCTTTAAGGCGAAGTAGGGGAGTCGAAAGTGTGTGTATACTTTATAAAAAAAATTGTTTCCATATCTTAAACCTCGAGATTAGGATTTTTCATCTTTCTTAGGAACACGGGTTTTTGTATTGTTGAGAATTTTTAAATGCAATCCTTTATTCTTTATTTCTATAACTATGCTTGCATTATTTAATGTTTATTTTTATTTTTCTTAAATGTTAATTTGACTACACTTAGCTTATCTAATCGTATATCTAAATTGGTCGTGTCTTACCAATTTTATGATGATACTTTAGGTTCGGTAATTATTTTTTGCTATTTTAATCCTTGCATGATAGGCTTAACAAATTATGAGTTAATTAATTTTTAAGAGTATGATCCGTTTCAGATAAATTATTTTTATTGGCAACTCCTAATAAATAAAGACTTTTAGATCTATAACCCTTCAAGGTTCAAGAGGTAGTTATCATTCTCACAATTATGTAACTTTTTTTTAATAAGAATGAAATATTACATGCTTCGTTCGAACCTAGAAGCATAATATGTTTTAAATTTATTTGAGTTACTTAGTATGTTATATTACGTACTTGCACATAAAAAAAACATATCTAACTCTTTGTATACCTTGAGGCTCACTTCTTCCCAGTAGAGTGATAAATTTTGAAGATAGAAGGTAAGTGTTAGGGTCCGCATGCTTAATATAAGTTACGAATTCTTTAGAAATCACTATCTAAACGCATATGTAAATTACCAAAAATAATATTGAAGACATATGTCTCGTTCAAACTTTATTGGCCACTTGGGTAGGAAATAGTGCACTTCAAATTAGAAAAATTATAAATAAAATGATATAATACGAATCAAAGTCTACATTACGTTAGATGTTTAAAATTTGTATAACTTCAAGTTTTCTATGTCCCATAGAGAGGATAGGGAAATCTATGATTCATGGCTTAACCTTGACCATTATTATGTAGAGTCTTTTTTAGTTAAGACCTAGTTTTTTAAGTGCTCTATCCATGTTATGAAGGGACACACATCTAATTATTTGACTAATTGTCTTAAAACTAAAAAAGATACCTTTGAAGTCATATATACTTCTTATTAGTGTTTTGAAGTGCTATATAAGCAAGTGAGCTTTTATCTGATTTTTTCAATTAGGTTATGTTTGTCCATATGACCCTCAGTGTTTATTCCCTCGTTATATTTAAAGATTAAAAAAAGAAGAAGTGATGTTTTTAATTTATTATTAGATTCGAGGGATATAAGACTTAATTAAGAGTGTCCCATAAATGAAAGATTAATTATATTCATGAGCCATAGCCTACACTATTGGATCTACCATCTCTTTATACCATCCATGTTGGTTTAAGGTAATCGGCCGAAGGTAACCATCTCTCTGCCTAAACTTTTATTAAAAAATCTTCCAGTACATGAACTTTGATGGTAATACGTGGTTCGTACTTGAAATTGAGATCCCCAAGTTCTACTAATAATATAGTAAAAAACCAAATATATCTAGTTTACGCATTATGTTTTTAAAAGGAAAAAGGTTTGAGGTATAATAGTATGTGTTTAAAAAAATGGTCTCATCTTTCTCGCCGCAATGACTAATTCTAAATAATTTTCTAGTTGTAAGTAGCAAGTTGCAGTGTCAATGATGAAATTGCTTGAATAATATATCAATCTCCGATAAGACCATTCAGCAAATTGAGCTAATTATTATGGTTCGACCATTGATTCCTCCAGTTTGGTATGGGAGTAGCATTTCAAAATTTCATAAACTTTGAATCATCATTCCAGTTCTAAATTTTAGAGCTTGGAAGTCTCGCATTAGATGCTCGTATCATTATGATACTCAGATAATCTGATTGTATTTTGAGAATTTTTAAGAGTGATTTGTTTTAGGTTTGAAAAACCATACCAATTCTCTGGCTTTAGCAAATATGATCTTGGTGATTTCATTCAACTCAAAATAACTTCCCTCGTTACCTCATTTCTTCATTTCTTTATCGGTCATGCCCTTTCTTTTATAGGTTTTTTTCTTTAGATATTGTTGTTGGCATAACTAAAAGCTTGAAAATTTGTGTTGGGGCCATGGTTAGTGGTTCCTTGATATTACTTGCAGGATGGTAAAAACAATAGGCATTTGAAACCACTAGAAAATCATATACACAATATCTCATTAACTTTGATTTGCACCCGGATTTGCGTGAAAAGGAAACCGAGATTAATGCATTATTATTCCTAATATCATCATCTAGAAGACTAGGTAAGATGCCCCACTTGAAAACCATACATGAAAAACTTTATGATAATTTTGTGGGTTGGTTGTGCTTGGTTTGAACAAATTTTTTGGTGTATTTCTAAAAGCTTTTATTGGGTTTTTGTTTGCACTGGATGATGTAGTTACTATGACCTGAATGCCTTTGCTACCTATGAGATGTTCTTGAAAGGTTATCCAAAGCATTTCAAATTTATGTATAAGTACCAACGATAACTAATTGAACCAGTTCAAGATTATGCCTAAAAATATCATAGAAAATGCACGACACAATAACATGTCATCCCTTCCAAACTTGAGCACCTGATTTTGGAACTTCTCGATATGATTCTTTAGATCCCAACTAAATATTGTACCCATCATTCTTCTACTGATTGAATTTTAGTGGCAAGTTGCCCGATAGGATTTCAAGAGCTATCATGGACAATGAGAGGTTGTACATGAGTTCAGTCACAATCTATTAATGATAACCAAGTTTCATCGAACCGAGTGAAGTTAGCAGTCATTTGTGAGATGTGACCAAACAATGGTTGGATCACATGTGGGTAGGTATATTATGGGAAATGACCCCATAAGTACATACTCACAAATTATATTTCCATATAATACCCAAACTAGCATTTATGCTTACTTAAGATTCATCTCAACAAAGTAACTTCCACTTAATACCAATAGTTTTTTAATACCCTAAATACTCTTTACAAACTATATATGCTTATATTTTGTGAGTGGTTGATTTTACCCCAATTAGATCTTGTACACATTTGAATTTGTAAACAACAGCCTCCCTCTCTTCATACCCTAACAAAATACCCGATTTAAAAAAATGATTTTCAAAAAAATGATTTTAGGTAATCGGTGTATTTCGACGTCGAGTCTACCTACTATGGTAGAGGTTAGTTCCACACCAATTTCAAACTATTGTGAACCTTTTATTTCCAATTGGAGTTTGTATGTGGTTGTTGATGGTGCTTTCTTGATTTCAGCTTTTTTCTTCATCGTCGTTTTGTGCTTTTGACTTGTTTAATCCTTTATTCATCAAAAAATGTATCCATGTGGGTTTTTAGGTCAGGTGTGGATTCATAGTATGGTGACACACTATTTCTGTCATATTTTATTCTTTTTTCAAAACAGATTTTGTAGCAGCTCGATTTCATGTTTTTATAAACATGTTGTATTGTGTATTCATTTCACTTATTATAGTTGTTTTTTGTGTGGTTGATTATAAATAAGTCGGTATTTAGTTTTCAGTATGTTAGGTTGAGGATGCAATTGTAGGGTAGATGATGCAATTTTAGACATTTTCAACATGAGTAATCAGTGCACGACTATGCGAGATTAGTGCAGAATTTAAAAACGCTGAACATTCGTGTTACGTATTGAATATTATTGAGATTCTCATATTAATAGATTATGAGATTTATGTACGTTTATATATATGCAATTTTTTTAAACGATGCTAGTTAAGTTTATCAATGAACATACGATGTTAATGTTAATGACATTGTGAGTTGTGTTGTGACATCCCAATACTACTTACTGCTTCAACTTGTACAATGCATAGTAATAAATGTCTAAACCAAGAGTTTATATTATCAAATATGGTCACCAAACTGTAACTGTTCCTTTGTCCGAGTTTGAAAACTTTTTAAGTATTTACGATTACGTTGAAAGCAAATGGAGCGATATGGTCAAAGGTAACTACACTATTACCTACTCATGCGGTGATCACAAGAATTGTTTGTTTAATAGTTAGAAGGATTTTATCGGTTTAATGATATATCTTGATGTGGAGCATCTAAAAAGCGTTAGTTTTTTTTTATAGAACAACAACTAGTTGATAAAAGATCGGGAGAAAAACGTAAACAACATAACCTAAATTTGGGAGAACCCTCTCATAATCAACTAACTAGTGTAAGAGTAGTAATTAAATAGTTGATTTTGAACAAAAAAACATCTTGCTACTACTGGTTGGACTGATGTTATCAAAGGTGTTAGTCAAGCTTTCAGTGAAGGTGTTGCCGGTTTAAGGTTATTCTTATGTCGATATGCCTTAGAGCAAGGTTTTACTTTTAAGTACATGCATAATACAATTAGTAAGATTGCTACTTATTATGAAAACAAAGACTCAAGTGGATATAAATAGAGACTTTATGCATCAATTGATTCCAGCACCGGCTTCATAACGATAAAGCGGTTTGTTGAACGACATACACGTAGCCCCGTTTTCTCCAAATGGCATAGTAGGCATTTGACATCGGATTTGATTGCGGATGAAATTCATGATTCAATTAGGACATGACATTCGGTAACTACCAAGAGTATACCATCGTCTGTCAAATGAAACTACAGTTTAGATATATATTACTGTCTCTCGTGAAATGCTAAGGAGGTGAGTTTTCCGAGATATTAAATTTTCTTTTTAGTTTGCTAAAGATATACTTCAAACGATTGAAGAGTCGTGATATTATTATCAAATGCCACTTGAAATTAGCTGCTGGAATCATCTTCAGGCGCTGTTTTATAACATTCAGCTTGTGCCTTCAACTTTTTCATTCATGTCGTCCATATTGTATGTCGACAAAACCTTTTTAGCTGGAAAACATATGGTGTATTGCTATCTGTAATAGAAAAGAATCGCAACAACGGTTAGTCCCACAATTTTAGTATATATTGAATACTTGCGAGTATTCTTATATTTATATTGATACTTGTGAGGTAATAGATCGTGCGAGTTATGTGTTTTGATCATTGCAATTTGTACATTAAAATGTTAAGATGATATTCATCTTGTTATTCAGTCATCCGATTTGCTTGACCTTATTAACCATGTGAGACAGATGTAAACTTTTGTACGTTGGCATGAGATCTGTTTGTTAAATCGTTATGATGTGATTCTAATGTGACCCATTAATACGATTTGCTTGTTATTATTAATCATGCTAGGCAAATATAAAATATCGTACGTTGGGGTGCGATTTGTAAGTTAAATTATTATGATGTGATTCTCATGTTCCTCATTGATGTGATTCTCATGTTCCTCATTGATGTGATTCTAAAGTTAGCTTCTTATGATGAAATAAATGTATGAGCAGTTAACTCTTTCTATATTGCAGGAATATTCCCTGTTACTTTTGGTATTGTTGGTAGTGAAGATTATGACAACTTGCTATGATTTTTGGGGAGTATGAAACCTTATTTGTTGGACCATCAGATAACATTTATATAAGACCGCCATTTAGGTATTATTAATGTTGTTTCCGTTGCATATCCAAATTGCTATCATGCGCACAGTATTTTCCATCTCATTCAGAATCTAAGAAGTGCTTTGAAGCGTACTAACCGAGAGTATTAAAATAGGATGCTATATCTATTTAATTGATGTGCTTATGATCCCAATGTAGATTTTTTAATGATTATCTTTCAGAATTTATAAATGAAGGTGGTAGTAGAATTATAATTTTTTTTGACAATTTACCTTTGGATAAGTATGCTTAGGCATTCGCTAGAGGGAAACGATATGGTGCTATGGCGTCTACTGCGGTCGAATCGTTTAATGCACAAATCAAAAAGTTGTGCATTCTACCATTGTCGAATTGGTGGAAAAGAAAAGAGTCTTGCTTATGACTCAAATTTCAGACGTTATTCGAAGGGGATGAGTTGGAGCACTAATTTATGCGCCGAGTATGAGAAGAATTTTAAGCAGAATGTTGAAAATGGTCGAACCTGGCTCGTTCGTAAGTATTCAGTGTCTTTATTTTAATTTTTTCAGACCCTGTTATGGTTATTAACATGCTTGATTTCAAATGTTCTTGTGTTACATGGTAACAAAACTGTTTTTCGTGTCCTCACGCATTAGCGGCAATAACATCGACTCACGAAGATATTATGACTTTGATAAAGCCATTCTTCACGGTTAGAAATTACAGGTTAATTTTTTCTTTTAGCATGTCGTCTATAGCCAATTTCAACAAAAGATCAAGCTCTAATGATTCTTTTGAGCCATAAATTTTGCCTCCCAACATGAGAAGATGAGCTGGAAGGCCTAAGAAAAAGAAAATTTCATATAGAGGAGAAATATCAACCATTTAGTTGCGATGCGGCCGTTGTTAGTAAACAGGCTATAACATGAGGACTTGTAAGGTTCCATTGTGATTTACGATTGTTCTACCATATGTTAAGCTGCCATGCAATTTCAGTGTTTTACTAGGATTCACGATTGACTACTTAATATCAAAACATTACGATTTGTATTGTAAAACATCTTTGCGAGTACAAATATATGCTAGCCATGGTTTCTTACTTTGTGAGATACGACTATTTATGACCATGCGCTTCACGTTAATTTTTAACCAATTCAATTTATTAGATATTTTTGTTTGTGATTTTAATAATTAATATAGTGTTGTGATTCCATTGTCTGACTAGATCGTGCGTGTTATTTGGTATTGCAAGGACTACACTTGTATGTTTATGGGTAGCTATTATTGTGCATTTTTAGTCTTTTTAGACGTGCAGTTGCTTTGTAAAATAACTTTGTGATTGCAAGAAATATCATGATGCAAGACACGCCAATCAAACACAACGCGTTTTTAGGTAAGTTATAACATGTCATGTTCTTGGCAATGCAATAACGCAATTGCTTGACAAAATTAACCATCCAATTTCCAAGTACACCTTAGCTAACATCACAACCTTTTAATATTAGATAACAACATATATATGGACCTAAAATTGTCCAGAACTCAACCCTAATATAAAATACAACATATTTTAGGATTGGTAGGTTTAAATCCTAACAAAAAACACAAATCAACCACCATAATCATCAATTACCATAAGAGTCTTCTGAGTCAGACTCCTTCACTTCCTCTTCTTCCTCCTCATTATCTTTCTCATCTTCTTCCATGTCTCTGTCCATTTCATCGTCGACCTCTTCGTATTCTACGTCCTATGCGTCCAGTACATCTTCAAACTCCTCATCATTCTACAAGTCTATTTTTCCTTTGCATTTTAGAAGCTCGTTCGAGTCAGAGTCGTAAACAGAAAACGACCATAAATCACTAGATTCATACTTATCTTCGAAGAAGAACGGAAATATGAAGCCCTCTTTCGAAGCCTCATATGAGTACTCGGATGTTGTGTTGCCTTTGTAGTTAGAGTAATGTATCCACTCATTAGAAAGACCATCGCCAAAGGATAAGTAGTCGTAAGAGTCTGGAGAGTAAGGGGCCATCCTTTTAAAAGATGAAGAGTTTAGGTTGCGTATTTTGATTTTATGAGTAAATAGGCATAACTCCTTACTCTTATTTATAGTCCAAAATCCAACTCAACTGTATATATCTCAATATAAATATTTAAATGTGTATTTATTGTTTTTTCATGATTAAATATCTACATTAGTCTTGTCAAGCAATAAACTAACCAATACAAAAATAATTCTAAGTTTAATTATTGACGTGATAAAATATCTAGTTGTCATTTCCACATATTAATTATGTTGCTTCTTTAGTTTAGAGTCCAGCTTCCAAGGCATTTTTCTATCACTAAGGTTATTTGCAATTTTCGAGGAAAATACTAAGTGCAAGATTGGGTGAAGATTTATATTCGTAGCACGATTTACTTATAATATCGTAATCATGTGATATTGGGTGAAAATTTATATCTGTAGCACTATTTACTTGTAATGTCGTAATCATGCGAGATTTGTTATAAATTTTAGTTAGCATGACACACAACTTATTGCAGCTGCTATTTATATGATATATTAACATTGAGATGCTAGTGTATTGCCATATACAAAATAGACAACTTAGTACAACATTTATGAATTACTTACAAAATCAGTCAAGAAAGTGTTAAACACCACAAAAAATTACACACGTTACTATAATAGTAATGAATTACTTACAAATACATTTATTTTCCAAAAAAGTAGGATTCAGATAAAAATCTATTAAGGTAGCTACCACTGGCGGTTTGTGTTTGAATCATTTAGGAAATGATAAAACATTTGAGCACTAGTTCTTGAACACATACTTTCAATGTATTTCTACGATACAAATGTGTTATGGATGATATCTTTTGCGTATTCGCAAACAAAAATGTCGCAGTCGAGGCTGTCTTTTTTTTGCTGTGTAATATCTGTTATAGCCTTCACTTTGTATCCATTCTTTACATTAGGTATGTAACTTTTCTTCATACAATATGTCAACTGTCAATTGATAAAATAGTAGTGAGCATCATTGATGTGTCTGACTATACATACGATTTGTTTGAAGTTGTAGATTGTGATTCATATGAAAATAATAACATGTGTTTCGCTATATAATTTAACATGCGATTTATGTTACCTAAGAAACATTCGATTTATTTGAATATTTAGCAGGAATTTGTTTAGAAATTTAAGTAATGTGATTGCTTCAGAACAAATGTGGGTATCTTTATTTAAACTTATCATACCAATCACCCTCTTGTGATTTATATGAACATGCACATACAACCCCACCCCCAACCAATAATGCGTATTATTCATAAACCATCTACACATGATGCGATATGCGTTAAACATTATACATAGATGATGTTATTTACCACAAAATAACACATGCACGTCCACCGAAATCAAAATTCCAGAATCCTATCCAAAACTAAATAATTTAACTTTAACCTTCAAGTTGTATCGACAATAACACAATTGTAACAGACATAGTACACGCACCTACCAAATCATAAAAACTATCACGAAATGTAAAATCACCCAAAACCAGAAACCGACACGGATCGACGATATACCTACTGACCTATACATACGTTAATCAACAGAACGCTCTAACAAAAAGTCTAAACTCATAAATGAAGAACCATATACACATTATGAAGTATGCTAAATGTAGTTTACAAATTCAAAACAACTACCTTTACTTGTTTATTAAAGTCTGAGCAACGATTTCGACTTAGAATGGGTTTTCTGGTGAACGATAAACGACCTCTGACGTTGGCAACACTTCATCGGAGATAGTTATGCCGGTCGGGGTGTTCACCGAGATAAATTGGCGGTTGGGTTTCTTGGACGGGTTATGGGGTTTTGAATTTGGGGTTTCATCCTTTTATTGTTTAATTTTTTCTAGTGAATTTGGGAGGGAATGGTTAGTGAAAAGTCTTGCTTTGAAGGGAAAAATAATTTCTCAATCTAATTGAGCCTATGTATAGTATTGAGGGTATTTTTGTTCATTTTTAAGTCCATTTACTTATTGGTACACTCCCTTTTTGGATACTAGGTGGTAATGATATACTTGAGAGTGTATTTATGGGTAGTTTTATTTTTATATTATCCGTTCAAAATTTGTTGAATTCAAAATTTGAATTATATAAACAAAATAATATGATTGAATAAACTATGTATCATAATATATATAGTGAAGTAAAAACTTACATAACAGATAAAACTTGATAATAAAACGTAGACATAATCGAAACAACAAAAGAGATAAGAACATAACACTATTTTCGTAATAATATTTATATTTATATGATGATTTGATTATACAAAACTTAGTTTGTTTTGTTTAAACTGTCCACTGTAGCTTTTCACCCACCTAGAGAAACGATCTACTTACTTTTTATACAATAGTCTTCAATCATGGCACTTTTTGTTGGATGTCATTTGTGTTATATGACATCTTTGTTATTTTTGGTAGTTTCAGGTACATATTATGTACTATCGGTATGTACCTTGTCGAGCACGCTTCCTTAATAATATTTTACCATGGTTTTGGTGGGAAGAGACTTGATTTTAAAGCAGTTCAGATTGAGATAATTTGGGATCAAGCTTTGGTAATGGTGGTGTGTTCAGGTGGCTCTTGGAATAAGAGGTTGTTCAGGTGAGAGACCCCTCTTTAAGAGGAGCTACGGCTAGATTTTTGGGGAAGGGGTCGCTCAAATAAATGACCCATATTTAAAAAGGGTCTTGGCCAATTTTTAAACATGGTATCGGCCAAGTTTTAGGCATGGATCTTGGTTGAAGTCTTAGACAAAGTTTGGGATAACGACCCATTTTATAGAGAACTTAGCCAAGTCATGAGATAGTTGGTTGCTCTGGTGTGCTACCCTTCTTGAGATATGGAATTGAGCAAATATTTTAGGATAAGAGGAGGTGAAGGATCCATTTTGAATCGTTTGGCTAAGGCCTATGAATGAGGGGTCACTCAATGACCCCTCTTTGGAGGAATTACGACCATGTATTTGGATGAGGGGTCGTTCACCTGAGGGACCCATATTTAAGCTGCTTGGTGACTTGGGTTGCATAATACAAAAGACTTGCCTAATTCTTTAAAGGTTTTACCTAGTTGTTCCAGCTCGTCGCTACAATTCATTTTATGTTGTATCAGTAACTTCCCATCGTTCATTGCTCGATGACGAGATAATGGAGTATCCCATGGTACTGATTTTGGTGATAGTCACTGAAAAAACTAAATGGGCCATGTTCCTCATAGGAATGAAGCTTACCAGGTTTTCAGTCTTGATGACATTTCACCTCTTCATCATATTCTCCTACCTCCTCCTAGAGTCCGTCCCAAGGTGGGCCGTGTCATTTTAGTTTCCACCCGGACTGATTTAGGAAACATATTACAAAGAAAAGAAAAGTTTATCGAGAAAAAATAGTGTTGGTGGCGTTGTTAATGCTCTGTAATCAAAAGGACAAATAACATACAAATATGGTTAGGAGGGGATGTCTCTGATCATATCTGTAATGGAGGACTAATTTACCTCTCATCAGGATGCTTCATTTATCAGGGATCATTCCTTCTCCGCTAATATTCTTCGTTATACTAGCCTCAAATTACTCTAGTTGACAAAGAGGTTGGAGAAAGCAGATGAGACCAAGAAGACCCATCGCGATAAGTACAAGAAATTGAAGAAAGACTTAATCGCTGAGAAAGCTAACCACATAAATATCATCGAGACTAAGGATACCGGCCTTGCACAACTCAAAAGACTGTCGGATGTTCACGTCAAGGAGGCCAATGTGCAGTAGAAGTGGATGGTGAGGCTTGTTGTCAAGTTGCAGGAAAAGATACTTGTACTTTTTACCTATGTGTTTGAAACTAACGGTCGCGCCATGAACATTTAAGCCATCAAGGAACGCTATCTAGAACTAGCCCCCGATCCCAAGCTCGCGGCTCTCTAATATTTATATATGACCCTTCTTTCATGATATGAACTTTGTTTCCCCCATTCGCTCATCCAATCTTTCTGATAAAAATGTCAAATTTAAGGGTGATATTATGGCCTCCTAACCCACAAACTCTATTGCTTATCACCAATATCTTAGCCAACTTTTAAATAAATGACTTACAAATGTATTAGATTGGTTTGATATGTCCAAATTTCTTCAAGAGCCATCAAGTGCTGAAGACAAACGTGTTAGTGCTACACGAGAGGTTGCCCAAATCAAAGAGTGGATCGCAACCACATGTCGCGCACGGGTTGAAAATTGGTGCTCATCCAAACGCGTGAGATAAGTGGAAGCCTACGAGAATGACAGTCATACTCATACCTCCTACAATATGTAGATGAGACTCATTAAGGAGAAAGTTGGAATCACGAGCAAGAGCAGGTGAGCAAGGAGGGCGATGAAGATCAAAGGCAGAAGTTCGAGGCTTAGCTTCGTGGTTAACAAGTTCTTTTATGTTGTTGTTCATTTTTCAAGACTCATTATCATTTGTAATCATAAAGGGTGTGCATTTCCCCTCCTGAAGGAATGTGTGGCCTTATCATACTTTTTCTTTATGTTAAGGGTGTTGTTGCTCATTTTGAAGATGTATGTTGCCTTCTAGATTATAGCCCAATGATGACTTCTTTATGGAAAATTTTATCACTTAGATTTTTTTTTCTTTGATTGTGCTTTGACTCATATGAGTGTGCACTCCCCCCCCCCCCCCCCCCCCCGCCTCCCCATCATTTTCTATCAAGTAATAGTTATATTAGTTATATTCATGCATCTCCATCTATTTGGATGAACGCTCCAATAAGGATTTCTGCTTCACCCATGTTTGTAAACTTAAGTGACTTTCCTTTAGATTCAAATTTGGATTTCAGTTTAACCCAAGTGGTAGATCTTAAGTGACCCGCCTTTAAAGTAAAATTTAGATTTTTGCTTAACCCAAGTTAGTAGATCTTAAGTGACATGCCTTTATAATGAAATTCAGATTTCAATTTCATCTAAGTTGGTAGATCTTAAGTGACATGCCTTTATAATGAAATTCAGATTTCAATTTCATCTAAGTTGGTAGATCTTAAGTGACATGCCTTTAAAATGAAATTTTGGATTTCAACTTCATTCAAGATGGTAAATCTTAAGTGACATGCCTTTTAAAATGAATTTCAGATTTCAGCTTCATCCAAGTTGGTAGATCTTAACTCACGTGCCTTTAAAATGAAATTTAAACTTCAGTTTGTTCCAAGTCGGTAGATCTTAAATGACTCGTCTTTAAATTGAAATTTAGATTTTAGCTTCATCTTAACTGGTAGATCTTGGCCTACCTTTAGGATAAAATTCGGATTTCATGTAGCATGTTTTGGACTAATATAACCTCGTGATCGCTTTTGCGAGCCTTCATTTTTCTTGTACAAACTTTCCCATGCTCTACCAATTTGTAAATTTTTATTACCAAGCAAGTTATTGGTCTAGTTTCATCCTTTTTGTTGGTCAAACGTGGGCTTGAGGCGTAAAGGTGTATAAAATTATAAACTATATATAGCCATGGTAGTAAAAAAAGTAGAACATCAACATTAAAACAAAGGATTATAATGATGATGGATGAAAAATATAGTTTATAATATATATTTAAACTTTAGCACAACAAACTAAACGAGTGAGTGGATGTGGCCTCCCTTCCGTGCTTGAAACTCACCAAACTTGGATAAGTGTTTAGGACTCGTTAGACGTGGGCTGATATTTTTAAGGCTTCTACCAGACCTTCGCAGACTATTTTCTAGTTCCCTACACTATTCCTACTTCTTCGCTAACAACATACTTCAAATATTGCTGGTACATGGATGATACTACTATGAAGTCATGTAATCACAACCTCCCTAGAATGAGATTATCGAGTATATGGTTTCTAGGACCACGAGATTGGTTACTTCATTCTTAGGATATCTTTATGATCCAATCAGTACCTCGATCAATGTAGTTCCTAGTGGCGTGGTGGCCTAGCCATTCAAAACTACCACGAGATGGAAAGGTAGACAAAACATTATCTTAAAGGGGAATTGCTCCCGTGTGCACTAGGATTTGTCTCATCTTGCAACCCACAATGCTAGCCATTATCAGCAAACCATCATAATTAGGATGGACGATATCTTCTAGGTTCTTATTGGTGAAAACAATAGTTGGTGTGGAGGCCCCTCTTTGCACGAGCACATGTTAAATTTTCTCTTAGGACATCAGTAGTTGAATTTAATTTTTTGAATACATCATCTGAGAGAACTTGAGTGTATCTAGTTTGGCTGGTACCCCCATGGAGAGTTAGTATATCGGTCTTAGGCTTCTTACCATTTTCTTACTTTCCTCATGCAGGGCCCTTTACTCTATATGCCTCATCCCTAATCTTTTTACCTTGATTTGGACGATCATGCGAGATGGTATACGGGTTGTGGGGATGCTCTGGTTGCTAATGGTCTGGTTGCCGAACATTCTTCCTGAGATATCCCATCTTGATATACCTCTTAATTTCAATATTCAACACTCTACATTCATCCATCATGTGCCCATGGTTACGATGCTACTCACGTCTCTTGTTACAAATACGTGCCATTGGGTGGGATATCATTCTCCCTGAATTTTCTAAGAGGTCGAAGTCCTTGATTTTTTTTTATAAAAGTTAGTGTTTGATACATTTAGTGGTAGGTGGTTTACCAGCTCATCCGAGCGGAAACGTTGTCATGCAAGTCTAGATAAGAGGACTTCTTCCCGGGTGGCTACCATTTTTCCCTTTCAAGATGCTTGTTTGTGCCCTCCTCGATAGTTATGGGCGGCTATTTATTCAAGGTTGATATATTTATGAGCTTGTACGATTAGATCAACCATTTTCAATGGTTCCATATTCCTAATGAAGTTATAAGAGTGAGACTTGAGAAACATGCCTCAGAAGGTTTTTGATGCATTCAGATAGTCGTGGAAATCGAAAGATTTGGCACTTAGGTTAATATATTGTGACACAAAATCCCGTAGAGACTGTCCTCGTTTATACTTGAGCGTTCACGAATACCTTGCCCCTCTATTAATCTTCTTGTTGAAGGAGAAACACTTCACGACTAACTTGTCCAACTAGAATGTTGACCGAGCTATGGAGAATCTAAAAAAATCATACAAGTGTGTCTCACTAGAGGCTGAGGGGGAACGAGTAGCACATCACGGTATCTTCACACTAAAAATACTTCATCAACTACCTAAAGTACAATATATGATGTTCAAGATCCGTGGTTCTTGTGAAGTGTTGCATTTTCATGATGTCTAATCCGATTGACATTTTTTTTATGAGTATCATAGGTGATAAGAAAAGTTTTTTTCACTCATTCTATGTTGAAAAAAAGAGTATTACTGCAAGTGCATCCGACGTGACCGATCGAGAACCCCTAAATTGTTGTGCTTGTCCCCCACTAAATTTTCATCGGTCTCGTATTGGTGGCCTCTGAGGGCTATACTCCAACCTCATCTGACACTCATAATGCGTCCCTTAAGATAAAGATGAGGAACACGTTGTCCTAGGTTCTTTCTGATAAGGGAGTACGAACCCGCAACCAATATTAAAGATAAATGTCGAAGCAGAGCAGAGCAGAACAAAGCAGACCAGAACAAAAGGAAAGTTAAGGAAAGACCAGAAGAGTAGACAAAGCATTCAATCCGAGCAGGAAATATATAAAACCGAGCGCACTCGACCTAAGTCGAGCAGGGCATGATCAGAGGTAGGCACGCTCGTCGCAAGTTGATATGGACTTTTGGTGCACGCAACCAGAAACCCCACTCAATCAAGGACAAGCTAACACCAGAGCTGATCGGGTAGACGAGCCAGCACCAAAGCCGACTGAGCAAGACGGAAAAAGCTACTCTGCTCGGCAAGTCGCAAAACTAACCGTTTACGTCAACAAGCATTAATGAAGTCAGCATAGTAGACTGTATTGAAGACCACTAATCAATGATAGATAGTCAACAGTTAAATAATCAGGGATTATTGATTAAGGAGAATATATAGCAATCAATTTAATGTAGGTATCAGCTCATTAACTATATGTAATTAGTAAGAAAGTAACGTCCATGAGTAGTATACATAAGGGATGAAAGACAATATAATGTTATGTTCAAAAATCTTCTTGAATGATATTGGTGTTTTAGGTTTTTCTCATAACACTTTCTTCTAAGGTTAACCTTGGATTTTATAAAATGGTTTCAAGTCGAAGTCGTGAATGTTGATTGCAACGGGAGGGGCGTCTTGAACCTCCCTGACTTGGTCATGGTTGGCAGGGTCATGATCCGGTCCTTCCGATCGGAAGGATAGCGGGATGGGCGTTCAGTTTCCTCTTGAGTGATATTGATGATCTTGACCACCCTAACCAAATCGTTGAACTGTTTGGTGAGGTCGTCATTTTCCTTCTCAATATCTGAATGAATAAACATCACATCATTGGAAACATTGTCACAAGGTGCGACTACTATCATTTCATGAGTTTTTTCTCATTCAAGGTCTACCATGGTTGGGAATTCTCAGTCATCCTTAAAGGCCACATCTCTAGGTGATGTCAACAACAATATTGGTACTCTCAGCCCGATGGCTGAAGTTCTTCTTGATCTCAAATTCATCTCCATGAAATAATGAAAAGTGGGTATATTTATGATAAAGGCTGAACTATTTCCCGACAATGGAACCAAAATGGTGAGAAAAAAGTCACCTAACAAAAAAACTTGCTAATAAAACATAGACAAAATTGTACCGAATAAATAAGAAAAAAAATCTTTTCATAAGAACACTTGAATTTATTTGATGATTTGGATTACAATAATCCAACTTCTTTGTTTACACTATTCACTCTAGCTTTTCATCCGCCTAGAGAGATTGTCAATCTACCTTTTATTTAGTAATCTTTGATCATGCTTTGGTTGGATGTTTTTTCGTTTTTCAAATGTCCATTCTATTTTGGCAATGTCACATATAAATTTCATATTGTTAGGAGTGTACTTTTTTATTACCATATTGATGCCCTACCGAACCAAACTATTCTTTTAACCAATTTTTTGCTAAGCACGAAAATTTTAAACTACCATATCATGCCAATTTATTTTGACATGCTATTGGTATTTAACATCAAATACGCGGTAATACCATAATGTACCAAGATTTTTAATAAAATTCAAAACTTAAATTTTTTATATGTGAAATAATATTTTAAAAATTAATTTAATATTATATGTATATGTATATATATATATATATATTGGTTATGTGCTTAATTATATAAAAATTATTGTCACATATTATTTGGAATTGAACTATTTCTACAACATATTATAAGAATAATTATTTAAAAAATGTTTAGTTTATAATTTTTCATGACTCTTTTAATTTTGGTCCAAATCTTTAGATGAGGGGTCGTTTGGGTGAGCGATCATTCTTTAAACTATTTGGTGATTTGAGTTGTTTGAAATGAAAGACTTGTTTAATGTTTCAAATCTTTTATATGATCGTTCAAGCTCGTAGCTATAGTTATTTTCACATTGTAACAATATAGATTAATACTAGTATAAACTAAAATCCAAATGCGTGCATTATTTTATTGGTTTTCTCGCTTTTTGATATGAGAATGAGAAAAAATATAAATGTCATCGTTTTAACCTTCATATGTAAATATATATTATAATTAGATTTTATAAAGTTTGGATGCTAACGTAAAAGTCAAATGCGATGAAAAACATTTTATTTTCTCTCTAAATTGACTATTTGTTTTAGGATAATGAATAGTTATCTATTTATTTACTTAAACACTTTTCATATTCACATCCAAATTCAACCCCCAATATATGTGGTATATAGAGACAATAACCAATTATGCTAATTGTGTGCAATAAATTAAGTTGCTGATTTATGTATGTTTTTCTCACAAATCTCAATAGACAAACTTTGATATCTACGTGATAAGTACGATGATACCGACAACTATTATCTAATAACCTAAAGTTTAACTTAAATCGATTACTTTTATTGTTAGTTCAACTATTTATGATAACTAAAACACACTTAATTAAGATATAATGATCCATTCCAAATAAGGGATTGGTTATAATCTTCAATTGAATAATCGTTTATACTAAATTTATGTATCTACTAAAGAGCGCTTTAAAGACCAGTAATATTAACATGTAACCTAAAATGTGACTTATCGTTTATGTAACATTTATGAAACGACTAAAAAGGATTGTTGATGTAGTTGTGAATGCCCAATATTTAATTCTAGTGTTCAATATATTTTTATATATACTTCTTATTATATTTATAAGTTATTTTATTTAGCAAATTAAATCTAATTGTATTCAAATTTGATTGGATTTACTTTTAATATATTTTTTTAGAATATTTGATTATGGTTTATGGATGTCTCTTATATAAAGTATCTCATATCATAATTAAATCGTTATTTTATGAAAAATAAGAAAAATTATATTTTATGATTAAAGAATTTTGTGTTCTTGAAATCATAAATTAGGGTTTCGTCTATCCATCAATTTATTCTATTGAACCTACATAAAATGGATATCAGAGCTTGAGATAACTTGGTACGAAGATACATGATCAATCCTGCCACAAAAAATACGTACTTAAACCAATATACGATGATGATTATTTGTTGGTAAAAAAGTCTGAGGTTGCAAAAGAGAGAGTTTGCGGTGACCATCAATATCATAAGAATAAATCGATTGTCAACCAAATACGTTGTGACGCTGTTGCGTTTAGAGCACCAACCTTGATACATATGAACTTATTCAAGGTTCCAACCAGTGGTGATCCGGTTATTAGATGTCTAACATGGGAAGATAAAGATACCGCTATTATACAAGTGAAAACAATTCTTTTAACAAATCCTTAAAAGTAATTTATAGTGATTTCTTGCTAATAGTTGTTGCTGGTCTATAATTATTATTTTTACAACAAATTACATTGTCAGGGTTTTGAAACTGATACGTTTCTTAACAACATCTTGTTAAACGCGTACTTGAAATTTCAATTTTATGATGATGCGCGTACATTGTTTGATAGTATGCACGAAAGAAACTTGATTAGTTGGTCAACATTGTCTTCAACATAGAGTTGACGTGTGTCTTATAGGGAAGTTGTGTTTATGTTTGCGGAAATAGGTAAGTTTAGTGAAGCTCTCACTATGGTTATGATGATGCGAAACCATGGGTTAGCACTTAGTACTGTTACTTTGAACTATATTTTTCGTGTATATATTGAAACGGGGTTGATTGATTATGCACATAAACTGTTCGATGGAATATTAAGAGAAGGAATGTGAGTGTTTTCCATTGCGAGTAAAATAGTTGGAATTTGCACAAAGATTGGAGCCTACTTGAGAACCTCCAAAAGTATGCGGATCATGATTTCGAGTAAGAGAAAATGATTTTGAGGACAGAAAGAGGGCAAATTCTTTCAAATTATAAGAGGATGATGTAGCTGAGAATGCTAAATCTTTAATTTTTATTGTTTAGTATTTTTTAAATATTTTTAAATATATTAGGGAGTTATTTTATTTAAGAAATCAAATTTGATTATATTGATATTATATTAGATTTTATTTTAATATTTTTATTTTATTTTTTAGAATATTTGATGAGGGTTTATGGATGTCTCCTACATAAATCATCTCATATCCTAACGTTAAATAGTTGTTTTGTGAAATAAGAAAAATCAGATTTTATGTCTAAAGAACTGTGTGTTCTTGAAACCATAGATTACGGTTTCATCTATCCATCAATTTCTTCTATTGAAGCTGCATTAGTTGTGTTATTTATTTATGAGCGCAACACTTCCCATTAATAACTATGATACTAACTATAGCCTGAAAAATTGAAGAGCTTTTATGATATGCAACATGGGAATTGTATGATCTAGTAATCTTAACATGTTAAAAATTACTTATCTAAATTGAGATACAAAATTAAATTGTAAAACAAATTATGATAAATAACAAATATGAATCTTGTATTATTAAATCGGAATGTGCAAATGATAAGGCTGAAAGTAATATGTTTTAAATCTATATAAAAATATGGAATAAAAAAACAACCTTTTACGAGTGATGTGCTAAAGAAAGATGTTGGTACATAGACCTTAGTGAGAAGATTATCCACTCTATTATTATCTTAGCGTTTGTACCATTTTGTAACATATAAAGTTAATATGAACGCGTTTAAATTTGTATGTGATACTAAAACTATTAGAGAACATAACTGGTGCATTGTTATCATAGTATACAAAAATGGTATTTTAATATTATCCACTAAGACATATTCATGTGCTAAATGATTTTAAGCCATACAACATATTGTCGAAAACCCCAAAACAAGCAACATGTTTTGCTACCACAATTAATGATGCGATAAAAGTATTATTTACATTGTTTCAGAAAATTATACATCTTACCAAAATGAATATATTGTTAGATATGGACTTTTGGTTCTTCAACACAACTAACAAAATCTGCATTAGAATGATCTATGATCTCCAAGCTATCCGATCTCATATATGTCAATATGCAATGTTTCATTTTTAATAGGTACCGGATGAATTTTGACTACATTTAAATGATCTTACCAAACTATTCAAGTATCCACCCAAAACCGCTATTATATTTAGTATGATGCACACTTGAGCGCAAACAAAACTTCAAATATCCATAATACATATGAGAAACTAAATAGAACTTATGTATTTTACCACCAAGATATCTAAAAACTTCTAATTTTCTATGTTATAACACTATAACATTCTCTCTGAATATGTCATTTATCTTATGTGATGGACCCAACGTACATTAGAAGGACCCTGAATATATAATAAGCCTTATTGTTAGTAGCTATGAGTATGTCGTCGATGTAAAACATTATATATATATATATATATATATATATTCTTTAAACTTATAATATACACAAATCTTTACAAAATTCATCTCAAAATCAAATGAGGTGGTAATGTCTAAAAAATTATAGTATTATAAACGAGATGCCCATTCAACTATATAATGAATTTATTAAGTTGGTATATCATCGATTTTGAATTGTTAGAAATAAAAAATTTGGGTTGGAATCAATTTCTCCATTGACAAATACTATCTTAATATATGTTTGACAAAAATTGAGATCAAAATATGCGATCAAAGCTACAATGATTTCTAAATGAGTCTATTGATAATACTAAACTAAAGGTCTTAGAATAGTAAATATCTTTTCTTTGGGTATATTTTTTCATTACAAGACGTGCTTGATACATTTTCACGTCATCATTCGAGTCACATTTTTCTTTTAGATATCTATTTTATTACAGGTAACGAGATAAAATTCTAAAGCAAATTTTTTATCATAAATATTTTCTTGAGTTCAATATAACCAACTTTGTCCAGCAATAAAAAAATCCAATAACTTAAAAAAAAGAATATACATATAAAATGTCTTCCAATAACAAACATGTCTACAAGTTAATAATATTTGAAGTAAAAAGACTACTTTCAACAGGGAAATATTTCATTCTGATGTATAAATACATATTTCACCAATGTTGAAGCTTCTTCTTTGGAGTGTATCATCGAAAAAATTGCAAACACGAGTGATCATAGTTGTATCAATCTACCAAATATAAATTAACTTATGAGCATACCGCAAATGGGATATGCCATGTTTGGGCACCCATGGTTTACAATTCTCACACTTTTTTATTAATGTTGCCAGCGTTCTTCAATTAATAATAATGCATATATTCATAGTTTTCTTTTTCTTTCTTGAAACCTAAAACTAAACTCTATTGTGAAGCACAACCCGGACTATTTTTATGTTTATCTTACTACTCTGATCAACATTTGACATGTTGGCTTCTTTCATTCCATGACTATATTTATCTTATCTATGCATACGATTTGAAATTATATGATTAATGCTTAATATTTTTAGATTAACAAAACAATTATGAACTCGGATTACTAAAACACTTAAAAGATACAACATATAACCTCATAGATCCCAACTGTTAGATTATATTGTGTCTAAATTATACATATAACTCATATGATAAAAGAGACATATAATTTTAAAATATATCCTAAAAATATCTTTCTCCAAAAATATAAGGTTTTGTTGGGACATCACTGAATGAAAGTTTGATGTGATAATATATAATATGTTACAACAAAGCATGTCATCGTTGTGGCAATATATATCTTTGCCATGACACTACATGTCTAAACTGACTGGTGTAATTCTATAAATATCTTAATTTTAGGTATTTTATGCCCCAAACCTTAGATCATACAATAAAAACAACATATACCACAAAACACATAAATAATGAACATGTAAGATGTAACCTATAGTTTTAAAGTTAAAATAAATAGATTCAATACAATATAATACATGTTTGAGTCATATTTAAAATGAATATTCATCAAACTTAATATTCTCTCTACCAACTAATTTTCTAAAACAATGAATTAAAACCTAGGAAAAAGGACCAGAATATTAACATGATTAGATAACTCTAATACCACTTGTTTGGATTGAATCATTCATTTTCCATTAACTATAGACCATAACATGGACTAATAGTATTAGAGACTAAAATAAAAATGCGTGCGGACCACTTAAATATTATGTTATTTTCTAGTCTCGAGATCATATGATTTTATAGCATCTTTACAATAACACGATCTTCTAGAAAAAGTTTATTCGTCCTGATCTTCCTACTCGAGGAATCATAGTAAAAAGGCCACATATTTGCTAGTTTTAGATATTTTATGTGAACTTAAGAAACAAGTATGAATAAAATGACGTAATTTTATTTATTTATTAAATTAAAATTTGTATCTTAGGATAATAAATAGTAATTCATATAGCTTGAAAACATTTTAATTTTAACATCAATTGGGCTATCGAGATCAATCTCAATTTTAAATACAATATATAAAATCGTAACAGACTTGGCTCATTGAATGTAATGCCTAAAATTGTTAGCTTATATGTTTCTCTCACATAATTTAATCGACCAACTATGGTATCTACAAGATAAGACTCTTTCCACTAAATTAGTTTACTAATGTAATTCAAATTTTAACTAAATCAATTATTTTTATTATCAAATCAACTACTTATACTAAAATAGTTAGTTTATATGTTTATCCCTCACATAATTTAATCGACCAACTTTAGTATCACCAGATAAGACTCATGCTACTAAATTATTTTACTAAGTAGTTCAGATTTTAACTAAATCAATTATTTTTATTATCCAATCAACTACTTATACTAACTTAGATACACCAAACGAAAATTTAATCATTCCAAATATATATCTTTATATAACCTGAGTTAATATATAATTTACTACTTTTATAATAGTTTATTTGAAAGTTAACGAACCTTTTTTCAATGACAACTCGAGTTCTTTTGATATTATCCGACCAGAATTCGAACGAGGACTACACTAGTTCAAGTTTAAGATATATTTTTGATTAAGATACTCAAACTTATATATAAATTTCCAGAAAACTAAAACTGTACTTAAATACTTAAAGTATATATGATGTACATAAACACGCCTTGGGTCCGAGCTCCATCTTAAAATATTCTAAAAACATAAGGATAAATAACCTTAACCATAACAAATATTGTTGATAAAAAATCTAATAAAAATATAGGTAATAGATAAAATCATGGTTTGGAGTACTTTGCTTGTATTTTTCACTCAACTGCTCGACACAGACACATTGACTAAAATCTGCCTCATCCTTAAAATGATGGGGTAAAGTGTTGAACACATTTAATTTAAATAAATAAAGCTTAATATACATCATATAGTACTTATCTATTAGGATGACTCGTTATATATCTATTGATGCATTAATTATTTTCGATAATAGTTTGATTAATAAGTAATCACATAAATAAGTTTTAGGCTCATATATGAAGGTAATTCTGTAGATTCCGGTTTAAATTTGGATTTTGTAAATGATTGAATACGAATATTGACACTTAATTATAAACTATAAGTTTAGAGACTAATTTGTATAGGAAAAGATAATCAATGGTTATGGTCTTTGATAACTTCAACTTAAAAAATAGAGTGTTGTAATTATCATTATATTAAAACCCTAATCACAACTCTATATAAAAGGATAATAATGTCAATTTCTGTAACACATGACTAAAAATAATCCTGAATAAAATTAGTCAAAATATAAGATCCCGAAGATCAGATCTAGAGATTGTAACTAAAAAATAAGAGTCAAAGACAAAAGTGAAAGAAAAAAAGAGTTAATGGATTTTTTTTTTATTTTAAGTAGTTAATTCCATAATTTAGGCAAAACCCCACAATCGAACTCAAAAATAATAATAGTATAGTCACATGTTAAAGTTTAAATATTAGTTTTTTATCCTTCAATTGAATATGTATATACATGTTGTAGTATATACGGTCCACAAATTCCTGAGATATCCAAAAAACGACAAAGTGGTCGTCATCAAAGGAAATCAAAAAACATCTAGGGCATATTACGCAACATCCCTAACATTCAAAGCATAACAATCTAATGAAGAATTGGTTGTCTTGGAAACGATGGATGAACCCATAGAAGGACCTCGACTGGTAAAGTTGGGGGAAGGTGTATAAGATATAGTAATGGATGCAGGAAAGACCTTCAAGATTGATGGAGATATCTCACCCGATCGCAAGTCGAAATTGTATATTTTTTAAAAAATAACATATATATGTATGCATGAAGTATGCATCATGTTACACGAGTCCCAACATAAGTCATATTTCATCAGTTGAACATCAACAAAAACTTTCGGCCTATCATATAGAAAATGAGATCTTAGTAAAAAAAGGCGATCGTTGAAGAAGTAAATAAACTTAGTGTTGTGTGACACATACGAGAGTCCGATTATTCAGTATTGAAAACTAATCATGTGTTGGTCAAGAAGAAGGACAAAAAGTGGATAATATATGTATACTTTACATACTTAACCAAAACATATCTAAATGACCCTTTCCTATTGTCGAGGATTGACTAGTTTGTAGATGCAACATTGGGAAACAAAATGTTATCATTTATGGATGCATTTGCAGGATATATTAAAATATATATGCGCGATAAAGATAATAAATATACAATATATATCACCGAAAGAGTACATTGCTACAGAGTAATACCCTTCAGACTGAAAAACACTAGAGAAATTTATCACATACTAGTGAACAAAATCTTTACAAATCAATTAGGCCCGAGCATACAAGCCTACATTTATGATATCTCGGTAAAATACCTTCATGAAAAATATCACATATTAGACAATTCTGAGACATTTGGAAACCTTGGGATACATGTGATTGAAAGAGAAATAAAGGCAGATCCAACACAAGTTACTAATTTGGAAGCAATAAAGCCACCAAGGAATGCCAAAGAACTTCAAATCATGATTGGAAGATTAGCAAAAGTTAACAGGTTCTTGTCAAAATCCTTGGAAAATTCCAACCTTTCTTCCAAGTTTTGAGAGGATCAACAAAGTTTGAAAGACTCCAGCATACAATGAAACATTCAAAAATATATAATTTCTTTTTGCTTCACTCAGAGTGTTAACCAAACCTCGACCACGAGAAATCTTGTACTTGTAACTTACAGTATCCATAATATTATCATATATCTCTAATAAACTTTGTATTAGAAAGAAAAAGTATGTATGTTCTTTCATGTCAAATATCATAAGAAAGTACTACACACAATTAACTACATTCGTTCATAGCACGATACATAATTATGTACACGAAAATCTTTACTCGTTCAAAAACATTTCTTTCCATGTTATATATATATATATATATTCTAAATTCTCGCGTCTTATAGTCCATATATAACCATACTCTCGACAAGCAGTCACTCATTAATTATAAAGTTTAAAATTAGATCATTTTTATCAGTAAAACCCTTTTCGATTATAATTGCATTATGAGTTTTATATCTTCTTATATTGAGCTTAGATGCATCCATAAAATATTGTCAAGAAGACATCAACTCAAAAATGTGATCGTTAACCTAAAGAAGTCAATTCTTTTTTTTCTAGATTCCTTTTTGTTTTTTAGGAGACAAGGGTTCAACTCTTCATAGTTTCCTAAACAAGATAGCTACAATTTTCAGCAAAACCTATAAAAAATATAACTAAACCCAATAATTGAAATCTAAAGTTTTGATAAACATACCACAAAGATTATTGATTGCATTTGAAATTTCTAATGTTTTGAAAATTTCATTGTCACAACCAAACATATCATATCTAAGAAGCAATTTCAAAAATCTCTATTTCATCTTTTAAATCTCTACCAAACCAAAAGGGAACACTTTAATAAAAAAAGGAACATATAAAAAAATGGTAAGACCATACCAGAAACTCTTGCTCGTTGTTTATCTTCAAGAATCATTTTATCGTCATCGTTAGAATAATCATAAAGAATAATACTAACTTTTTCACTGAATTTTTGTACACGTCAATCTAGACAAATTGTTAAATACGATTTTAAGCTCTACTTAGACTATGTTCTTCGTGCTCAATTTCTTCATATATAAAATTATATGAATTTGAATAATGTTTCTCTCTTTTCTGTTTAATAACACCTAAAAACAGAATTAATAACAACCACCAGTATATATTTTTCAATAATTTGAATGTTGAGTCGAAACTCATTTTGTGAATGTGCCAAGAAAGCATATACTAAACTACTATAACTAATTTATTATTATTTATTCTTACAGTTAAGTGAATGCTCCTCACAACTAAGTGTTAAAAAGCTAAATAATTTTGATGAAACATCTAAATGTTTGGTAGAATATGTAAATGAACAGTTAAATGTATTTATTTAGTTATTTTAACTTGATTTTTATAGCTAATGACTACGTCAAATGAGTGTACGCAATATATACCTATAAACCTATGTAGAGCTAAATGTTTGATATTGAGGTACATAGGAAATTAAATTATTCATGTTACCTGTTTTAATTTGATTTTTATAGCCAAAGGCTGTGTTAAAGGCTTGTACCAAACATTTACCTCCAAACCTATATATATAAAAAACATTATATGAAGGTAAATGTGGCATGTAAATCATTCATGTGAACTGTTTTAACTTGATTTTTATAGTTACAAGTTATATTTAAGGATTGTATCATAATTTACATGTAAACCTATCCACGCCAAAATGTTTTGATATTAAGGTACGTGAAGTGTGTAAATGATACATGTTAGGTGTTTTAACTTGATTTTTTACATCTAAATACAATAATAAAGTCTTGTATAAAATATGTACCCGTAAATCTATCTACAACTATATATTTGATATGAAGGTACACGGGTAGAATAATGATTCATGTTAGTTGTTTTAACTTGATTTTTATATGTAAAGTTAGAATAAAGGTCTGTAAAAAACTTTTACCTTTAAAACTATCAACATTCAAATGTTTGATATGAAGGTACAATGGACAGACTAACGACATGTCGATCGTTTTAGCTTAATTTTATAGCTAAAAACTATGTTAAATGTTTGTACCAAACATGTACATGTAAACTCCAGAACCAAATGTTTAACATGAAGGTACAAAAGACAACTAATGAGTCATGTTAGTTATTTAGCTTGATTTTAATAGTTAAATGCTATGTTAAAGGATTTTACCAAACATTTACTTGTAAACTTGCCCATGGTCAAATGTTTGATATAAATGTACAATGGATAGACTAATCATTCATGTTAGTTTTTTTAGCTTGATTTTAATTGCTAAAGGTTATGTTAAAGGCTTGTTCCAAACATTTACCTGTAATTTTATCCACAACCAAATGTTTGATATGAAGGTGGAAAGGATAACTAACAATTCATGTTAGTTCTTTTAGCTTGATTTTATAACTAAATGCTATATTAAATGCTTGTTCCGAACATTTACATGTAAACTGTTAAAAAAACAAAGAGAGAAGTAGCAGCAGGAAGCGGCTAGGGTTTTGTGTTTATTAGGGAATGTCCCTTTTTGTATTGAACTGTTATTTTTATAATGCAAACCTAAGTAAGGCTCTCAATATATAGAGAACTTAGAGGCCTATACAAGAAAACTTAATACACTGAATATTCTAACACTCCCCCTCAAGTTGTGTAGTGGGATCACCAATACCCAACTTGGATAAAACTGATTCGAATGTTCTTGCAACAACCACTTTTGTCATGATGGTTGCCAGTTGGTCTTCGGATCTAACGAACGGAAGTTCGACTGTCCCATCTTCAATCTTTTCTTTTATGAAGTGCCTATCTATTTCAACGTGCTTTGTTCTATCGTGCTGTACCGGGTTCTCTGAAATCTTAATCGAAGCTTTATTATCGTACATTAACTGAGTTGGACACTTTAGAGGGGATCCAATTTCTTTCATTATCTTCTTTAACCAAAGTATCTCGGTAATCCCCTTAACGATTCCTCTAAATTCTGATTCAGCACTTGACAATGATACTACTTTATATTTCTTAATCCTCCAAGTCACCAAGTTACCTCCAAGAAGAGTAAAGTAGCCAGCAGTTGATCGCTTGTCGTTAGGATTCCCTCCACATTCAGCATTTGTGAATACTTCAACATCAAGGTGTCCATTTTTCTTAAAAATTATGCATCTTCCTGGTGTGCCTTTGAGATATCGAATAATCCTCATTACTGCCTTCATATGGTGTTCCTGAGGATGATGCATGAACTGGCTAACTACTCCCGCCGCGTATGCAATTTCGGGTCGAACGTGAGCCAGATAAATCAATTTTCCCACCAATCTTTGGTACATTTCTTTACTCGCTGGTCTGGCCCCTTCAATTATCTTTAGTTTGTGATTCATAACCATATGAGTGTTATTTGGTTTGTAATCCACCTTGCCAACTTCAGCTAATAAAAACAATATATATTTCCGTTAGGAGATATAAATCCCTTCTCTTGACCTAAGAACCTCGATTCCTAGGAAATACTTCAATCCCCTAAGGTCTTTTATTTTGAACTCCTTGCAGAGATTTTTCCTAAGATAGCTAATTTCTTCTTCGTCATTCCCCGTTATGATCATATCGTTGACATATATTATAAGACAAGTGACTAATTCTCCTCTCTTTTTGTAAATCAAGGTATGATCCCCATTACTCTGTTTGTAGCTATACTGCTTCATTGTCATTGTAAATCTCCCAAACCAAGCACGAGGAGACTGTTTGAGCCCATATAATGCCTTTTTCAATTTGCATACCTCATTTTCTTGAAAACCATCAGAGAAACCCTGGTGGGGGTTCCATATATACCTCTTCTTCCAAGTCTCCATGTAAGAAAGCATTCTTTACATCAAATTGATGAAGAGGCCAATCTTTATTCGCGACTATTAAAAGTAAAACTCTGATAGTATCAATCTTTGCAGCCGGAGAGAACGTTTCAGAGTAGTCTATACCATATGTTTGTGTATATCCTTTGGCAACCAATCTTTCCTTGTGTCGCTCAATGGTGCCATCAGATTTATATTTTATATTAAACAACCATCTACACCCGACTGCTTTCTTCCCTTGTGGTAACACACAATTCTCCCATGTACCATTCCTTTTTAGAGCTTCCATTTTGGTATTCATTGCCTCATGCCATTCAGTCATCTTCTTAGCTTCTTGAGCCGTTTTAGGGATTTGTTCAGAGAGAATAATAGCTGAAAACGCCTTTGCAATCTTCGTCATTCCTTTATTGTCCGTTTTTACCGGATATGTAGAAGCACGAGGAACGTGTTCCGGTGAATACCGGTCAGGAGGAACCCCTTTATGTTTTCTTGGGGGAAGAACCAAAGTTTAAGTTTCAACAAATGAACTTCCTGAAATGTCATGGTCAGTAGCACTTTGTGAATTATGACATTGTAAATTGTTTACCTCTTGAAGGACATTTTCTTCGGCTAATTCGCTGGTAGTATCCATGGCATTTATTTCTTGTTGGACATTGTCTTCGGGAGAATCATTGGTGGTAAGAACTGCCTTTGTCAGTCTCATTTATGTTGGAAGATGCGTGTTCGGTGGCGCCATCTACCGACTCTGTCGGCACATCCTCAAAGTAACTTTCATATAGCAACCAGTCGAGTGATTCACTTACTTTCTCCCCCTAAGCACGAGATTGGCGGTCAAAAAAATAATCAGATTCTAAGAAGTCACAGTCCATGGTGACATGGATACGACGAGTAACCGGATTGTAACACCGATAGCCCATTTGATGGACACCATACCCAACGAATACACACTTTTCAGCACACGGATTAAGTTTGTTTCGACTAGTTTTAGGGATATGAACAAACACCGAACAACCAAAGACACGAGGTGGTAAGGTCATAACAGATGGAATTGTAACTTGGGTGGCAAGCATTTGTAATAGAGTTTTATTTCCTAGACATCGGGTTGGTAGACGATTTGTAAGATACGTGGCTGTAGCAAGAGCTTCTGGCCAAAGAGAATAAGGAACTATAGATTCAATCATAGTAGCACGAGTTTTTTCAAGTAAAGTACGATTTTTTCGTTCTGAAGTGCCATTTTGTTGAGGTGTGTTTGGACAAGTGGTTTGATGGATAAGACCATTTGTTTTGAAAAAATTATGCATTGTTTGGTTGACAAACTCTGTTCCATTATCAGAACGGAGAATCTGTATTTTTTTTTTCAAATTGAGTCAAAATCATTTTGTAAAAACAAACAAATATTTCTGGTACTTCCGATTTATGTTTCATGAAGTGTATCCAAGTCATTCTTGAGAAATCATTCACAAATAAAACAAAGTATCTGATTTGATTGTTAGTGGAATTTGTTGATGGACCCCAAACATCAGAATGGATTAGCGAAAAGCATAATTAACTCTAGTATTACTTTGATTAAATGAGACCCTACGATTTTTTTCAAGAATGCAGGTTTCACATTTCTCATGAATGGAATTATTCAAAAAAATACTAGGAAACAAACTTTTAAGATAGCTAAAAGAAAGATGGCCAAGTCGCCGGTGCCATAACCAAAATTACCTTTCGGTTGTTCCGTGAGCAAGCATGGCATGTCCCTTATGAACTACCTCATCAACATAATAAAGACCTACTTATTCAGTACCACGCCCAATGATCTCCTTCGTACGAATGTCCTGTAAAATGCAAAAAAATAGATACATAAAAACCACACAGTTGAGTTGTTTTGTCACTTGACTAACAGATAATAACTTTAAGGATAGTGAAGGAATGTAAATGCAGTTTTTAATTTCCATTTTTTCCGAAAAAAATAATTGAAACTTCCCCTTTGACTTCACAAATTTCTCCACTAGCAGTCTCAATATGGGACTTCTTTGGAGATGACATGTCACCAACGTCTTTAGGATCATAAGACATGGTGTCCGTAGCCCCGCAATCAAAGATCTAATTCATTGATTTCTCAAACCCTTTACCTCCAAGTTTTTCATAGGAGTTCGCCGTCATTCCTCCAAAACCAGTACCACTTCCTTGCTCATTTTTAGTCGGATCTTCACTACCACTTGTAGACGAAGCCCGTTTGACATTAGATCTGAAACACTGGTTATTTTTCTCCTTATGACCGTCCTCCCACCATTCTGGATAGCCAACCAGCTGGAAACATATCTCTTTAGTGTGTTTCTTTATCCCATAATAAGTGCAATAAAACTTGGATTTATCTTCTTTCTCTTTGGATCAGAATTTAAACCTCTGTGCAGAATCTTTAGCAGCCAAACCCATTCCAATTTCAATCGAGTCACTATCAGAAGAACTTGATTTTAGTATATTAAGCCTGGTCACTTCCCTTCATATTGTAGCATATGCTGTTTCCAAGGAAGGAAGAGGATCCTTTTTCAGGATATCTCTCTTGACTGGTTCCAACTTGTCATTAATCGCCATTAGCAATTGATAGAGTCTTTATTCTTGAGTCTTCTTATTGTAGATCTGAATGTCTTCTAGGTCTTTTATAGGGTTCAGATCTCTCTTATCTATAGACATCCAGATGTTCTGCAGTTTGTTCCACAAGTCTTCTAGTGTATCAGACCCTTTCCTTAATGAACTAGCCCTCTTATGAAGGTCAAACACCTGTAACGAATCTGTACCAGAACCGTATGCGGTGGCCAACCCATCCCATAGGGCTTTTGCAGTGGGATATTGCGAGACATTATTCACCAAGCTGGATTCAAGATTCTGGATAATCCATGTGAAAACACATTGATCATCTTGTTCCCACCTTGTATATGTGTTGTCAGTTTTGGATGGAGGTGTCGGCTCCCCTGTAATGTGAGAACCTCTCCCCCTTCCCCCAATTGCTTTCTTTATCAGGTTTTCCCATAGGGCATAGTCGTCACCACCGAGTTTAATCCCTAGGGATAAATTCTCGGGGTTAGTTGTTTGTTGTTGTGTCCTAAGACCATTTCTCAAAATGGCAGCAATATGCATTGTTAATTCATCAGGGATTTGACTGACCACGACTTCATTGCCAGCTATCTTTGTTGATGATGTTCAAAATTCTCAGAATCACATGTGCTCTGATACCATGTTAAAAAACAAAGAGAGAAGTAGCCGCAAGAAGCGGCTAGGGTTTTGTGTTTATTAGGGAATGTCCTATTTTGTATTGAACTGTTTTTTTTATAATGCAAACCCAAGTAAGGCTCTCAATATATAAAGAACTTAAAGGCCTATACAAGGAAACTTAATACACTGAATATTCTAACATAAACCTATCCACAACAAAATGTTTGATATGAATGTACAATAGGCAAACTGATTATTCATGTTAGTTATTTTAGCTTGATTTTTACAAGTAGAGGCTATGTTAAAGGCTTATAGTTATAACAAACATTTACTTGTAAGTTTATCCACATCCAAATGTTTGATGTGAAGGTAATGTTAGTTGTTTTAACTTGTGTATATATATATATATGTTATGTTAAAGTCTTATATCAAACACTTACATGTAAACTTACCTACAACCAAATTTTTATATGAAGGTACAAAGGGGTGGGCTAATGATTTATGTTAGTTATTTTTTATTATTCTAAAGATTTCTTAGAGAGGTTATTTGTCTGAGTTATTTTTGTAAATGATTGTTTGGAGAGATAAACACGGGAAAGCTAGAGAGAGAAACTCACAATAGTAATAATAAAATAATGATTCAATAATGATTGATCTCATTTTCTCAAAAAAGGGTGTTACTTTATATAGTACAAGGGGTGAGTCCATAAATTACATGATTACCTTCTTTTAAAATCACCTCACCCCACTACTTTACTAATCTCAACCATAATTATTATTTATTACATAAGTCCCCCTCAATGTTACACGTTTGTTAGGTTTCTTTACAAGACTTTTATAAAGCCAAATTATCTCATTTAATTACCCAATTTAATTATTTTACCAAATATTTCGTCTCCTTATAAATTTTAACTTGATTTTTACAGTTAAAAGTATGTTAAAGGTTTGCACTAAACATTTATCTATAAAAGTATCCACATCCAAATGTTTGATATGAAGGTACACAAGGCAGTCTAATGATTCATGTTGGTTGTTTTTTATTGTTACAATTAAAGGCTATATCACAGATTTGTACCTAAATTACTCGTAAACCTATCCACAACCAAATATTTGATAAGAAGGTACAATGGGAAGTCTAAGTATTCATGATAGTTGTTTTAGCTTAATTTTTCTAGTTAACAACTATGTTAAAGGAAAACTATTTACATGTAAGCCTACCCATAACCAAATGTTTGATATGAAGGTATAAGGGGGGAGCTAATGATTTATGTTAGATATATTAGCTTGATTTTTCCAGGTAATGACCATGTTAAAGGATTGTACAAAAAACTACCTGTAAACTTATCCACAACCAAATGTTTGATAAGAATGTACAAAGACAGACTAACGATTCATGTTAGCTGTTTCTATGTGATTTTATTTTACAACATGTTATGTTAAATGCTTGTATAACATTTAGTTGTCAATCTATCCACAAAGAAATGTTTTATATAAGTGCACAAATGGCATGTTAATGATTCTTGTTAGTTGAATTTATATATTTTTTCATATCAAATATCATTTATAAAAAAACCTTACAGTTATAATAAACATTTACCTCTAATCGTTTGTACATCTAAATGCAGTGTTTTAAAAATCGTTAGAGGCGTACGCCTTGAGGCGCGCCTTGAATTTGTTCGGTCATAAACCGAACCGAGGCGTACATATTTAGTGATGCAGATGGTGCGTACGCATTTTTAGTTAATGCGTACGCCTTCAAGCGAACGCCTTGAGGTAGTAAAAGGCGTACGCTCTCGAAAATAACTGTAATATCTAGAGATAACCGACTTTTCACTGTTCTTTAATCCTTTAATTTGTATATGTATGTCTTTTGTTTCTTCTTCTATCTCCTAACTTCACCATTTCATAAAAAATTGGTTGGTTTCCCTAATTTCACGATTTATAAGTTTGTTCTTTCTTTGCTTACAGTGTTACAATTATATAGTTAAGTTAAAATGTAACTGTAATATAAGTATGTAACTGTAATATAAGTATATAACTATATAGTATGAGTATATTTTACCTATCTTTTAATGGGTCCTAATTGGTTTTGCATGTTATATAGTATGACTAGATTTTACTAGTTCTCAATTTTATAATAATGGGTACCATTTGATTCCGGATGTTATATATTATATATAGCATGAGTATCTATAGTTTATGTTTAGTTCTGCATATAGATATAGATGGCCTTTTACATATAGTGAATGTTAAATGTATTATAGTAAAGTTTAATTTAATTTACGTTTTATACGCCTCGAGACACCGTTCCGCCTTTTAGGAACCTACCGCCTCGAGGTACCGTTTCGAATTTTCGAACATTGTCTGAATGTATTTACTTTTTTCATACAAAATATCAGTCCAACACAAAATTGTTAAAAGTTTGATTTTTTTAACAATGAATATTGTTGTAACCAAACTACATTTTTATTATAACTTTCATCATAAAAAAAAACTAATTTTTTTTTATCAATTTTAAAAATAATTACAAAAACTAGACTACATAATCTAAAATTGCTAAAAGTTCGTATAACTTTTCATATAAATTTAATTGTAAATTACCTATTAACTTATTAATATTGTTGTTCCATATATTCATATACATTTAGCCTAATTATACATATAACTTTAACTTACTATAAAAATAAATATTATTTTAAATATTTAACAAACGAATATTGTTACAAACCCAATTATGCAAGATCTAAAGTACATTTTTATCGGAATTTCTATCATTAGTTATTATTTATTAATTAACTTCAAGTTTAATTGTATCAATTAAACTATATAAACCAAATTGATATCTAAAACACGTCATTCATACTACGTTCTTTATTCATACATTGTTTCGAAGAATTTTAATAACATTCGTAATATATGAGTATTTTAAATTATTTTGTTCGATTAAATGTATTTTTATTTGATTTTAGATTACGGTTTAGATTTTTTTGTGGTTTTGATATATTCTATTTTACGATTTTGAAGAAAATAACATATTTTTTTATTTTAAAAAATAGATATAAAATTCGTGTATTATTTATAGGATTGTTTTAAAAGGAAAGTACCAATAAATACTCAATATCAAAATTATTCTCTAATTACTATCCTTATTATCATTTTAATTATTTGCTAATTACTTTATACCATGTAGTTTTTAATACCGCAAATATCATTAGTATTTTCATTAAGAAGCGCTCTCTCTCTTAGATTCATCTTCAATCTTTATCTCTTCATGATTATCTCTCTTTCATTCTCTCATTCTCACTATAAATTAAAATCGTTATCTATAACAAATTAAAATCCTTATTTATCTCTCTTCGAAATTCACTCTCTCATTCTCTAAATCTTGTCATAAAGTTGGTTTTAGTAAATCAAAAGTTAGTAGAAAATTTAATGTAAATATTCACACCAATCATTGTCTTATCTTGTTGTCTCTAGATTCTAATTAAGTTGATTAAATAAAACCAATTTATAGATAGTGGATAGTAGAAACAAGTAAGAATAAATCTTATCTTGTCATAAAGTACGGTTGTATCATATCAAAATTTAGTAGAAAAATATGGTATTCAAACCAAGCATGGTTTTGTCTTGTTGTCTCCGGATTTTATTTTAGTTGATTAAATAAAATCAATTTGTAAATAGTGGATGATGGAAACAAATAAGAAGATATCATATCTTGTTATAAAACCATAGTCTTATTAAATTTAAAATTAGTGAAAAATATGGTGTAAATATTTGAACGAGATAACTCAAACAATATTTTTATTCAATTGATATAATTGAAATGAACACAAACAATATTAAAAATAACATATACACGCAAATATTGAAAATAACTCACACACAATAATTGAAAACAACAACATAAAATAAGTAAAATGAGCACAAACAACAAAATTTGAAAACGACACACACAATAAACATGTTACTCTGGAAATATTTGTTTCACTAACATCTGAAACATTTCTTCGTCATAAGAATCATGATCTGCAGTATTATTAAATTTCCTAAACATCTTCATCCTATCAACTTTTGTATATTCCTCAAGAACTTCACTTTGGCGTTCAAGTGTTAGAATCATTTTCGGTACTAGTCATCCTTTGTTCTAAAACAAGTTTCAAACCCTTTTAACTCGTCCATAATTACCCTCTTTATTGTTTTGCCTCTTCGTTTTTATTTTATCCTCTTCACGACGTACAAATAGAATATACAAGGACTCAAGCAAGTAAATTATCACTCTTTATTTTTGATCTACTGCTAGCAGAATTATTTACTCCTAACATACATCTGGGTTGGTAACAAACTAACTTCCACTCGTCGAGTAGATGAAACTTCATACATTCTGACTCGCCTTATATACTTACAACTGAAAAATATAGTCATTTTCAGACCAACCGCTACGCGTTTCTTTGCAGGTCGTACTGTAATGACCAATAAAAATATTATTTTCTCTATTACTCACTTGAAAATGATTTTTTGTTCGTATCCATAGTATTCTTTTTCCAATCTTCTCAGTTACAAAGACTACATATTTATCCCAATTTTTTTTCCCTTTTGGTTCATCCTACTTTTAATATCATATTCATAACTAATGTGTAAATAACCACATAATAAAGATTTATTATCTTTTGTACTCCAAACCCTGTATTGTTTTATTGGTGGATTTTTTTGTTGGAGTTACAAAATTAGTAAGGGTATTTCATTAATTGTAAAAAATTAATTGTATCAAAATGCTATGAAATTAATTGTATCAAAATGCTATGAAATTAATTGTAAAGAATTTGCATTGGAAAATTATAAAAATGAATTTTGAAGATTTTTTAAACGTTGCAATTTTGAGTACGATGATCGCATTCGAGTTTGAGATTCATTAGTGAAAACCGTATTCTGATAAGTAAGAGTTGTGGTTTTTTGAAGATCCATAAAAACAATTGAAAATAACCGATCAAAAATTAGAAAATAATAAAATATAAGGTAAAACTTTTATCTATATATGTAGAGTAAAAAAATAAAAAATAATAATGACATATATATTAATTAAAAAGCCATTTTAAAAATTGATTTAAAAGAATAAATAAAATAAAATAAAAACTCGACACTCATGACATATGCTGCAAATTAAGTAGTGTGAGGCAGAATAACCCAACTTATGTGGAGATTGAAACTTAATACCGACATGAGAAGGTGATGTAAATTGAAAAGGAAAAAATATTGATATCCTATGTAACAACAAAATGCTCAAATTTTTCACCAAAACTTTTCAGCTGTCAATCGTCTTACGTAGAAAATATACGTAGTTCGTAAATATATTCTTTTATATGATCTTTGAGATGGATTTTAAATGGACCTTATCTAAATACTTTTCAGTGATGAGCTCCCCAAATTATAATAAATACCTGTTAATTTATAATTAACTAAAAACATATTTTTTAAAAGACATTTAATTCAATTTCCTAAATTTATGTCAAATGCAGATTCAAATTTAAATTCCGGATCTAACGCTTTAAATTAAATACACGTGTTCCAATTTCCAGATCTTCGACGTTGATGAAGACGATCCACGGTCAGTTTTTCACGGGTAGCACAGCAAACATCAACCAATGGATTAAGGTGTAGTTCAAGATCGACGGTTTCGATCTTGCCCGTAATTTCATTGGGCAGATCTCATTTCCTTTAAGAACTGACCACAGGCCTCTCTTCATCTTCGCACTTGGTACGATAAATCCCTAAGTCTTCATTCATTTTTTCTCTTAAATCTGTTTCTGGTACACACGAGGTGGCGCGTGAATATCACGCTATTGATCTTGTTGTTTCTATTATTGGTTAGCCGGCTTTTGGGTGAAAAGCGTTCGCCGGTTCTTGATCGGAACCCTTACACGACCGGTTTCATATCCGGTCATTGTCTATGGCATCCGCTGTATTAGCGAATCATCAAAACGAGCCCGATTGGACGCAGCACAGAAACGGTGGTGGCCCGAATTTCAAGGCGAAAGCCCCTTTCAGTGAATCAAACCCTAACCCTAATTACAAATTGGCGAAACCAAAGAAGAAGAAACTCCATCGAGTAGCTGCTGATGACATGGAGGATTCGCCGGTTCTGACTCAATCGGCTGCGTCTGACGATGCTTCCTCAATTAACCGGAAACCTAACAACGGGTTCAGTTGTAGCACGTACGTTAGCTTCAATGTGACTTCGAAGAAGGACGCCGTGGAGCTTAAGAATCGATTAATATCTGAACTGGAGCAGATTCGTCATGTGAAGAACCAATTCGACTTGCATGACCCGTTAGTCAGATCCGGCTCCAGCAGTTTGCCGGTGAAGAAAGGAGGAGGAGCCAGCAAAAAGGTCTTGGGAAATAAACGTCCCTTCCCTTCGAATTTCGGGAAAGAATCGAAAAGACCAAGTTCCGTTAATGGAAATCTGATGAAGACTTGTGGTTCGATTTTGACGAAGTTAATGAAGCATCAGTTCGGGTACATTTTCAATTCTCCTGTTGATGCGGTCAGTCAAGGTTTACATGACTATCACCACATTATCAAGAACCCTATGGATCTGGGCACCATTAAATCAAAGCTTGCAAAACATTTATACGATACTCCCTTTGATTTTGCTTCAGACGTTAGATTGACTTTCAACAATGCCACGAGGTATAATCCCAGAGGGCACGAAGTCTTCAATCTGGCAGAGAAACTACTAGCTCGGTTTGAGGATTTATTCAAGCCAGTGAGCGATAAATTAAGAGACGAAGACGAGGAAGAATCACAGGCATGTTCTTGGAATCATCACCCTGAGCCAGACCACCGCAACCGAATAGAAAATCATAGTAGAGAGAATTCAACTCATATAGAGATGAAACATGTTCAAGAAACAAGGTCTAATTCTAATTCAAATCCTAATAGTAACCCCATCCCTGATCCACCCCTAGCAGCCCAACATCAGGAGATCCCACGGAGAGCTGCATCTCCAGTCCAGATAAGGGCGAAGCCAGTGAAGCTGCCAAAACCGAAGGCCAAAGATGTTAACAAAAGAGATATGACTTTAGAGGAGAAACATAAGTTGGGAATGGCATTGCAGAATTTGCCGTCTGAGAAAATGGAGAATGTGGTGCAGATCGTAAGGAAGAGAAACACAAACTTGACTCAAGATGGTGACGAGATTGAACTTGATATCGAAACACTTGATGTAGAAACTTGTTGGGACCTGGATCGCTTCATTAGTTACTACAAGAAAATGGTCAGCAAATTGAGGAGACAAGCACTAATGGGTATTCAAAATGAGACTGGTTCAGTGGGTGGAGGCAATGGGGTACGTTCTATATATTCTCGCAACTATATATATCAGTTATCTGTGAACTTAGTACATGCTATCTCTGTCTTAAAACTATATAGCTATTGGGTATCTAGGTTTAGCACCAAATATTAATTATGTGCCAATTAAGAAGAGTATTTAGGTCTTAATGCAATGTTTCAGACAGATTCTTGCACGCGTCATAGTCTTACATGGCGTGCCATGACAATACATACATACATGACCCCCATGGTCTATTTTGTGTGATTTTTCAACGGTATATATGTTCTAACACTATAGAGTGAATTGCGAAAGTATTTAGGTTTCAACACCATATATCTTTATGAATTTGGAAAGGGATTTCAGTTTTAACACTATATATATATTAGTTATACGTGTATTAGAAGGTTAATGTGTTTATCTTGGCATTTGAAATACTGTTTCAGTTAATTGAGAGGATCGAAGTCGGGAATGATGGTAAGAAGGGAAAGAAAGGAGAATGTGGTGATGAAGATGTTGACATTGGCGATGAGATGCCAGTGAGCAATTTTCCACCGGTTGAGATTGAGAAAGATAACGGTCATGCTAGTAGCAGCTCTAACAGCTCTGGCAGTTCTGGGACTGATTCATCCTCATCCAGCGGTATAACCCAAATTTGATGTTTCGGTCCATATCTAGTATTTTAAGTAGTTTTCAAGTTTTACGAGATCACTGGTTTTACAGATTCAGGGAGTTCCTCAGGGAGTGATTCAGATGCTGATGATCTAAAATAATGAATAGCTTATACATTTGAGGTATTGCTTGATTCTTTCTCCATACTTATGTTTATGTTTCTACTCGTCTAGGCTTATTATTAGATGGGACTTGTTATATGAATCAAGCTAATTGTGCAGCTATGGTTGATACTTTCGTGCAGGATGTGAATATAGTTTTTAGATTTTGAGTTTGCTTTTTGGGTTTGCTTCGAATGAGCACAGACAGACGAGTACTGCAGGAGCAAAGAGAAACAGATAGGATTGTTAGACTATTTTTCTAACAATGTTTTAGAGTTGTGGAGAAATGAAATGCTAGCTGTAGGTAGGAGCAATAGAGTTAGTTGTTGTACACATTTGACAAGTATTCACACGATTTGAAGAAATGATCGCTTCAACTTTTTTTTCCCTTCTCTTCAATAATATGATAAAATTATAGTAGTACTAAATAATTTAAATTATTGAGAAAGATGATCATGATAGGTGAGCATGTGAGTAAAGGGGTTGACAGCTTTAGCCAGACTTATATGTCATGGAATCCAAACCTTTTAAATTGTCAATTACTCTATTTCTTTTCATATTTAAATTCAACTTTCAAATTCAATATTCATAAAACTGAAATCTAAAACCAAGCCAACTGATAATTAACATAAAGCTTATGTTTTAGTTATTAATAAAATTTGAGATTAATAAAAATAACTTTCAACCCAACTGATAATTAACATAAAACTTATGTTTTTAGTTATTAATAAAGCTTTTAGATTAATAAAAAATAACTTTCAGCGGTATAGGTTCCTGGCTGATTTTTGGAAAGAATTTCATTTTTGAATTCTCAAGTATACTTTTAGACGTTGTATAATTCATTTTAGGGAAAAGCTTGACATAAATGTTAATTTTCCTATTCTGTATAACCCTAATTTATCATTAACATTAAAACAAAATTTACGTGGCCCTCTCAATGGTTATAACTTTTTTAGTTATAGACTTAAATGATCAAACCATTTAAAATGCACTTCCAGATAGGAAGAACATGACATTAATGGATTATGCAGATAAAAATGGAGATCAATTAATTTTGTCTTTCATTTGTAAAATAAAAAAATTTGAATAATTTTTTTTTTTATTTGGGAGAACATCTTCAAAATTTATGGAAATAGATTCGCAAGACAATAATTCATAATTATAAGTTTTTTTTTTCTTTTGTGACGAGACATTGTTTTAGGAAAAGTGTCAATTTTTTTCAAGACCTAATTTCGAATTTTGTTAAAAAAATGCACCTATTTTTGAAAAGTTGGTTCAGATATGGGTGCATTTTTTTTTTGTTTTTGTTTGTAAACAATTTTGATTTTTTTTAAAAATATAATGACGTTTATTTTCTAACCGTGGTTTCAGAATAAAGTGTATTTTTTTTTAATTTTTTTGTAATTTTTTTGAAGTATAACAATTTTGATTTTTAAAAAAAATATAATGACGTTTATTTTCTAACCGTGGTTTCAGAATAAAGTGTATTTTTTCTAATTTTTTTGTAATTTTTTTGAAGTATAATGATAACTATGTTCTAACTATCGTTTTCGAAATATGTGCCGATGATTTAAAAAAATACCTATTTTCTAGCCGTAGTCTCGAAAATATGTGCGCTTTCTCTGTTCTTTTATTTTAAAAAACATGACATCTGTAATTGAAAGCAAAAACACAACTCTTTATGCTAAATAACCTTCATTCACGTTCATACTCCTTCGATGAACACAACATTCAACATCCAAGATAAAAAAAAATCACAACATCTATAAACAAAAAATACATATAAACAAAAAATCTTAAACAAACAAACACAACAATAACAAGATTTGAGACTCTCCTCTCACATCCACACGAGTTATACTTATATTGGATTTTTTTATACGAAACTCTATAGTTACTTGGTCAATTTGTTCCTCATTTTATTCCACGCGAAAAGACAAAATCATGGAACAACATTTTCATCAGTTTCCTATGACTTATCATGCAGAAATAAACGAACAAAACATTAGTCAATATCAATTGAAAAAAAAACTAGTTCAAGAACTGTATGTTTTTGAAAATCTCGAACGAGATCAACACAGCATCATATATCATGATTTTATGAATTCTACAATTATATCACAATGTTATTCAATTTAGTTTTGATTACTTATTATTTTGTTTTTGATAGTTTTATTATTATTTATATTATATTATATTTAAAATTAGCTTATATTTAGAATATGTAAATATTTAAATTAAAGTTTTTTAAAAAGTTATAACTTTTTAATATATTTATATATTTAATTTTTTATTTATTAAAAATATAAATAAATATAAATTATAAATAATAAATATGTTTTATAAATTTGTTACTAAATCTTAATTTTTTAATTAACTTTAAGAGTTTATATTTGATAATAATAATAATAATAATATTTTAATATTATTTTTTATTTTTCAAATTTTTTATTGGATAGTTAAAAACAAAATAAAAATAAATTTTAACTAAATAAATGAATAATGGGTATCCACAGGTATATATTCAAACCCGACGAGTTAGGATATGGAGAAAAATCTATTACCTGAACAGATTCCCGAACCCGAAAGGTGTAAAACAATTATGATGTGATGAGTTATGGGTTTAACAATATTCGCATCCATCCCAACCATTGTCATCCCAAAAAATTGTTTGAGTAAAATTTAAATTAAAAATTAAAAGAATATTTAATTTTAATATATTTTTACTAATTTGTTTAACTAAATAAAGTAGATTTTATTCAATAAAATTAAAATATCGCTTGAAATAAGGCTCAAGCCTTTGACATCATACGCTTTTGGTTTAAAAACTATAGTTCTTTTGGTAGGGTAGTTTCATAAGATTGAAACCAAAAATTTGGCGCGACTATAATTTTTATTAAGCACCATTTTTTATCGTTAGCAAGCTCAACACTTCCCTTCTCCAACTTGGGAGCTTCTCACCAATGCCATTGATATTGTCTTATATTCTTCTTTCTGAACATGCTTAGAAGAAAATGAACTTCTCTTTATATTTGTCTTGAACATATAGCGTGCACAACTCAAAAAACAACTCGTTCTACCAAATACCTACGCGTCTCTTCTAGAGTATGAACTTATCTTTGCTGCACACCAAATATTTTCATATGAGTCACATTTTCTTCATGGGGTGAATATGGCTCTGAAGAATGACCTGTTAGAAATTTAAGACTATGAGGTTAAAACACTTCTAATTAAATACTTAGGTTTTCCCCTAATCAAGGATCGTTTGTCATTCAATGAGTATCAATCTCTTCTTCATATGGTCCACCGCTATAATTTGGTCCTAGATTTTTAAGAACACACAGTATGCAATTAGGTTTCTTTAGGTTCGCTTGGCTGGCCATATTTATTGGTTCTCGATTCTTATCTTATCAACCAGTGTTCTCAAATAATTGGCCCAATATTTTCAACATTTCTCTAGTTTTGGCTACGTGATGAAGATCTCTTTTGCTATGGTTGCTTGGTCTAAGGTCACATTTCTTACACCCGAAGGGTGACCTTGGGGTCCTAGACCTTTAAGTTTTAAAATTATACAAATCTCCTCAAACATTTGCAGCTCATCGTAAGCGATAAAAACTTTCCGTTTGGGCATAATTGGATAAATATACAATAAATAAAAAATAATAACTTCTAGGACATTAACATAGGTTTATCATCTTCTTATGCATAAATGAAAATCCTTCGCATGTGGCCTATTACAATAAAAATTTATAAGGTTTGAGTGGTCAACAATGAGATTACTTCTCTCGGGTTCGCCATGTGGTTACTCCCATTCTCTCTGGTAACCCATTATGGTTACAATATTACATATGATTCAAGGTTCAATAGTAACCTTAAAATTTCAGATGGTATGATTGATGGTTGTTGGTCGTAACCTTTTCGAATTAAATCAGATAGTACTAGCAACCATAATAACCTTAACAAGATCAAACACCTTACCCAAGCCCTCCATCTACCGCATATTAACAGTGAATATGCCCAATGTTGGACCGTCAGTCGTGGATATGTAAATTTTACCATCATAAATACTTACCATGTCATTTGTCAGTCTTCCCTGTGTGTCAGGTGAATTGGGTTAATATTGATGTTTCCAGAAATTTTCGATGGATGATTACGTAATATAATATTAATTTCGCATAAAGTAACATATGTTAGAGAGAAAGTTTAAGGTGTAAATAAAGAGAAAAAATTTACGTAAAAATAGTAATTAGATTGTTTTTATCCCTTATGTAAAAAGAGCTTATATAATGAATGATATTAGGCCTTCAAACTCATACAATTAATGAGCCTACATGAGATAATCAATAATGGGCTACTTTATCCTATTAATTTACTGAAATTAAATATATTTATTTCTTATTAAATAAGTACCTTCTCTATTACAGATTCATTGGATTGAAGCTACTAAATTAATTTTGGTCTATTAGTTTACTGGTCCGACTCAAAAATCCAATAATTCATTCATATAAGTATAATATCATTTTTCACTCGTTTATTATTAATCCATTTTTTATAAACTTGTTTTTTTTCTCAATTTGTAATGGTGCACTACCAAATTTATTTTGAACTTTATATATTCATTTATATCTTTTTTGTTTCATATCCAATAAAATTAGTACTAAACTCTCACCTTTTCACTTTATTTAATACATTTTTATTATTATTTCTAAATACGCATAATCTATTGTTTTCATAAAAAAACCAAACGGGAACTAATTTCATAACAAAAATCAATATAAAATAATGGGTGAAGATATATCCCACATCACATTATTTATTTTATCCATATTTCAAAATCAAAAAAAGATTTATCCCTTGCTTTTACTATTTTGTATTCATTTTACCTTCTAATTTATAACTTGATGCCATTAACCATTATGAAATCTTTATATCAACAAACACATGATTAAGCCAAAATTCAACATATATGATTTAGCTTCTAAAATTAAACTCTAAAAAAATTCAAATTTCTTAAATATTTTAAATGGAAGAGGAAGACACCAAAACCAAAGATTTAACACCGGAGAACATCGAGTAGGTGGCTAGGGTTTGTTATTTGTTAAGATTAGAAGAGAAATCTGAAGATGATGTCGTTTTTATAGTGGCTAGGGTTAGGGTTTATGGATGATTGATGGTGAGAAGCTAATACGGATGGTTGGGTGTGCAGAAGTTAATAAGATGGGAGATAGTTGAGATGGTGGTAGAAATCGATGGAGTTGCTGGAGAATGAATGATTTTTGGGATAAAAAAGAAAAAGGGTAAATATGTTATTTCCTTTATGGAGGAAATAACAAAGTGGAGTTTTTTTTAATTTATGGAGGAAATAAAAAATTTGATGGAAAAAATAACTTCACCCTAAAATAGTAAACTCAAATGTACATGTTTTTCACATTTGAATTTAATTATTTTTTATAATCTATGAAGGAGATAAACATAATTAAAAACATGAAACACATCTATTAGTTGTTAAAATATTGATATTACTTTTAATAATAAATTGTAAAATTAATCCGATATAAATTTCCAAATAAGCCTCATATTTTGAATGTAACATAAAATTTCCTATAATCATTAAATTTACACTTTTAAGCGATAACATTTAAAACCATAAAATCTCAAATTAGACAATCTTCTATACAATATGAAAGTGTAAAATTTCAACACTAAAAGATTTTTAAATTAAACTATTAATATCAAAACAATAAAAAATTATAAACTTGTAATTTTACATTTGAGGAAAATATAAAATAAAAAACTACCATAATTTTCTATTATTATTTTGTATGCCACAAAGTTTATATAAAAAGCAAATTAAACTATAAGCATTTTCTTTAATATAATTTAAAATATAAAATCAATTTAAAATTCAAACGATTTTTTTCATTGTGGGTTTATTTTATTTTCAATTCATTAAAAATAAAAAGTTAAATCACAAAATCAAGTTCATACATATTATGTCCGAAAACCTATATATAACCGGTGTTTTTTATTGAATAACAAAATAAAATTAATTTGTTTTCGTACAAAAATATAATTAACGTATACAAAATACAAAATAAAAATATGTACATTTAAAAAATAAAAAATAAAAAATGCAGATTTAAAAAATACAAAAGTAAAGTTCAAAAATTAAAAAAATTAAAAATGCACCCATTTTATGTCCAAAAAATTATGAGAAATAAAATTTAAAAAAAAATGAGAAAGAAAACGAATAAATAAATCATATATTCTAAGAGGTGTTTTAAATATATGTTAAAAAATACGTTAAATAAAAGTTAATTTTTTTTGAGGTAAAATGCATTTCTCATTAAATGAATAGCCAATAAGGCTTAAAGAAATATAAAAGGGCCTACCATTATTTAGGTCCCTTAAAGAAAGGAATGGAGAGACTAGAAAATATTTTAATTTCTCACCCCAAATGAAAATAGAATGAATTAAAATTTCTCATCTCCTATCTTTCCCAACTACAGACAGAGTATTTCAAAAGTTTGGAAAATCCAAACAGCTAACAGTTCCATTGCTGGACGAAGAAAGAACAACTAATCATCAGTAAAATCGATGGGAAAATATACTCTAAGACAATTTTCAAAACCTATTTATACATGATTCCAATCTTAAGCTTCGAAAAACAAACATCTCCATTCACACTAAACTCCCTGGATCATAATCTCCTCAAGATCTTCAACAACAATGCTGAAACAATCTTCAAAGATTTCTTTTTCCTGCATCCAATCTTCTAAGCTACCAACAACCAACACTTCCATCATCAATAAACTCCTGGGCTCATTATCTCCTCAGATCTTCAACAACAATACATAAATAGAGAAAAGAAGGATGGCTATGTCAAGCAAGGCTTGCTTCTAATTAGTGAAGGATAGAAGGTAATTACACGTTAATGTAGCCTAAATTATAGCTTTCTAACAAAGTGATAACTTTTAAGGGAAATGAGCGTTTGATTGATTAAATTAAGTTCTTATCTTGTATTTTAGGGTTCATCTAGCGAGCCAATCAGCCGCTTGATTTTAGACCCTTGAAATGTGAGCAATGCACATATAAGAAGAGATAAGCCTTCTGCAACACGAAAGAATCTGATTCAAGTACAAAGGATACTGTCCACCGGCTAACATGTTAACCAACAACAATGAATCAACTTCGATTTCAACATTATTCAAACTATTCTTTTTTCAGAGCAGCATGCCGTCGAGAAGAGCGTGGGACTCAACCATAGTAGGAGTTATTTTTCCATACAGGTTTGATCCTCCTCTTACAATGCTACCATTCTGATCCCAGATCAGAAAGCCACCGGACGAGTTACCATTTGAATGACAAGACGCATCACAGTTAAGCTTGAGTTAATTGTCCTTAGGGATACACCATTTCATATAACTTGGTTTCCTTTCTTCAGAGATATAGCAAATGCAACCCAAGTCTTTCGCAATGTGGAAATATTTATACTAGCGTTTGGCTTTGAGAGAATTAGAAGGATAAAAACTAATTATTATATAGTTAATGTACTTGATAGCAGCCTCTGTACTATAGTCTATTTTGTTGAATTTAATGTTGTTCCTAGCCTTCCATATAGTCCAGATAATAACAATAGGAACAATAGTTCTGATGTGAACATATCTATTAGTAAACCAAAACCAAGAACGCAACATGTGAATTATAGTCATATATCTTTCGAAATTGATCTTAAAGATGAATCCATAGCGAGTCCAAAAATTTCAAGAAAACTCATATGAAATGAACAGATGTATAGGAGACTCAATATTGCAACACCACTGACACTTAGATACAGTTGTGAGATGTTTTTTTTGCGTTATAATATCAAAAGGAATAAAATTATGGATCAGTTTCCAGGCTAGAAAATAAATTTTTTTAGGAACCATAAAGTTCTAGTTTTTTCCAAATAAATCTGATTTATTGTGCTTGTTTCTAACATGATTCCAACTCAGCTTAGTGTTGAATTTATTGTCAGTGGAAAGAGACCAAACTATAGTATCCTTAATCTGGATGTTGATAGATATTTTGTGAATTAAATCAATTTTATTTTGATTGAGGAAAAGTATAAGCCTGTAGTCATCCCACTTGTTATCTTTCCAAAATTCAATAACATTATGAATCCTATAACCAGTGTTATTCATGCAATTATTTAAAGTGACAATGGGAGGAGAACCATACATGTTTTCAAGCCAAAATTCTACGTTTCCTTAACCTAAGATCCACCTTATATTAGACTCAACAACCTCTTTGATTTTGCAGAGTCTTTTCCAAGTACTAGAACCAGTCTTGTTGTAGGACTTGCAGGGGATGAAGGGATTAGAAATAAACATCATTCATAAAGATTAGCCCATAAAATGTCATTGCTTCTAAATTTCAGCCACAACTTACAGTCAAAAGTAGTTTGAAGGTCAGAGATTTTGCGAATGTTTAGACCTCATTCCTTGTAGGTTTTGCACAAATCCTCCCATTTAGAACAATGAAATCTTATGTCAATAGAGTTAGACCCCCACAATAAATCTATTGAAGATAATGTATGTTTTGTTGATAATAGACTTGGGGATAAGGCAACTTTGACACCAGTAGTAAGTAGGAATCAACATTAACACATAGTTAATGAGAGTGATTCTGCCACCAAAAGAGAGCTTTTTATCTTCTCACTATCTCATCTTCTCATTAATTTTGTTAATCATAGGTATATAGTTGCTGCAGCTGTTGTTGATATTCAATGTTATGCCCAACTACTCCGTAGGTAAAGTTCCAGGATTAAACCCTGAAATGTTAGTAATAGCAGCAATGTTAGTGTTGATTATTAATTGCTCAGAAACCTTTTGATAGGTACCCAAAAAGTTACTAATCTTCACAATTGTATGATTAGTAAAATTAGAAAATATCAAAATATCATCAGCAAATATGAGACCAGGAATCAGAAGACTGCTTCTAGAATGAAAATGCATCTCTTCGTTATTATAAAAAAGATTGCACATGCCTCTTATAAAGACCTCTTCAGCCAGAATGAAAAGACTAGAGGACAGAGGGTCCCCTTGTCTTAATCCTCTTCTGGTTTTGAAGAATTCATAAACCTTACCATTGATCAATAAGGAAGTATAGACATTGCAAATAAGATTTTCAATCAGATTAATGAATTTATCAGAGAACCTAAAGGTCTCTAATACCTTCAAAATGTATATGTGAGCCAGCTTATCAAAAGCTTTGAACCTGTCGACATGAATCATCATGTTGTTACTGCTTTTCTTTTTTACTTAAATCATAAATAATTTCTTTGGCAATGGGAACATTATCATGAATAGAAGAGTTAGGGACATATGCACCTTCAACATTAGAGACGATTTTAGGCAAAATTTGAATCAATTTTTTATTAATCACTTTAGACATGATTCTGTTAAGGAGACTGCACATGCTTATAGGCATAAACTCTTTCCATTGAGTAGATTCACATACTTCGGCACTAAGAAAATACCAGTTGAGAGCATAACTTTAGGAATATTCTTACCTTTGATGAAGTCAGTCATGGCAGAACATAGATCAACCTTTATTATCTTCCAACATGTTTTGAAGAATCACCCATTAAAGCGATCTATTCCTGAGGAACTGGAGGACTTAAGGTTAGTTATTATATTGTAAATTGCATTCTCACAGGACTAGCTAACAATGAATCATTATCAGCCTCATTAATCATCTTAGGGATAAAATTAAAGATGTTATTGTTCATCAAATTATCTTCCTCTGATTTTTCAGAATAAGAAGGATCAGTAAGCAGAGTTTTGAAAAACTTCGCAGCAGAGTAGCCAATATCATCTTTATTAGCAATCCAATGACCCCCCCCCCCCCCCCCATCTTTGATGCTGTTTATATCATTCTTTTTTCTTTTCTTTTTCACGTAATTTTGAAAAAGTTTAGTGCTTCTATCTCCATCTGTTATCCATGATGTATAGCATTTCTGAAACCAAAAGTTTTCCTCCATCTTCAGGACCAACATAAAAGTAGCATTTGCTTGGGAGAGATTCATTTTGGAATCAGTATTATTGAGAAGTTGATGATGATTCTCCATATAGGTAACTTGAATTTCAGCCTCCTGCACCTTATAAAATATATTTCTAAAGTAAGTTATATTCCAATTCTTAAGATACTTTTTAAGTATTGTTAATTTAAACCAAAATTTAAAGAAAGGGGAGCCATCCATATTAATACCCCAATTGTTATTAACAAAATGTAAGAAGTTAGCATCTAGTGTCCACATGTCTAATAATTTGAAACTTTTGTGATAATTGTCTTCATCATTACTAATGGTGATGCATATAGGACTATGATCAGAACAAGTTCTGGCCATATGCATCACCTTAGTAATGTTAAAATGATTAGACCAGTTCGAGTTTGTTAAAACTCTATCTAGTCTTTTCCATTTGCTATTTTTATTCCAAGTAAACTTAGACCCACAACCGGCATCACCCAGGTTGCAAGTGTGAATCATTTCATTGAATTCCTCAACACTTTCCATAGAGTAGGTGAAACAACCAACTTGTTCCTCAGTAGAATAAACTACATTAAATCACCCATCAGAATCAAGTTGAAGTTGTTAGTCGTACACGAGATATTTTTAAGCTCACTCAACAGGATTCTTCTACTGTAGCTTTGAAATTTGGCATAGACACTTGTAAGGAAGAACCTTGCATTTTGATTAGTTATAGTAATATCTAAATGTAAGTATTAATCATGGTTTGAACCAATTTTAATAGCAAAACCATTTTTCCACATCAGCCAAATTTTGTTAGAGAGATTAGAAGTATAATTTTCAAACCCAAGCTTAGCAAAGATAATAGGTAGGTTTTCAACTTTGGTTAAAGGCTCCTGGCAAGTAATAAGATCAATTTTCTCCTTCTTGATAATGTATTTAAGTCTTCTAAATGTAGATTTATTGTTGATTCCTCTTAGGTTCCAGTTGAGGACTTTTATCATCTGGAATTAGACTTGGTTTTCAGGGAGGATCTTATGAATCTTAATGATTTGATAGCTAAGTTGTTAGTTTTTTTCATCCCTCTAGCTTATTTGAGTTTCTTGTTAATCACTTTATGGGAATCAGAATTGCAATCATTGATCTTGTAAGTGGGTGTTGATTGTTTGCTTCCAATGTTCTCTCTATCAGGTGTCGATGCTTCAGTACTGCTATTTTCATCATCCATGGTGTAGCTTTTCTTCATAGATTGTAAAGCTTCCATGATCTCATAATTTGTTGGAGTATCAGATTCACAGTCTTCTTTGTTAGCATTATTGGGAGTTTTACCAACTCGAGCTTCCAAGATTTCATCAGTAACTTTACCAGGTATTTCTTTAGATTGATATGAGTTCAATTATCTGGTTTAATCTTGAATGTTGTTACCTTGATCATTTCCAGTGTGATCTTTATCCTTATCTTTAATTATCCAACATCCTTGATTATCTCCGAATCCAGTCGAGAGTTTGTATTGAATTTTTTGAGAAAGATCTAATTCTACCCAGGCAAGACAAGAGTTGTGGTAGGCTCTGTTTCTTTCAGGAATTTTAATTTTCAGTGGAGTACCTATAATACTAGCAAAAGAATGGATCATCTTCTCATTGTACATGAATTCCAGAGCTTATCAAATTTAATCCAAACATGACATATTGGACACTCGAATTTGACGTTAAACTCTAGAGTCCACTTCAACAGCCTCATCGAAGAACTGCAAATGAACCAAATGTTTCTGGACCACACCTTACACATATCATCATTTGAGTTGAATTACAATAGCAAATGTCTAACATCCCAAATACTTAAACTGAAATCATACTTTAGCTTCATCTTTTGAAAGAACTCTTCAATTATTTATTTTTTCGGTATTCCTTGACTGAACTTGCCAATTAATGTAAAATTTCCTTGAGTCATTAAAAAGTCTTTAACGCTTAAAGGAAACTGAACCGAAATATGATTAGTTTTGTGTGTAAAGAACATTTGAAACCCTTCATTTTATGGTTTCTTGCTGCTACATTTTTCTACAAAAGATTTCAACATTCTAGTATTGTTTGAATCTTTCTTAGGAGGGTGATGGAAGTTAAACCCAGCAAAGCACAAAGATCAGGGTAATCTTCATTCATTAAGAAGAGAACCGAGAACGCTATGTTAATAAGATAAAAAACAGAATTGTTATAATAACTATAAAAAATTTAGTTAAAGAGCAAATGATTATAAGGAAGAAGGAGAGATTAGATAGAATAAAGAGAAGCGATCGAGATTTAATTAACAAAAAATTGATTTCCGATTTTTCGAATTTTTTTTGAACCTTTGTTTCTTGGATCTTCATTCAAATAACAAATAACAATTAAAATATTTGTTAATCAAATTTATATTAAAAATAATTCAAACTATTTTGTTTTTCATTATAGTGTAGAATATAGATCCTTCAAATTCGAAATTTTAAAAGTTTTATTGCTGTTTACTTTATTTTTAATTCAATAAGAAAAATAAAACATATCCATCTATTAACCATCAATAGCCAAATCACAAAATCAAATTCAAACATTTTCACAATTTAAATTAAAATAATATTTACTACGTCAAATATTTCAATATATAAAACTGATAGTGTGTGCTTCTTTATTAAATAACAAAATTAAAACAAATTTTTTTATACAATAATAAAATCCAATAATGTTTTTTTAAAAAACAATACAAACTAGAATTTTTTTTACACCTACTAAATATAAAATCAAAATAATAGAAAGTAAACATGACACCCATTTTATTTCCACGGAATATATGGAATATACAATTTGAAAAAAAGAAAGAGAAAAAAAATGAAATAAGTTAAATATTTGAGAGGTATTATAAAAGCATGTTTAGAAAATATATAAATGACAATTAAAAAATTTGTTGGACAATTATTAATAATTAAAACCTTTTATAATATAAATTAATTTGATATTACCTAATAATCTCTCTTTTTTAATGCACCAAATAATATCTTACTTTTTGTATGCAACTATTTGTTTGGTATACTATTTAATTGCAAAAGAATAAGTAAAACCTTATTAATAGTATTAAAGAATACAAGTAATCCACCTTTAGAATAAGGATATATATTTATTACCAAAATCAATTGAGGCTTACATGACATCAACGCAAATCCACTTTGCTCTATATAAGATCAACTTTAGTAGTAAGTTGAGATGTATCAGAAAGAAAACCTACTGAGAAATAAAGAATGCATTCTCAAATAAAATTTAACATCTTGGTCTTTTTGTTTCTCTTGTCTGCATCTCCACTATGTTTTACCAGAGATATCAAATCTGAAGGTAATTATTCATTATATGTGGTGAGAAAATATCTATATTGTTTTATTTTAAATTAATTAATTTGAGTTTAATCTTTTTTGAAAGTGAGTTAGACTTAACAAAACATAAATTAGCATAGTAAAGTTTAAACAATTGGTCACAGCCATTTTTGTTATACCTTTTGTGCAGTAATATAATATATTTAGGAAAATTGTTAAAAAAAATAGTTGAAATTATTCTGTTGAACAGTTTGTTTTCGTTTTCCAACTGTTTTTATTGATGTGGATTTTTTTTTCATTAAAAGTTTTAATGTACGGAATGTTTTGGTTTAAATAAGCTCGTGATCAGAAGGTCATGCGTTCCACTTCTACAATTTGGTTTGAGTATGTCTCTTTGTATGGTTTATTTTCTGCCGTTGGTTTACATACTATTGTGTCAGACTAAAGATTTATCATGTGCACATTCGTTAAGTAGCGTTGCGGGTTTTCTTTTGAAAAAAATAAAAAAATAAAATGTTTGTTTAGTTGTTATATTTGTTTTCCGTGTCTCTTATATGTAATAAATCTTTACGAATATAACTATTTTTTTTGTTCTTTTATTAGAAAATGTTCCGATGTATTCGTAAAACATTATTTTATATCAAGTTATATTAAACAACTTATTTTACATGTATGTTTTTAATAAATTTACATTGTTTATTTGCTTTCTTTTAGAGAATCCAGTAGAGAGCAAGACAATCATACCTTTCACTCCAATCACAATCGATATAGTTAATGAGTTAGAATCAAAACATCAACTAATATTACATTGCAAATCAAAAGATGATGATCTGGGTGTGTGGATACTTCAATCCGGCCAACACCAAACTTGGAAGTTCAAGATAAATTTTTGGCAAACAACGCTGTATTGGTGCGATGCAAACAAAGACAATCTTGTTATGCATTTTCATGCATGGGATGCAACGTCTAGGCCTCTGGTTGCTGGATGTGGTAGTACTCAAAACACTTGTTACTGGAAGCTGAGGGATGAAGGACTTTTTATTTATAATCTTGATGGTGGTGATGTAAAAATGTCTGATTGGTCTTCATCATGAAATGAAACTATATGTGATCTTTTTCTATAACTTTTAAATAAAAGTATGATTTTTTAAAGGAAATGAACCCATCAGTACCTACCCACCAAATATACTGCCATCAGTAGTTTATTTCTGTATCCATGTGGTATCATCGACAACTATTGTTTTCCAGGTATTTTTTCAGTTCGACGAGGGTTCTTAATACGATGACATTATGGTTTAGCCTAATCCATTTTTTTCCAAAATTGATTAAGTAAAAGCACGGTTTATGTTCTTATGTTGATTGCTAAGTTAAAAATATGTTGTATTTTGTATTTAATTCACTTAGTATAGATTTTTATGGATTGGTTCTCTTTGTAGTAGCCAAAATATATTTTTTAGTATTGCATTGGTAGAGGATGCGATTGCATCGGTAGATGATGCGATTGCATCGTAGATGATGTGATTGTTTGGGTAGATGATGTGTGTTATGCATGGGTAGATGATACGTATTATGCATGGATAGAGGATGTATGGGTTAAGGATGCGTGTTACGTGTATGCTAGTTTAGTGTAGAATAAAAAACATTAGCATTTGCGATTCACGGGTATATTGTCATTGCAACTGTAGTTTATTTGAATGTGCGAATTTGTGTTGCTGAACATTTCTAAATAAGACCATTTCTTATAATATGATTATGTGGTTACTACATTGCTAAATAAGTGCAAAAATGATAATTGGATTTACCGCGCTCTGTTTTATGGCTTTCAATACAACTTAGTGATTCAATCTTGTACGATGCACGGTAATATGTGTCTAAACCTAAAGTTTATATTTCCAAATATGGTCACCAAACTGCAATTGTTCCTTTGTCCAAATTTGAAAACTTTGGAAGTCTTCACGATTACGCTGAAAGCAGATGGGAGGAGTTGGTTAGAGGTAACCCCAGTATTAGCTACTCTTGCGGTTCACAAGAATTGTTTGTTTAATAATGATAAAGATTTTATCGGTTTATAAGTATATCTTGATGTGGAGAGTCTAAAAAGTGTTATTTTTGTTATAGAACAAAAAATATTTGATAAAAGGTCGGAAGTAAAGCGTAAACAGCCTAGCCTAAGTTTTAGAGAAGTTTCCCATAACCAACTAACAAGTAGGGAGAGTAGTAATAGTTTACTTAATTCTGAAAAAAAACCAGCTTGCTACTACTGGTTGGGCTGATGCTATCGCATGTGTTGGTCAATTGTTTGATGAAGGTGATGCAGGTCCAAAGTTATCGTTATGTCTATATGCCTTAGAGAATGGTTTTACTTTCAAGTACACGCATAATATGTTTACTAAGTAATTCAAGTACCAACTTCATGATGATTAAGAAGTTTGTTGATAGGCATACATGCAGCCCCGTTTTCTCCAAACGATATAGTAGTCATTTGACATCAAATTTGATTGCAGATGAAATTTATGATTCTATTAGAGCATGTCATTCGGTAACAATGAAAAATATACAATCGTCTATGAAACAAGACTACATTTTAGAAATCTTCTACTGTCTTTTATAAAATGATCCAGAGAAGGCTAGGAGGGGAGTTTTCAGAGATAGTAATACTTCTTTTAGTTTGCTAAAGGGATACCGGAAACGATTGAAGAGTCATGATATTACGAGGACTGCCATTTGGAATTAGCTACTGAAAACATTTTTATGTGCTGTTTGATAGCATTCGGGTCGTGCCTTCAAGGTTTTCATTTATGCCGACAACTTTTGTATGCCTATAGAACCTATTTAACTGACAATCATAAGGGTGTATTGCTATATGCGGTAACAAAAGATGGAAACACCGATTATCTCCATGTTGTTTGTACTAAATGCGAGTTATTTATTTTTATAATTGTGATTTGCAATATATAGTGTACACCGTGTTTCATTTGTTACTTATGTATGAAATTTACCTGTTACTATAAAATATGCTAGATAAGTAATCTGATGTCTGCGATTTACTCATTCTTATGATCTATGCTAGAAATGGGTACTTCATTCAACATTGTTTGATACTCATGTATGTGATATAAACCATACTAGATTGGTGATATTCAGTATGCGATTTACTTGTAATTATAAGTTATGCTACAAGGGTAAGTGTGTGATATTCAGCCTTGTGATATATAAGCATTACAATCATGCACTTTTAATGTTATCGATTGCCGATAACAGAACTGTAAACAAACTCAACTATATCTATGTTGCATGTATTATTCCCATTGCTTTTGGTATTTTTGGTACTGAAGATTCAGACAATTGGCTATGGTTTATGGAGACCCTTAAACCGCATTTATTTGGACCGTCAAATAACATTTATTTCTGACCACCATTTTGGTATTATTAGTGATGTTTCTATTGTTTATCCAAATAGCTATCATGCATATTATATCGTTCATCTCATCCAGCATCTAAGGAGTGCTTTGGAACATACTAACCCAAAGTATAAAAAATTGATGTTATGTTTGTTTAGTCGATGTGCATATGCTCCTATTTTAGACCTTTTTAATGATAAACTTTCACAATAAGTCAATGTGGTACTAGAATTAAAAAAATTCTTGATAATTTACCTCTCAATAAGTACACTCAGGAATCTGTTAAAGGGAAACGATATGGTACAATGACATCTACTGCGGTGGAATCATTTAATGCACAAATCAAGAAACTATGCGGTCTACTCATTTTCTAATTGGTCGACAAGATAAGAGCCTTGCTTATGAATTAAATTTCACGATGTTATTCAGAGAGGCTGAGCTGGAACACTAATTTATTCCCTGAGTTTGACAAGAATTTTAAGCTGAATGTAAAAAATGGTCGAACGTGGCTAGTACGTAGCTCTTCCACGACTTTTTTTTGAGGTTTTTTAGACCCTATTATGGTAATTAACATGCTTGATTTCAAATGTTCTTGTAGTGCATGGCAACAAGAATATTTCCCATGTTTACATGTATTAGCGGAAATAACATCGGTTAACGAAGATCCTATGACTTTGATAAAGCCATTCTTCACGGTTACAAATTACAAGTCGACTTATTCTTTACTAGCTCTAACCGATTTCGGGTGAAGGATCATACTCTAATGAATTGTCCAAGCTGGAAATTCTACCTCCCAGCATAAAAAAACGAGATGGACGGCCTAAGAAGAAATGAATCCCATCTAGAGGAGAATTAACAACCAACAAGTTACGACATGGCCGTTGTTTAAAATATGGACATAACAGGAGGACCTGTGACGCTCCATTTTGAATTTGTGAGTTATTGTGCAATATAGTATGCAAACATGCGCTTTTAATATCATTAATGTGTTTGCGATTGGTTACTTAATTCTACCGCAATATGATTGATGTTATAAACAATTGTACTATTCTTTTCTAGATACGTTCTTCGTATCATGCAATTCGATTGCCTTCATAATATGTCAATCCAGTTCTAGACCATTATGCTAGTTGTTAAGTTTCAAATAATTGCGATTGTATTTTTCTACAATATCATTGCGCTTGCAGTTCAAAAACAAGTCATTGTGATTGTATTAGGTTAATATAACATTGCGACATAGATTAGTAAATCACATCATTTATTTTACTTGTTAACATGTCATTGCGATTTAAATTATATATCAGCTGTCGATTTAATAACCACTCACATTTTAATCACAACATTTATCAGAATGCGATTTCCACGCACCTTTGTTATGCGATTTACAATGCGTATTTGATTGCGTTTCATTCTAGTTTCTCACTATACAAATACATTATCACCACCTGACTATATTTTCATTTTATCGTTACGATTGTTTTGAATCTAATACCACTGCGATTTTTATTTGTTACGGGATAAATTAACCACCCACTATGCAAGTAAATCATGGCTAACATATGAAATTTCAAGTATTTGTTAAACTCATACACAGCCCTACAACTTCCTATGAACTTAACCCTCACAAAATATACAATACATTTGAGGGTTGGTACGTTTAAATCTAAAAAACAAACAAAAAGACACTTCGATTACCATAATATCAATCATCAGAAGGTCGTTTGGGGTCAGAGTTGTACTTCCTCGAAAAAGAACGAAAAATGGAGCCATATTTCGAATCATTAGAGGAGTACTCTGACGTTTTCGTGCTTTTGTAGTCTAAAAACATTTGGAATCATCCGAAAATCCCTCGTCGGAGAATATGTAGCCAAAAAAGTCTTGAGATGAACGAGTTTTAGAATATGAATAGTTTTATTTGTGTGTTTTGTGTTTATGAGTAGATATGCATAAATTCATAGTCTTATTTATAGTCACAATTCATTCTCGAGTGTACCTAAAATATAACAAAATATAAAATAAATAAACTTGTATTTAATGTTTGTGTAATTATTAAATATCTACCTTAGTCTTCTCAAGCAATATATTAACCAATAATAAAATAACCCAAAGTTTAATTATTGACGAAGGTAGGTAGTTTTCATTTCCACATTAGTTATGTTGCACTTTAGCTGATAGTCCAATTACCAAGGCATTTCTTTACCATATATCGCATATGTGATTAATGTGTACTAATAGACATGATAGATTAGTTACGCAGCTACGATTTCTGACTACAATACTCATGCTAGATTGATTATAACAGTTACATCGGTTTGTCATTTATGTTTACACTACTACACACATGATTGAATACGCATTTATGATTAATGACAGTAGTTTGGTTCCAAAAATTAGATCCAATGTGCGATTTACGTTCATAAATGAGGTAATGTTATATTGGACTTACAGATGCGCTTCATTCTTAATACAGTCCATACTATTTTGGTTACAGACCGTGATGTCGACATGATAGATTAGAAGCTCATTTGTGATTTTTGACTACAATCAGTCATGTTATGTTGATTTTGACATTAATGTTCTTTGCGATTTTTGAGTTAACTAGGACAGGCTAGATTGAATACATATTTGTGATTCATTATTAACATAAGTCATGGTAGTTTGGTTCCAACATTTACATTCACTGTACGTTTTACGTTTGAGGATGAGGAAATGCTAAATACGATTTACACCTGCAATTCATTCTTAATATAGTTCATGCTAGATTTGTTAAATATTGTGACTAAAATACCTTAGTTCTGTATCACATATGCGACTTACATGGTTCTTTATAACAATGCTTTCCTATGTAAAACAGCTACCAGTTACTTATAAATGATTCAATCAGGTGATTAACACAAAGAAAAAATATACACGCATTCACTACCCAAAAAAATAGGATTCGTATCAAAGTAGCTACCACTGTCGGTTTTGGTTTGAATCATTTCGAAAATGATAAAACATTTGAGCTATGGTTCTTGCAGGCATATCACCACTGTATTTCTCCGGTATAAACCCTTTATGGATAATGTCTTTCGCATACTCGCAAACAAAAACTCCACAGTCGAGGTTGTTGTCTTTTTGTTGTGGGATTTCTTGAACAGTCTTGATTTTGTATCCACATGGTGCATAAGGTATGTATTTTTTCTTCATACAGTATGTCATTTGTCAATTGATGAAAAAGAAAATTGAGCCTTACAGATATGTAGAAATTTCCATTCAATTTAGGTACAAATATAGATTTCCATTCTAATACATACTGCGAAGGTTGCAATTCATATATATATATATATATATATTTATCAAGGATGTGTTTAGAACTTATGGACTGCAATTGAATGCCACCATAGGCATGTAATTTGTTTACAAATTGAAAATGCGCTACATATGGATAAACCATGATGAATTTGTTAAAATTAATCCTTACCAATGCATTTATAGTCTTTCGTGTCTTGTCTCCGTTGAATTTATTTTTCAGCAACACTGAGTTATAGCTACTCGTCATACCAGTCTCCATATCAATAACCAACAACGTCCAATTGTTCATTGTGTCCTCATTAGTAGTGCACAACGGAACCAAGGCGATATACGTATCTGGCTCGTTGTCTCAAATATTTCATCAACAATGTGTAACATATCTCCTTTTATAGCAAGTATTTTCTACATTATAGATGAGTATTAAATGCAATGTTTTCTAATAAATAAAAAAACTAGATTAACATGCACTTACGCTGGCAATCCTAGAAATTTAAATTGCGTCGTATTTACAATTATACTTGTTGTCAAAACCTTTTAACGGTTCGCCAATTAGCTTCCTTGAGCATCTTATATATCCAATCATTGATAATCTATCAATTGACAAGTGGTGGCTTATAACAGTTGATGATTAATTAATAATTATTCGATTACATACTAAAAATAATCACGCTAGGCTAGGGCAACACTACCTGTAATTTATATAAATTTATTTAATTTACTTTGAGTTCAATTTCGTCTTCGTACGGTAGTGTCATTACCTCACTCACACTAACATTATGCTTGTATAAGAACTTTGACATTGGCAAATACCATATTCTGGATCTTCTTAATTGTTTTTATTCGAAGCACCTTGTGGTATTCACTCACTGCGACTAACTGCGTTATTGTTGTATGTTTTGCCCAATATTTGTAATTAACCTTTGGCTCTCCCAGTTGTGTCTGACTAGTTAAGTTATAATTAGGATACTCATTAGCTAAAACCTGTAATATATACATCTGACTGTCATATTATAATTATTTAATTCATTTATTAGATGTTTAATAATATAAACAACCACTTACCAGTGACGTAGTATGTTGTATACCATTACTATGAGTACCATCTCCAACATTATGATTAAACTTACCCTCAACTTTATCAACTTCGTCACAAAAGGATTGTGTACATTGTATGAAATTATCATTTAAGAATAGTATATCAAAACATACGCTTTCTACGCATGACAATACTTTCTCTTAGCTCGGTAGTTCAGACTTCATGACCCCTTGTTCTTGGTGTTCTTCTACCTCTCTGACCTCCTGTTGGACTTTTTCTCATGCTTCCGGCTGGGTTAGTACTTCTGCCTTCGTGCATGGTTGTGGTTCTTGTTGGGTTGTGCTTTGTGCAATAGTTTTTTGTGTGCTGATATGATGAGGATATTTTCTGATTAAAGGGTATTTTGGGAAGTTTGTAAGTTAAATCTTACTTTTTGGGTAGTGAGTAGTGAGATAAAAGAGATATGTGCTTGTATTTAATGTTTTCTAGAAACAATTCAACCTATTAAATAAAGTTGGTTGGAGTATTTATACTATTTCTTTGACCCATGGGCCTTATGGATCAGATCCTAGATCTGGTTCAATATTAGCACACAGTTGAGTCACGTATGGTCTGTTTGGATTATTTCCAGTTTGCATTTTATCAGATATACCCAAACTACCCCTCTGGTTTTCACAGGATTGTCCTTCTAAAAAGTTATGATCCTATTATTAGCCCTTTTAGGTCTTTCAAAATGTTTGGGAATAGCTAACTTATTTATTGACAGAACACGGATCGGATCCAAAGGGGTTTAGTTTTTTTAAATGAAAAAGTAAAGGTAAAAAAACTTAAAGTTGACACGTGTCACATTTCGATTGAACCTCTCAGCCGTTTTTCTTTTTCGAGAGTTGTACCTATTTTATAAAGTGACTAGGGTAGGCTTAATAGCCCCTAATCATTGTTCTAACTGATTCATTTTCCCAATAAGAAACACTCAAGTGGTTTTAATCTCTATTTAAACTTGTTTCAGTGTTTCTTTTTTTATAACCATGAATCTTTTCTTAGAGAGAGAAAGCTTGAGATTTTGATTTCCCTTTATCTTTGAGAGGTTATATGTTCACTGCTAGAACAACTTTGATTAAAAGAGGTTGGTTAAACCTGTCAGACCAAGAGAGAGCCAGAAAAGAAGCAAAAAATGAGGTAAGAATCGCAGCCGGATTCCCTATTTTTCCTGGTGGAGTAGCTAGCCCAGCAGTTCCAGAACCTGATAAGAGTACATCATCATCTCAAACATCGGTATCACAAAAGCCCTTTTTCATTCCTACTTTATCTACTTTAGAATACGAACCCTCAGTTCAAGCGTCTATATATTATTTTCCTAAGAGAAAAACCATTTTTAGTGTTAGAAAGCCATCATCCTCCATAGCCATGTGATCAGACACATAAAAAATCACGCCGCGAAGAGTCACCCGACTTTCTAAATCTAAAATCAACCCCTCCTCATCCAAAAATATCAGTTCGTATGCCTTAAAACCTACTGCCCAATCACCACTTAATCCGGACAACACGTCCATCCTTGAAGAGGCCACTCAAGTTGAAAAAGCGGCCACTTAAGTTGAAAAAGAGGCCACTCATGCTAAGCCAACATATCAACCATCAACTATAATGGAGGAAGCCATGGATGATAGTGGGGAGGATAGCCCATTGGAAACGTCCGGACAAACTGAGAATCCCACACCAGTTTGGTCAAGAAAAGGAAAGGTAGGGATGCCTAACACTAAAACACTTTTGGAGTGTTTAGAATGGAGAGTTGGGAAAAATATTCTCAAGGTGAACGCGAATTATTTGCTGGACCTTAAAAAAATTAATTATGTAAACATACATACTGCTGAACTAGAGCAGATACAGGTAAGGTTGGGCTTCCCTGACTCAATCAAAGTTAGGATTCCAGTTTATCCGGAGACTCCTCTAGACTGCAAATTCAATGAACTCCAGGTATACACCAAAGTACTAAACTGGGGACTTTGTTTCCCCTTGGACCCAACAGTAGTTCGGTACTTCCAGTTGATTAAACTTTTCCCTAGTCAGCTGAGTCTGAATATATAGTACACCCTTTTAGGCAGCATCATTGCTTCTCGGCTATGTAAAATTTCATTGCCTATGGAGCAATTTGTTGCTGTTTCCGGTTTATGCATGAACCACTAGAACCTCTTTTATCACTACAACATGAGGAATGATTACAATGTGGTAATTGACCTGTTAGAGGCTAAGAAACCATGGAGGACCCAATTCTTGTTCATCAGTGGAGCCTGGTAGAACGACAAAAAGATCAACTACCAAACAAATTTGAGTCTGCTGACTAGGTATTAGTGGAGCTCAGGTAACATTTCCTTTATTCTTTTATTTACATTATCTTTCTAACACATAGACCGAACTGACTATTATGTCATCCTGCAATGCTTTCAAAGATGTTTCCTGAGCACTTAGAGGCTGGAAATGATACCCTTTCCAAATTGAACCAATGGACATCAGAATAATGGGAGGTTGGTTTCCACAATTGTTTCACTTTGGGAAAGATGTTGAGATCCCATCTTTGGAACTGCACCGGAAGCAGAGAGCTAACATGGGAACAGCTGACTACTCATCCTCTAGCAGATGTGATATTGAAGAGGACAAAGGCAAAAGATGACAAGTTTTACTTACTAGCTCAGAGTAAAGCTCATAGTCATTTGGACAAAATGAAGAAGAAGACTGGAACCGACCCACCTCCCTAGAACCCCAAAGCAGCCAGTTCGGAGAATCTTGAGGGGATAAATTCTGTTTTATTAGAGGCTGTGGCTGCAACCGTTAGGGAAACTGGGGAAGCAAGTCACTCTCTTCAAGTCAGAAGAAGAGTCATAAAAGTCCAAAAGAGGTTGATGACCGAAGAGCAAAGAAGTAAAACAAGAGAAACCTAGGGTCAGAGGTTGTTCTCTGCCTTCAGTTGATAATCCTACATTGCCACAGGATGCCCCTCCACAAGCAGAGGCACATGTTGATCCTTCTTCACCAAGGCTTCCTACGATTAATCATCCATCTATCGAGGGGGATGTTACTCTTGATGAGTTTCACAATTTTAACTTCAGTGACCTGGACAAGGATGACCTCAGATCCTTCCACTATTCCCAACGCTGTTATTTATAATAGCGAATCCTTTGAGGTTTCATCCAAACAAGATACATTGTGCCATGCAGTTTTGGGCTTTATAAGGAAAATAATAGACTTGAAGAGGCAAGTCAGGGAACAAACTGCAAGCATTGACACTCTTACCACCTCAAATCAGAATTTGAATGTCGATCTCACCATTGCTTTGAACAATATTGAGGCTTTAAACAAAGAGAAAGAGGATTTGGCAATCAAACTTTGTCAGTCTCAGAGCACTGAAAAAGGAGATTCAAAGAAAATACTCTACCTTGGAAACCAATTCTTCCAATGAAATCAAAGCCTTGAAGGAGCAACACACCACCAACACCAGTATAATAACCACCTTAACCGAAGAGAAAGAAAAGCTAGAAAAATCTCTCTCCAGAAAAAAGGAAGAAAACAATTCTCTAAAGGATAGCAAAGATCAAGAGATAGCTGCTTCCATAGAGAAGTATGCTACTAGGGTGGTGGATTCTCTGGAAAAAAAAGATGAGGGGGTCAAATCGGGCATGGTTTTTCTATTCCATGAGACTTTTCCAAAGAGGACCCTTGGTCCTTTGTGGAAATATTTACCAAACAAGGAGATTCATTTCTATACCATGGTGGATGGTGATAAGCATGACTATTTCAGCCATCATCAATACCCTCGACTCAGACAAAGAGAAGCTGTCTAGTGACCTCTTTAGTGCCAACCAAAATGCTGAGGCATTGAAGAAAGAAAATGAGGAGTTGAAGAAACGTCAGGAGGACTTGGCCACCAGGCTGCCCACTTCGGAGGGAGTTGTCAAAGAACTCCAATTGAAGCAATCTAATTTGGAGAGAAACCTCTTTTCTTCAAAAGATGAGGTGAAGGCCAAAGATAGCATCATTCAGACCCTAACCAATGACAAGATTTCACTTGAAAACATTGTGTCCAAGGTTGAACAAGAAAGAGCTGACTTGTTAAGGGAGTAGGAGAAAACAATCCAGGCTAGAATTGATGCTTATACCAACGAGGTGATAGATTCTCAAGAGGAAAGGTATGCCGAAGTCAAGTTAGATATGGTCCTTCTCTTTCATGAGAAATTTCCGAAGAGGACACTGGGAGATTTATGGCGATTCGTAGAATACGAAGACCTTCCCCACCATACCATGGCCGATGGCGATAAGCATAACTACTCCAGTGGCTGGGATGATACAACCGATGAATATGAAAAGATTGGGGAGAGTCCGGATGAAAAAAATGATGACCCAAAGAAGAAGAAGCCAAGTGAGGCTGAGACATCCCTTAGTTTTTTTACAAGTATTTTAAAGTGAGAGTGTTTAAATTCTCCGATGACAAATGTTTAAGTACTCATCACTCCACCCATTCAATCCGGTCTGCCATAAATTTTTTTTAAAAAAACTATTAATTGAAACACCCCGAATCTTTTAAGAAGGCATCCTATTTTATAAAAAAGACCGGACACCTCATTAAAACCTCCCCGAGCCACCAGGGAGGAAAGAGTAAATATTTATATGAACTTTTAAACAAGTAAATATTTACATAGTTTTTATTCCAAGTACAACCGGAGGTGCTCAATGTTCCAAGGTTGATTCAAAATCCTTCCATCCTTATCTTGAAGCCGTTATATCCCAGGCTTAAGCTTTTCACTGACCACATAAGGTCCTTCCCAAGTTGGAGCTAACTTGCCGAAATGTTTCTCCTTGGTATGTAGGAAGACTTTCCTCAATACTTTATCCCCTGGTTGAAAATCCATTCTCTTAATTTTAGAAGCAAACTTGCTTCTCATCAAACCTTGATAGTGTGTGGCTCTAAGGTGAGCCTTAACTCTTCTTTCTTCTATTAAGTCAAGCTGGCCTCTGACTGCCACTTCATTAGCGCGTTCGGAAAAATTATGAACTCGAAATGAAGGAAGAGTAGCCTCTATAGGAGCTATGGCATCCATCCCATATACGAAGGCAAAGGGAGATTCTTGTGTTGCAGCCCCGGGAGTGGTCTGGTAGGCCCATAAGACTTCTTGTAGATAACTTGGCCATTTTCCAGCAACTCCCTCTAATATCTTTTTAAGACGGACAATATTGTCCTGTAAGCCACTTCCACTTGACCGTTTTCCTGTGGGTGGAAAGGAGAAGAGAAGCAGTGTTGAATGCCTCTAGAGAAACAGAAAGTCTCCATTTCCTTGTTGTCGAATTGTGGCCCATTGTCTGTAGTTATCTTCTGTGGAATTCCAAATCTGTAACAAATGTTAGACAAGATGAATTTGATAACAACTTTCGAGGTAGTTCCTGCCAATGGGGCTGCTTCGATCCACTTTGAAAAGTAATCAATGGCAAAAATTATAGTTCTACACCCCTCAGACGCCATGGGTAGAGGTCCCGCTAAATCCAGCCCTCATGGAGCAAAAGGTATTGGATCAAAAATTGACTCTAAATGGACAACTGGGGTATGAATTTCATTACTATATCGTTGGCATGGATCAAACTTTTTTACCAACTCCTTGGCATCTTGCATTATGGAGGGTGAGTACTACCCAGCTAACAAAACTCTTCTGGTTAGAGCCCTGAATCCACAGTGTGCTGATCCTTCGCCATCATGTAATTAGGAGAGCACCATTTGAGACTCATCGATCCCCAAACATTTTTATAAAGAACATCTCTTAGGATGACAAAACCACGAGCCTTGTATCTTATTTTCCTTGCTACTGCTCTTTCCGGAGGCAAGATGTCATCTGAGAGATATTGAAGGAGAGGAAATCTCCAATCTTGGGGTTGTTTTATCTGTATATTTAAACTTTCTTCTTCCTTATCCGGATTAATTTGAATGGATGGGAATTCTTGCACATGTTCCAAGGGTAGGACTCAGAATAGGCTATGGTTGCCAAGGAGTCTGCTAGTGTATTTTCCGTTCGGGGTATGTGCTCATAAGTGACGCTTTTGAAATTGAGGGCCACTTCTTTGACGATGAATAAATATTTAATCAGCTGCTCTTTTTTTGCTTCAGATTGGCCTTGTGCATGATGGATAAGAAGCTGAGAGTCGCTCATTAACCTGACCCTTCTGGCTCCACAAATGAGAGCTAACTTCAAACCAGCTATAACAGCTTCATATTCGGACTCATTATTGGAAGCCCTGAAGGTAAAACATATAGCCTGGTACATTCTGTCACCGTACGGAGAGGTTAAACATATCACAGCACCACAATCCATGGTACTTGATCCACCATCAGTTCGGATGACCCATACTTTTTTTATCTTTTACCCCAGTTGCTTGTTTAGTATCTCTATCTGAATGGAATTCAACTAAGAAATCAGCCACAGTTTGGGCTTTGACTGCTGTTCGAGGGGAAAAATCAATATTGTAGTCTCCCAGTTCTACTGACCACTTGGTCATTCTACTTGAAATGTCGGTCTTTTGGAGAACGTTTTTCAAGGGAAAAGACGTTTGGACAATGATAGAATGAGCCTGAAAATAGGGCCTCATCTTCCTTGCAGCAATCACCAGGGCCAGTGCTAATTTTTCAAGCTTTAAATACCGTTTTTTTGCATCTATCAAGCTTTTACTGATATAGTACACCGGACGAGGATAATTATCCACTTCCCTTACCAACACTACACTTATAGCACAATCAGATATTGCCAAGTACACGAAGAAGGTCTCTCCATCAATGGGTTTAAACAAAGTCTTGGGGGAAGACAAGTGTTTTTTAATCTCATCGAAGGCCTCATCACACTGTGGGGACCAGTTGAAATCTTTTGCACCTTTCAGAGTTTGAAAAAAAGGGGCACACCTGTCCGAAGACCTTGAAATAAAACGTTTTAGTGGAGCCAGCCTCCCGGTCAATCGTTGTACCTCTTTAATATTCCGAGGAGGCTCCATTTGCAGTAAAGCATTAAGTTGGTCGGGATCAGGCTGTATCCCTTTCTCACTTATCACATACCCCAAGAATTTCCCGGACTGTACTCCAAAGACACACTTTTATGGGTTCAATTTTAAATTTACTTTGACCAGGTTAGCAAAAGTTTCATGGAGACCTGCCAAGTGTAGCTCTTTGTCCATACTTTTCACCATCATGTCGTCGATGTAAACTTCCATGTTTCTTCCAATTTGACCAGCAAAAGCCTTGTTCACCAACCTCTAATAAGTAGCCCCAGTATTTTTTAACCCAAACGACATTACCTTGTGACAATGGAGGCCCCTATCAGTAACAAATGTGGTATGTTCTTGATCCTTCGGATCTACTTGAATCTGATTATACCCGTAGAAGACATCCATAAAGGACAACAGCTTGTTTCCAGATGTGGAGTCCACCAACTGATCAATTCGGGAGACCGGATATAAATCTTTTGGGCAAGCTCTGTTAAGATCTGTGAAATCGATGCACAAACGCCACTTACCATTTTTCTTTTTCAACAACACCGGGTTGGCTGTCCATAAAGGGTATTGAGATTCCTTTATGTGCCCTATTTTAGTAAGCCGATCAACCTATTGAACTATGACATCAACCTTTTCCTTGGAAAAGGATCTCCACTTTTGTACAACAGGTGATATGTCCCTTCAGATGGATAGTTGGTGTGATATAATGTCTGCTGGTACTCCAGTAACATCAGCATTGCACCGAGCAAAGACATGCTGATGGTCTTTCAAGAAATCTAACATTTTACCCTTCAATTCCGATGTCATCTTGGATCCTATCTTGACACTTATTCCTTCAGCCAGAGAATGAGTTTCAACTTCTTCAATTGGTATTAAAACATGAGGGGTCTCTCTGGGGTCATCAATTTCACCCTCTCCCCAGAGGGCCCCTCAAACTGCTATTCCTCATTGATCCGGACTGCCCCCAACGTCTGAGGGGCCAGTGTTGTTGCATAACTCTGTCTTGCTACCTTTTGGCTCCTTCGAACAACTCCCACTTGTCCTTGCACAGCATACTTCAAGCATTGGTTGACTGTTGAAGCCACATCATGCATCCTGGAGAGCCAAGATCTCCCCAGAATAGAATTATAACAAGTGGGACAATCTACCACAATAAATAGTATTCTAACCATCTTTTTAAAAGGGCCTTTGCTCAATAAAACCTCCTCCTCAAACTCCCCGATCACATCTGCTGAGCTTTCAATGAAACCCACAATTGATCTGTTCAAACGCTAAATTACTGTCGGATTTTTTATTTTTTTTGTAGGAAGTTAAAAAGAGAATATTGGCAGAACTTCTGGTGTCCACCAAAATTCGTCTTATGTCATTAGCACCAATGGATGCTCCTATGACAACAACATCTTCATGAGGACCAGCAATATCCCTCAAGTCATCCTCATCAAAAACAATAAAGGGAAATGAGATTTGTGATTTATAAGAAGTCATGCCTCCTTCTAGTTGGGTAGATAAAGTATGAACGTGCCTCTTTCTCGAAGAAGTAGTTGGTGCAGTCATGGTGTCTCCCCCAAATATTGTAAGCGACTCAAAAAATGTTAATAAGTCCGGACACCGTCTTGCAATTCTCTATGATAACACCCACTTTATTCCGAGTTGGATCAAGATCTAAATATTCCGACTCTACATCAAACCTTTTGATTATAACCATAGCCCCATCCGGAGCTGACGTGCCTGCATTGTTTGGACCAGCCCGATGAGCATTATCAGGCCTATTTCCACCTCTTCTTTTAACATACGCCCCCAACTTTCCTCTTTCAATCAAATTCTGCACTTCTTGTTTCAATGCAATACAATCCTCAGTGGTATGGCCAGTATCATTGTGATACTGGCAGAAACAATTATTACGGCTCTCCCTAGGAGATTGTAATGCAGACGGCCTTCTGTAGTGTACTTCGTCTTTTGTTTTGTCATAAATAGTGGTTACGCTTTCTTTCAACTCGGAAAACCACTCCGGTTGAACCCAAGGCCCTCGCTTATTCCTAGATTGCTGGCTCTGGGCTGGTGCAGCTGGATGAGACTGAGCTTTAGCTCTGTTATGACCCTGTCCGGCTTCCTTGGCCTTGTTCCCAGACTGGTTTTGATTTTGATTTGGTGCAGCTGGAGCAGACCTCACCTGCATGTGCACCCTAGTTTTCTTTGTTTCATCTACATTAATCTGTTTACCGATCTGATTCAGCAGACCTCCCCATGTCATGGCCTTCTTCCTGGTTACCGAATCAGCCAAGTTTCCAGGGTTCAAGCCCTGCCTCAGAGAAGCTATTGCTACTTGTTCAAAGCAATCAGCCAATCCATTCTTGGTATTTACAAAACGACTTATGTATTCTTTTAAAGATTCGTTTGGTTCTTGGGCGCAATGGATAATTGTGTCTCCATTTCCCTTCACTTACTTACTTCCAACAATCTGCCTCCGAAAGGCCACCCAAAAAGTGTCGAAATTTCCGATGCAGCCCTGTGGCAAACTATTGTACCACTCCAGAGCACTCCCCGTAAAAGATTGGGAGAATGCTCTACAAAATAATTTGTTGTCATCATCAAAATTCATCATAAATTTTTTGAACTGTTCCAAGTGGTTATCCGGGTCTTTACTGCCATAATATTTTTCCATTTTCGTACTGTCAAAGCTCTTAGGAAGGTTTCCGGACAGTATCTTGGAGGACAATGGAGATTGTCTCTAATTTTGGCCACGACTGAATACAGTATCTTCGTTAGGAGTTGCAAAGATACATGGCTCATCATGGAAGGCAAAAGGATCCATTAATAAGCAATCTACATGTCTCCGACCATGACTGTGAGACGATCCTTTGCCGAGATTCCTCTTCAACCTTCCATGCATGTCCCTTTTTCTTGAGTACTTTTTGACCAACTTTTGTTTCTTTTTAGAACGACCTTCATCACTGCTGGATGATAAGGATTCTTCAACTCCATCTTCATTTGAGGAGCTACTAGAAGACTCTGAATCTGCATCAGCTCTCCACCGGTTTAGACCGATGAGACTTTTTTGAGCTAACATGAGTCTTTTTTGCATTCACATAGGTTCTTGATGGCTCATGCTCTCTTGGATTGTCAGTATGATGAGTTGCTGACGCTTTAGACTTCTATTTTGTGCCCATCTCTGCCCTCCTGACATCCTTTAAATATTCTATTTCAACTTTTAACCTATCTCGCTCCTCAATTGTATATTCATCATTTTCCCCCACCACTTCTGCCAAAGCTGGTGGCACTTCTTGCACGTCCGGATTCATCCAAACTGGTTTTTCTTGATGGTTTTGAATGCTAGATTCAGGCACCTTCTCCTCCCACTGTGGTCGCCAATTTGGTGTGGTCTATTTTTAACTGAGGGTAATTTTGTCGAGAGTTTTGTGATGTTTCAAGGGTATTTAATATTTGGATAGATTGTAGTGAGAGATTTGAGTTTCCTGGTTGTATTAAATGTTCATTCCCCTCATTAATGAAAGTGGTTGGGTATTTATACCCTTAATTATGGGCCACATGGGCTTTTGGGTCAACTTATGAATTCGGGTCGAGTTCAATGACCCATTAATCTTTAAGCAAGTAAGTAATTAGCTTCGTCATGAAGTGATTTAGGTTTTAATACATTTAGTCCTGTTCGGATGGTTCAGTGGGTGGTTTTTGTCCGAATTTACCATGTCCGGTTCCCTTAGTGAGTGGTGAAAAAATCCTAAGTCATCAACCCCTACCCGATTCCGACTTCGATCCGGATCAAGGTACTCAGAATCCACATCAAATCTTTCAATAATCACCATAGTATCCTCATGTTTAGACGTTCCAAGAGCTACCGAAGGGGTAGTTCAGGGCGCATTGTTACTTGATGGTGCATTATCTGGCCTGCTTCCTCCTTGTTTTTTAACATAAACCCCAATTTACCCCTTTCAGTGAGAGTCTGCACCTCTTGTTTCAATGCTATCCAATCATGGGTATCATGCCCAACATCATTATGATATTTACAGAAACAGGTATTCTGGGTTTCTCTAGGAGATTGTAATGCGGCCGGCCTTCTAAAGTGCATATCATTTTTAGTTTTATCATATATTGTAGCCACACTTTCTCCAATCTTAGAAAACCATTCAGGTTGAACCCAAGGTCCCCTTTTACTTCTAACTTGTTGCTTCTGGTTCTGGTTGGACTGATTCTGCCTGGACCAATGAGATCCATGTCCATTTTCTTTTGATTTGTAACCGGATTGAGTAGCTGCATGAGGTGTTGATGTTGTAATTGTGGATCTGATCTGGCGATGCACTCTAGATTTATTAGTCTCTTCAACATTAATTTGTTTCCCAACTTGATTTAACAACCCTCCAAAGGTCATAGCTTTCTTTCGGGTCACTGAATCAGCCAAGTTACCCGGATTCAAGCCCTGTCTGAGAGAGGTAATTACAACTTGTTCAAAACAATCAGCAAACCTATTATTTGTATTTACAAACCTGCTAATGTATTCTTTTAATAACTCGTTCGGTTCTTGGGCGCAATGGATAATTGTGTCACCATTACCTTTTAACTTATTGCTTCCAACAAATTGCCTCCGGAAAGCAACCCAAAAATATCGATTTTTTATAGATCCCTAAGGGAGACTATTACACCATTTGAGGGAACTTCCCTTAAAGGTTTGAGAAAAAGCCCTACACAGCAGCTTGTCATCATCATCAAAGTTTATCATGAAGTTTTTAAATTGCTTAAACTGATTTTCTAGATCTTTACTCCCATCATAATTTTCCATCTTCAAACAATCAAATCTTTTAGGAAGATGTCCGGAAAGTATTTTTGAGGAAAAAGGTGATTGCCTCTAATTTTGGCTACGAATGAACACAGTAGCCTCATTTGGAGTAGCAAGAATACCTGGTTTGGATTGGAAAGCAAATGGATCAATCAGCAAACAGTCAATATGCTGATCAACTGAACCCTTAATTTTCCCTTGATACTTTTTGAGTCTGCCATGTTTATCCATTTTTCTTGAATGCTTCTTGGTCAGCCTTAGTTTATTCTTTAAGCGTCCTTCATCACTGCTAAATGAAACTGACTCTTCAAGCTCCGCATCATCAGAGGAACTGCTAGAAGATTCCGACGTGGAACTCTCCATCCGTTTGGATCAATGCGTATTCTTGGAGCTGAGATGAGTCTTTAGGGACTGCTCATTTTCACCAGGATTATCAATATGGTGAAGCGTTGACGCCCCAATTTTTTCTTCTTTTTCTGATTGTTTCTAGGCCCTCAATGCCCCAATTTTATCCCTCGATTGATCACACTCCTCATTAGTGTACTCATTATTTTCTATCGTTCCTTCTACCTCCGGAAGTGGAGTATTCTGTGCATTCGGATCAATCCGAATTCATAATTCAAGCACCTTTGACTCTTACTGTGGTCGCCAATTTGGTGAGGATATTTTCTGATTAAAGGGTATTTTGGGAAGTTTGTAAGTTGAATCTTATTTTTTGGGTAGAGAGTAGTGAGACAAAATAGGTGTGTGCTTGTATTTAATGTTTTCACAAAAAAATCCAACCTATTAAATGAAGTTGGTTGGGGTATTTATACTATTTTTTTGACCCATGGGCCTTATGGATAAGATCCTCGATCTGGTTCAATGTTAGCAGACAACTGAGTCACGTATAGTTTGTTCGGATTATTTCTAGTTTGCACTTTATCAGATATATCCAAACTTCCCCTCCGGCTTTCACAGGATTGTCCTTCCAAAAAGTTCTGATCCTATCAGATACTAATTAGGATACTTGTTCAATCTTTGGTTAGGCTACTTTTTCATTCGCTGCTTCATTTACTTTTTTGGTTACGAGAATGATGTTGATCGACGTGTTCTTCTTCTTTTTGAAGTTATTGTCATATTCGTTGTTGGAATTATTTTTTTCATTATAGTGTAATAGGACATACCTATGAGATTGAAAATTAAACTACAATGTGATTGCTTTGAATCGTCAGTAAAAGAATAAATACGACATGTGTACCTTGTTACTATGTCATGCAATAATGCGATTTGTAAACAATTTAATTTGATGCGATTGCTATTAATCTCATTATTCATGCTAGGTCCATTATGAACAGGTGAATGTGTTTTATTTGTTATGTCAACTTTGCAATTTTAGGAACATCCACCCACATGCGTTCAGTTATATATTTAATGTATGCGATTACTTTGTATGTTTATAATTATGATTTATGTTTTATACTACTACCATTATATTTTTCATTCAATGAGCAAGATATACAAGTCATATATTAATTGCTAGATACAGTTAACTCCTAAATATGCGATTCACATCTAATAAAACAATGTAATTTCCCTTCCAAAACAATTCAGAGTATAAAAAACAACATCTTAAAAAAACTACACAGCCTCATCTCGAATACCATCCTATGACTTTATAAATATTATAACACTATGAAACATATATTAAATAATGTTGAATATTAATGCACTTGAGACCCACTTACATTTTTAACACCTTCCTTCTCCACATGATCGGCACGAGTTCCAGTTGTTCGACTCCGGGTTCGAGCTGGTCTTGTCGGGTAGTCAATTCCACCGGTATTGGGGTTGAGGTATGGTGGTGTATTTATCCTGTATAGTATGCTATTATATCCCCAATCCCTTATCCAATGTGCCCATTTCTCTAGGTCTTCTCTCTTCTTGTGTAGTCGATGGCTTCTTTACTGCCGACTAATTTTCTCATATTTATTTTTCGTGTGGAAGAACAACTCCATCATTTGCCAACTTTTCTTTATCACCCACTAGTGAATGAGATATATGTTCAAACACTTCATTGTTTGTTGGTTTATCTGAGGTAGCATATACCACATTTTCAGCTACGTCTACTACTAATGCTGCTGGTGTACTCTCGCCCTCTAGCACCGCTGAATCTTTCCCTAGAGACTCATTTGCTGCCACTTCTTGTTCATGTTGAACAACCACTACATCCTCTGCCATCGTATCATTTTCAACATTTGGTGCAGGAAATTTCATTTGAACTACTTCCTCGTTAGCTGGTTCCTTAGTGGTAACATCTGCCTTTTTTGTTAGATAGGGCCAATATTATTGGTGATGTTGTACTCTCCTCTTTCCCAAGAATTGGTCCATGTGTTTGTGAACGCGTACTGGTCTGAACTGGTCCATGTGAACTCGTACTAGTACGTCATGTCCTTTATTTTTTATTCCACTCTCTCACGTAAAAGTGAACGTGAAAGTCCAATAAAAGTCTCGACACTGGTCCTACACTTCGATCTCTTTCTCTTTGATTTATTTAGAGTCAGGTTCGTTCTACTATCCTATCCAGTAGTGGTAATTCAAACTCATCATCACCAGCCCTGTTGTCGGGAGACAGGTTTGGGTTGTCCTTAAATGAGGGTTCTGTTAAAAGAGGGTTGCTTGATCTTTTGGATCTTTTACTTTTTTTTTCTATGCCAATGATTTCTTTCTTTTCCGACTCCTTCCCTCGTGCAATGTTGATTGTCCTTCCGAGGTCCCACCAAATTCCACGCATTCAAAGGCTGTTCTTTCTGCTTCTGTCAACGAAAACTCAAAATCAATTAAAGAAGTGGTCAGTTCCTTGCAATATGGTCTCCTTTAAAAATGTGATTTGTTTGTTAGATAGCATGTGATTTAGATGATACAACTAAATTACGATTTACATTAATGAAAAACAGTGCGTGTTACGTATAAATTCAATAATGCATTTCACGCACTCATTGCACGTGATTCATTCCATTTTTACTTGCTTATGATTTTCTATACACATACAATATCAAATCTGATCATTAATTTCTTACTTACTCGTCTCGTAGCTCGCCAAACATCTTCATCATGTCGAGAGTTTTATCATGGCCCTCCAATCCCCACAATTTATAGCATCTAGGTATGATGTCAGGCCTTGGTATGTCAACCCTTATGGTAGTATGCTCCATCACAAAGGGTTGCATACATAAATAATATTACCTTCAACGCAGGTTGTAAAAAGTAACATAACATTATATGCCATCATACTTACGAACAGAACAATAACGCATCTGATAACTCTATCAGGATTTCCTATAGTAACACATTTTTCAAGCGAACGATGGAGCTTCTCAACTATAGCTCCGGACCAATCATAGTTGTTGATTTCACCATGTCCTCGTCCAACCCACTATATCATCTGAAAGTGAGAAAACAGGGTTTAGCAAATGAACAATATCAAGAGAAGAGAAACGTTGTTCGCCTTATCTGGCCCTTCATCCCTAATTGCCTTTTTTATAGCTTCATGCAAGAAATGGACAACATGCTATATTAGCGCATAAATACATCACACATATAACATATGTGTACATACAATTACCTTTATGAGGGAATTCGATATAGATTTGTTATTTTTCAGTCTGTTTTTTCGAGCACGGGGACTCAGAAAGTAATTCTGAGTCATTTTCAGCACCATCAGCGAAATGATCAATAAAGGCTCAAGCTTTGTTCAGAGGCATCTCCTCCGTCCCATGTTTCAATCCAAATATGGCCTTAACATCTGCTATAGTTAGCTTCACCAATTTAGCTCCTACTCTGAAAACATCGTCCTCGACCGAGTAAGTACTCATACTTTCCTCAATCAGTTTATAAAACTTTTTCATCCTCAACTCTTCATTTTTTGAGGTCAAACGCTACTTTTAAAAAGGGTATATAAAGTGGTGTCTTTAGCCGCTTCTATATGTTGGGCAGTCACAATAAGATAATGACTAAACCAGACTTATAGAAGACACCTTTAGCAGTCATATTTCCTGCAGAAAACACCAAAGTTATTTATGTTACACTAAAACATCAAATACCAAAAGTAACTCGCATTTGTGATTTCAGTCTATAAGACAGACCACGTTGTGTTTTACAAATGAAAATTAATCGTATATGTGATTGCTTTGGAAACTACTACACATTTTAATAACCAACCCCTATTGTGATTGATGATGCTACATAGATACTAACCAACCACCAAAATCTAACATTACATGTTACGCAGCTTAACTCTGTGTTCAAAATGTGAGACATGTTAATCATGATACATAAATGATACGATTTACTACCCAAATGCACATGCACGCCCACTAAATTCGAATTTCAAACATCTTGTCCCAAATCGGAATAACAAAATATCAACCTAATACCTACACTAAACACAACACAATGAAAACGAACATACAACGATCACCAACCACACCCACAAAATAACCAATCACCATAAAATCAAACCAAAACCAGAAAAGGTAACTGGCGATCGCTAAAACCTATACATGTACTACTAAACCTAACACTTTAATTAAGAATGTAAACAATTTAAACGCAATACTAAATAATCAACTACAATATCAAACCACTGAGCTATAGTTCCTTTTAAAAAATTTAGAAAAATACGTACCAGTACTTGTACTTCCACCTCTCTACCCTGATTTTGGCTACATATGGTCTGTAACAATGTATGAAAATCGGCCTTACAAGTTCTAAGCACTTTACCGGATAAGGTTACAGTGGTCGGCGTTTTTTCTGGGAACGGAGTTTTCGCTTTGAGTAACGGGTTTCTTTGTGTGTCTATCGGGTTCCCTTTATGAGGTTTCGTGTTTCAATATTCAAAATAAGTCTACTGAATTTAGGAGGAGGGAATGAGTAGTGAAAATTCTGGCTTAGAGAGAAACAAATTTGATTTCAACCTAAATGAGTCTATTTATATCATTTAGTATCATTTAGTGTATTTTTATCCACTATTTGAGTTTATGTATTTTTAATACCATCATTCATTTAGGTATCTGATGGTAATAAAATATTTGAGAGTATATTAATGGGTAGTCTTTTTTTACAAGTTTGCACTACGAACTGAAAGATATACTTTTATAATGTAAAACATGTTCCTATAAAAGTCTATGATATGAAAACCAATTGAAAAAATTATACTATTGAAGTGTAAAACATGTTTTTAAAAAGGTAAAAATTCGGATTAACATTTTATAAAAAACATCTATAAAAATATATTATATACCTATCAAATCTATATTTATCATTATTTTTATTGTTAATCTATATTTATTAATTTTTTCTAATTATTTTTTTAATAAAATACGATTTGTATTAAAAAAATAAACTATTTGTCATTTAATATTTAAAATATCATATACCACATCAAATACAGCAATTAGTTATTACATATCTTTTTTTAATACTATAAAAAAATTTATTCATTATATAAAATTATTTTTATTTTATCCATTTTTTACAATATTTTGTTTTTCAAAAAATATTTTTTTCTCAACTCAAAATGTAGTCTTCAATTTGGATAAACAGATCAATAGTAGATAATATCAAAGAGAATGAAAATGCGAAATTTGTTTGGTCGAAACTATCTGATCAGGTTAGATTTTGTCTGTCCGACCATAAAACGTGTTGGAGACGGGTTTAGACATAATAATCCTCAAGTGGATCGGCTCAAATTCGAATTATTAATTTGCCTGATTCGGTCCAATCCGGAAATAATAAAAAATATATATATAAATAAAGATAATATATATATAATCAAATTAAATATATCAAAAATATTAAAATTGGTGTCCGCGGACCAAACTAATTGACCAATGGATATGAACGAACGTATTTATATTTGAAAATGTTATGCCCGAAATAGATCGGACCGAATTTGGGCTCGAATACCAAAATGTATAATCGTATAATTTAACATTGTTTTAGATTCTCATGCTGATTGAGATATGAATCTAGTCCGCTTATGTTATGATTAACGATAAAGAATAAAAAACCGCAACTAAACGAATAATAAAGATGCATAAAGTAAAGATTTTGTTTACACTAGAATTTTAGTATGCAAAATGTGAAAAAAAAACTGAATTACAAAACGATGGTTAAATGAATAATAACATGTAAAATAAAGGTGAGATGTGAATTATAAAATAAGGATGAAGTGCAAGTTGTGAAATGCGAAATAAATATTCATTAAAAAAATCAAAATACGAAAGAATGGTAAAATGCAAGTTGCAAAACTAAAATTAAATAAATTATAAAATAGGAATTAGATACGATTTTTTCGCAAAATACAAAACAATTTGAAATGAGAATTACAAAATCAGAGTTTAATGAATTGTGAAATGCGAATCTGAGGTAAATAGAAAAAACAAAATACGACATAATGTGAAGTAATTGTCAAAAGCATTTTGAAATGCGAAATAGATTTAAAAATTTATATCTTGTTTTTTTAAACTTTATGTCTTTCTAGTTTTGACTCCCACTATTATTTTTATGTATTTTCTTTTTTTTAGTTGTGTTTTGTCATTTTTGGTATCATGCACAATTTAATTGATTTATTTAAAACATTATTTAAAAAAAAATTAAACACAACACATTTTACAATTTTATTTTCACTGTAATTTGTACTGAGAATAAATCAAAAAACAAATCACTCACAAATTTAATTATTATTTTTTAAAAAAACAAACCAACAATATTTTTGAATGTTTTTATCGAATTACGATTTGAAAACTAAATAAAATATATACCAAAACATATTTTTTTTTCATATATATAGAAATACTTCACTTTGACTTTATTTATTTTAAATAAATAATTTTATTTGTTTTAAAACGGACCAATAAATTTATGTGTGGTCAATCAGATTGTTAAATGAACGAGATTTAAATATGGATCTGAGTTCGAGTTTGATTAAATCGGTCCAGGTTAGATTATGTTTTAAAAAAAATCACAAAAACCTTCGCAAAAAATTATCTACGAAAAAAACCAAAAACAATAAATTACATTTAATTAATATCTCATAACAAAGTCATCCTCTACAATATTTTAAAATGGGTGAAGCTATTTCCTCCATTAGATTTATTATTTCCTCTATCTTAAATTTGGGTAGAGCTATTTCCTCCATAAGATATATTATTTCCTCCATTTCAAATTTTTAATAAAACATTGAACACTTGTTTTTACCTTCTTGTCCTTTATTTACTTTCTAATTTATGATTTGATGCCACTATCCACTATCAAACCCTTATTATACAAACACATCATTAAGATAAATTAAGTCAACATATATGATTTAACTTCTAAAATTAAACCCTAAAAACATAAAAACTCAATTTTTTTTAAGATTAGTCACAAAATTACATGTTTTTAAAAGAAAACATGTAGTTCTGAGACAACCACTCCGAATAACGTGTTTTTTAAAAACATATAATATTTAAAAAAGAACCCAATCAACACAATAATCAAACCACAAAAAAACTATACTTTGAACCGAATCTACATGAAATAAACAATTAAACCATAAATTGATATTAAAAACGATTAAACTAGTAACTCGATATGCAGGAACTCGATTAAACAATTTTTTTTTTTCAGCATATAAAGTTCTTATAACTTATTATGCAAAAAAAATCATAGATTTAAAAAGAGATTTTATTCATTATCTCAACCCGTATATTTAAAATAAAAATAAGATTAACGATAGATTTTTATTTTTAGAATCGCATAAACTACTTCAAAATTGTTTGGTGATTAGGGTTTTTTAGGATTAGAAGAGAAGAGGCGAAAGTGGATAGTTACTGGAGAAATTTGAGTTTTTGGTGTAAAATTAAAACAAGGGTAAATTAGGATTTTCCTTTATGGAGGAAATAACAAGATGGAGTTTTTTAGGAATGATGGAGGAAATAATAAATTTTATGGGGGAAATAGCTTCAACCCTTAAATTTCTAAAAAAACAATTAACATTTGCTTTTACATTTTTGTCCTTAATTTACTTTCTAATTTATATTTTGATGTCACCGTCCACTATCCAACCCTAATTCTAACAAATACATAATTAAATCAAATTACAGCCAATATATATCATTTAACTTCTAAAATTAAACTTTAAATACAAAAAAAAAACTTAAGTAGCTTAAAAATTAATCATGGAAAAGGAAAAAACCTAAACCAAAGATTCAACACCTAAAAACACCCCCAATCAACCGACAACGAACAAAAATCACATAAAGTTTTTTTAGTAAATAAATAAAAAACAGATGTCCAAAGTTTTGTAAAAGTAACTAGATACTAAAAAACCAAAAATTTGTTCTTGGAACTCAATATGCGGTAAAACAAATTTATAGCAAAAGAGTTTCGGGAACTGTAATTATTTTTTATGCATATCGAGTTTGTAGAACTCGCTATACAGAGTACAACCGACTTCATGGAACTCTTACCAACCGATAGATTAAAAAAGATTTAGGAGAGATTTTTACCTTTGATAGATTTCTTCAATCGAAAGTGGTGGCTAGGTTTTTTTTCTCGGTTAGAAGAGCTAATGGTTGTATATTTATATTAATAGGATTAGAGTTTATGGGTGGAAGTAAATATTATGGGTAGAAGGTTGCTGGAAAAAAATTAAGGTAGATATAGTGTTTGGATGGTTGTTGGAGAAGAAGGTGAATCTGAGTGTTTGGAGTAAAATTAAAATAAGGGTAAATTAATAATTTCTTTTATGGAGGAAATAACAAAGTGGAGTCTTTTTTAAATATGAGGTAAATAAAAAATCTTATGGAAGAAATAGCTTCACCATTTTAAAATTTCAACATTAGTAATTGTTAAACAACCATAGTTAAATATATATATTTATTCTTACAAAAAATCCATTAACACTTGAATGTTCATTAGAGTGGCATCAACAAGTTGGATACTATGAATTGACACTTAAATATATTTATTGTAAGCATGATGATAAAGAACTATCTTCTTATACCAATGATAAACCTTCTCAACAATTTTTTAAAGATAACTTTCCTCGTAATAAAAAATAGATATTCATGTCCCAAGATAAATTGAACGACCATCTTTCTAATCCAGTTATGATCATATCTCCAAGTACTAAGACTTGAAGTATTACGTTCTCCAACAACGTTAGAATTTAACAAAGTTTGTGCGACAGACGTGTTTGTGAGATTCATATTTTTTTAATGCACATACCTATGTCTCTTTTAGCACCAGAGATACTTCTATCCTTATTACCAAATGATACAAACCACCGCACCGTTATATTTGTTTTTCCTTTTAAAAATTATTTGGAAGCATAATTATTTCAAATCAACCCAAACTATAAACTTCGTAGTCCTAGTTTTAGCTGAAATAGATAGAACCACTTCAAATATATTGGCTAGACCAGCAGCGACAGTTGACACATGCGTTTGGCTTTCACTATTTGTAATAAGATTAACAACAAAAATATCTCATATCTTTCATTCTATGTTATCGTCAAGATTATAATCAATATCAACTTCAACATGATTTTGTCATCTAACTACTTGATGAATCTTGAAATGGAATATTTAATCCGGTATTAGCTATTAATATAAGAAAATTATTAATATACTAAAGTTACACATGTATTTTACACAAAATTGATTTTCCATAATTGATTTTAGTTGAAAATCAACTATAAACCCTCGATTTACCCTATAACAAATTGTCAGAATTATTGCCTCATAATTTATCTGAAATCAATCATAAACCCTTGATGGACCCTATAACAATTTATTAATTAGATAAAATCTAATTGATCTTACATATTGTAACAAATCGTAAAAATATATAAATCTCATTCATGCAAGTTTTTATGATTTATGAATTGAAAGAGATATAATGAGTTAGGTTTAAAATTGTTGCAAAAAAAATACCCTAGCTCACATGGAGTATCTTACGCCTTCTAATTCACCTCACCCCAACCTATCTAAAGTTACAGAGTTAGATTTGAGAATTGAAAGAATCCCTGGTAAAAATATTAGGTTTGAGAATCAAAAGAATGAAGATGGTGAAATGTAATAAAATTAAGTTTGTAAACTATATTTGGGCTAAAATTAAGTTTCCACCCCTCATGTTTATCTTTTGTATCAAACTAGTTCCTCACCTTCACTTTTGTCTCCTACCCATCTCATTCGTTTTAGAAATTTGCACAATCAGTCCTCTCGTACATTCTGGGGGACAAAAAATGACACAAAAATTGGGATTTGGAGACCAAAAATGATACAAAACTTGGAATTTAGGTGTCACGTGTCAATTTTTAAATGGTTTGCATGTGCGGGAGGATTAATCGTGCAAATTTTTCAAACAAAAAGAATAGATGGAAGACAAAAGTGAATGTGATGGACTATCGTGGCTCTCACTTGAATTTTTTAAGAAGAATTTTCGAACAGGTTGGCCGGTCAAATAGGACACTGTAAACTTCATACAGAAAAATGCAATAATATGAATATCATTTACTTACCTTAGTAATCGCCCTATCCGTTCTATGACTAAGAGTTTACGGTACCATTTTTAATATTTAGATGTTAAAATTTAATCAAGAAAATATTATTAAATCATATTTGTAATATAGAAGACAAAATATATCGTGTATTTTAAAATATATATATATATATATATATATATAAAGTTGCCCCGTCGCCCGACAATTATTCTAATTTCCCATTTGAGCATAATTTTTTTTAATTGGTTAACATCTTGAGGGCATATGCTTTAGTAACTTAACCGACTTAATTGTTAAAATAGTTTGCCTAATAATACATTTTTGAAAAAACAAAATCAATGTTTTATATACAATTTTAAAATAATATTACGCTAATCAGCAGCAAACTGAAATTAGTGAGATGATCCAAACTCAAATTGTATAAGCTCATCTCTAATAATCCTGAGCAGACTACACAACAAACCTTTCTTCATCGAGTCGAGGGACAGCAACGTCTCCCCTCATGAGACCACTATAATCCTCGCTAATGTGTGCCCCTGCCTGTGCAAATAGCTCGACAACCGCTGGCAACATACCATAATACTTCTTAAGATCATTCACCAGTGGTCTACCGCTCTTAGGGTCTTGAACATGCCATACATACACAGGAGGAATAAGATCATCAACCGTTGCTTCTTGCCATGCATGCTGCCCGTCCCTCATCTGATGCTTAAAAGCTTGACAATTCCTTAATCTGTGGCCCTTAGGTCCAACTTGGACTTCCGGGCAGTATCCGCATGTTTGGACCGGATATTTCTTCATAAGTTTCAAGGCACCAGACCTCATTCTGTTCCATGCCTCCATGCCTCTACAACCAATTTCTTGTGTTAGTTCATCAGATTGAAAGTTGACATCTTTTTTCCATTTTTGTCTTTTTTGCCACAACCCGAACATGTTTATGTCTTTCCCAGGTGGGTCTTCTTTAGGAAACCTTTTTTCAAAATCAACGATTTTACCAGCAATAGAATAAGCAGGGAAGACTCTCCTCCTAGTTGGGTATTCAGGGATGTTGACACCTGCTTGGATGCACAATTCAATAATTGCTGGTATACGGTCAACTTCTAGTCGTTCGTTATGCGTAACAGCTCTTCCTACCCTGTCGTATAGATGAAACGATTCCACAAGAGGCATGATATGTTCTGTATTCCCTACTTCCCAACTATGCTCTTTCTTCATATTGCATGTCCTGATCTTATGTGGTGGATCCCCAACATCGACTTCACCACAGACGCTGCGTGTATGAAAAACCAATTATACAAAAGAAACGATACTATTCTTATGCACTCGTGGTTTTCTTGTGCATCACTTATAAACTAAAAAACTAACTTAGAATAAGCATACAAAAAATGTCAGCCAAAGGTTGTTTGGTGTATAAGAAAAATCTAGCTGAAGCGGGAAGATGACGCTAAAAAGATAAAGATAAATTGGAAAAGATTGTGTACTTGAATATAAGTTTGATAGAGGCAACGTAGCTTTTTAGCCTTTTTAATTTTATTTATGCCAGAAAGCTAAACATCTAGCTTAAGTCTAAAAAACTTAGAGCGTTTGCTTAAGTCTATTTGCCCGAAAAGCCTATGGACACCAAACATCCCCTCATTTAGTTATAAGAAACAACAACACTCTTATCTCAATCAAGTCTTCCAAATGCTGTATGTATTATAGGTTCTAACATGTGACCTATGCTTACACGGGTCTCGCACTCTCGAAATGTAAAGAAAGGGAAGTGCCTATTTTCTGATAAACAAAAAAGTACTTATATACTCCTTATCATATCATATGCTAAAATAGACGTTACAAATATAAGAAACATTATGTTACCTGCATCTATAAATACAGGAGCTCTTGACAACACTTGAAAGGCAAGTGAACAATTCAGATCGGGCAGCATAAACTTCGTGAGCCACTGGAATTAATTCCTTAACCAACAATCCATTATCAGGTGGAAATAAAATCTTCTCACGAGCCGTCTCTCTGTCTTTTCTTTCTTGTCTTGCTCTCCGCTTGAGCTCATTGAAGCTTGTAACCAATGTTTTTCTATCTGATTTTTTAGGTTTGCTTGGAAGCTCTGTGTAAGTTGGTCCTTGGGAGAACCAACGAAAACCCTTTAGCCTATTAACAAATCCAGTGGTTTCAACAATGTTTTTTGTAATCATCTCATGAAAGATTAGGATGCTTTGAACTTGTCTCAACACCATTGCTGCTGACTGGAATTTAAGCCTGTACACACACAAAATCCAACCAAACTACTGTAACCAAGACTAAAAACCCTTTGGTTCATGGAAGAACGACCATACAGAAAAACAATATACTTGGTTGAAGAGTAATTTATACTTTTAGAAGTCCTATCTATTTCAATTGTAATTATATGGTTAAAGATTGAAACTTTAACCGAGACTAGACTGATAAACTGTCAGCTTAAAGATATGAAATCAACACGAAGTTAAACAACTGAATCCCAAAATTGGCAACTAACGAAGTATGGACTCATTATCTCAGTCGGGAATTTTGACGAACGGTTTACGCGCAGTAATATAAATTAAATTGATCCACTTACTTAGAATTGGGTATGATTTACTTCGAGTGTGCTAAGCTTGACAATTTCCGAAACTTAATCGCTGAATTTGTTTAGTTCAAAGCCTAATATATAGGCGCCGACTGGTTCCGCAGCCGTAGCACACCGGCGATGATGACTCGTAATGGGAGAGGAAATATTTTTGCGGGCAATAGATTTGAATTCTTTAAATAAATAGATAATTCCATAAAAGGTAAGCTTTTTATTGATAAGGAGGGATCGCTACATCTAAGAGTACTAAAAATACTTATGAAACAAGAGGTGCCAAAAATAAATTATTGGCGGCAAAATGATTCAGACTAAAATTATGAGCTACCTTTTTCACTTTTTATTGAGACCAAACTTATTTTGAAAATTGGTAGCCGTAGCACACCACACAATTTCATGCTAAAATTTGACACAATTTTGGTACACATTCGTGCGAAGAATATGTCAAATCTTCGCAAGAATGTGCGCAATTTTGTATTTTTCACGCGTGTTTTTGCGTGGAAGTGTACAGTTCCAAATACAATTTCGTGTAAGGTTGTGTTCTGTTCAAAAATAATATTTTTTACTTTAAGGACACTTTCTAACGGTTCATTTTGGTTCGAACAAAAATCATAAATGTTGCCGCTGAAATCGTCGTTATAGTGATTCAAATTTATAGTTTGAGTTTTTGGATTTTCACCTTTACGAATTAAGGTTGATTTAATGTTTTTTTGGAGTTTGGGTTTGTGAGTTTTTGTGTTTTATTTTGAATTTTAGAGAGAGAAGTGGTAGGGAGAGAGAAGAAGAAGTAGAAAGTGAATTGGTTGATAAATTGAAGATTTTTATATGGAGAAGTATCTTAATAGTTTCAAATCCAAAAAATGGGTCTCATTATAAAATAAAAAATTCTCGCTTTAGCCGTGCCTACTAAAAAATACGCTGAATATAGATAGTATTAATATTAAATTCATAAACCTTCTTCATTCGAAACAAGAAAACAGAAAAAGAGAAAGCAGCAATCGCTCGAACACATACATTAATGGAAAAGTTGATCTGTTGGAAACCTAAGCATGGCCCCGCCTAGATCATCTCGGTTACCATTCCTTATAATACTCTCTCTCTTTCTCTTCTTCCTCTACTCCTCTCTCCTCCTCCCTCTCCTCACCACAACCACCAAACTCTCTCCTCCTCCTTCATGCGATCTCTTCCATGGCCGTTGGATCCTCGACCTCAAAAACCCTAAACCCCTCTACGACGATACCTGTCCCTTCCATCGAAACTCATGGAACTGCATCAAGAACAAAAGAGACGACATGGATCGAATCAATTCGTGGAAATGGGTGCCTAATGGATGCCAATTGAACCGGATCGATCCTGTTCGGTTTCTGGAGCGGATGAGGAACTCGAATATAGGGTTTGTTGGGGATTCTTTGAATGAGAATTTCGTCGTCTCGTTTTTGTGTGTGCTTAGAGTTGCTGATTCGGGTGCTAAGAAGTGGAAGAAGAAAGGAGCTTGGAGAGGAGCTTATTATCCAAAGTTTAATGTCACTGTTGCTTATCACCGTGCTGTTCTTCTCGCTAAATACCAGTAAGCTTCTCCATTTCCCACTCTTTCTCTTCAGTATTGTTTCATCAATCGCAATGTGCTAGCTATTTAGAATAGTGTACTAGTGTTAATACAATGTGTTACCTAATCTGGACAGTGATTGTTTAGGCATTAGAGTCTTGGATCATAGAGTTTGATTCCCTATAGGAAATGGTTGGCTAGTTCGATTTTTTAAAGATGGTTAAAGCTAGATGCTTGTAAATGTGCTTTTTCTCAAGCTCTGATTCTCTTTAATCTAAGGTTTATCTTCGGCTTTAATATCATGAGTCCAGAAATTTGAGCTCATGTATATTATAACTCATTAAATAAAGGTGGCAGCGGAAACCTTCTGAAGTAGCTGATGGAGATGAGGTCAAAGGAACGTATAGAGTAGATGTTGACGTTCCGGCTGATGATTGGATCAACATCACGCGCTTCTACAACGTCATTGTTTTCAACACAGGCCATTGGTAAAATTTTCATGTCCTTTTAAAAAAATTAACAATGCTAACATCCTAAAGGACGGCATTGGAAGAATAATGTTATGTTATCATATTATAGGACTAGGAGTGGCTATTAATAAGAGCATGCTACTGAAAATGATCGCGTTATAGTATCGTATTATAGTACTAGGAATAGTCTGTAAGAAGAGTATGCTACTTATAATACTGGTTTTGATGTCATTTAAAGGTAAGCCCGACGCTCACATTTTAGAGTAGTTTGTGGCTTTGTACTTTGACAAAGATAGATCATGACAGAGATGCTTAGAATGAAGTGAATCTTGCAAACATTTACCTTAAAAATGGAAAATAAGGGGTTGTTTGGTGTCACGTATGTCACTTGATAGGCTTACAAGGAAAAATGTTTAGTTGGATCTATCTTTTTATCTTGAAAAGCTTATAACATCATAAGCCCTGAAAAGCTAAAATTGGATTTTATTCTAATTTTCAAATTTTTTATTCTGCAATTGTTTTTCTCCATACACAATGTTCTCATGAACAACACTTTTTAATTTTGTCAGATTGGGTCTTGCATTTTGTACGGTCGTTTTAGTGTATAAAATTGGTTTTTTTTTTCCATTAGATACCAAACAACCTACCACCTAAAAAATTTAACTTTTTTTATTTACCCATATTAAGTTAGGCACCAAACAACCCCCAATTGCCCAACCTCGAAATTTTTATATGCTTATGTTGTGCTAAAGCCTAAATGTTTGAACATTTTGCACTTTGACCTGAAATCATACTTGCTTGGCTTTAGGTGGGGCTATGATAAATTTCCGAAAGAAACACCTCTTGTGTTCTATCGTGGGGGAAGACCTATAAATCCCTCCCTTGGAATATTAGATGGACTTGAAGTTGTTGTCAAACATATGGTTTCATATATAGAGAGGGAGATTCCACAAAAAACCCTAAAGTTCTGGCGATTACAGTCCCCAAGGCATTTCTCTGGTGGCGACTGGAATCAGAATGGCAGTTGCTTGTTTGATTATCCCCTTGAAGAATCTAAGGTATACATTAAGCTAGAAATCGTGGTTTTTTCATAATTTTTTTTAAAAAAAAGACTAACACACGAGACAGCTCGACTCATGGTTCAGTCCAAGCAACGACGGAGTGAATAAAGAAGCAAGAGTGGTAAACAACATTATCGAGAAGGCATTACGGAATAGCGATATTCAATTGCTGGAACTGACTCACTTAAGCGAGTTCCGTGCAGATGCACATCCAGCTATTTGGTTAGGGAAAAAGGATGCTGTTGCTGTCTGGGGTCAAGATTGCATGCACTGGTGCCTCCCTGGTGTCCCTGATACCTGGGTCGATATACTGGCACAACTTATAACCAACTCACTCTGACAATAATTTTGTGTGATCATGAAAGTGCCATTTATTTGTCAATGCTTTATTACTTTTTATTCAGCCCATGTATATTGTATAAAACAGGAAACGAGAGTTATCAATTAGTTGGAGCAGGAGATACTTTTTCTAACTTCCCATAAATGTTTAAGTTGATTGATAAGTGTATTTACCAACCAAATTAAAATCGTCAAATAGTTGGAGCAGTAGATACATTTTCTAACTTCCATAAGTGATTAAGTTGATTGATAAGTGTATTGGTAAACCAAATTACAATCCGCTAAAGTATTCTCCTAAATGATCTAATTTTTTTTTTTTAATCTTTATTATTTTACCTTTTCGATAAAAATGAAATATTTTGATTTTTTTAAAGGATCAGTGTTATTATTAATTTAATTATTTTCACTTACACATAATTGTTGTAACAACTTTGTACAAACTTCAACTTCTTTTTTCAAAATTTGAAATTTTTATTTTAAAAAAGAACTTCACAATTCTATAAAAAGTCTCAATCTCATATCCTAAAAAAATAAAAATGGAAAACAAAAATTTTGTTGATGAAATTGAAACTCCAAATGAAATAATCTCTCAGATAAGTTATCACTTTCGTTGATAATCTATTTATGTTTTAGATATTTTATGGTAGTAGAATACCATCGGTGCCACATTGTCAATGTGGTCTCTTCTCGCTAACGATGTTGTCTTTTCACGTTGATGGTTGTTAACTTATGCTTAGTTTTTTTATCGCCCGTGGTGTAACCAAGCCAACATAGCCGTGCTCACATTTTAGATTGGTGGTGGGTAAAACATGCTTATTCTTTTGCACCATAGTTTTGACACCGACGATGTAATCAGATCCAACCGTCATCGGTGAACATATACTAATGCTACCAGTGCCATAGTCTCGTACTCTGCGTTTTCGTCGGCGATATAGTGTAGTTGGCGGCATCGGTGTGTTGGGACTGCATTTCTGGTATTATTGTCTAACACCGTGAGGGTATACCGTAAATATGTAATATATGTTATTAACATTAGTTAGTGGTGCGATGCCTACATTGGCAGTGTGTAGTTTATTTATCATGTGGGATACTCCACCGCCGATGTAGAATTTATATCCGACGGGTGTATCTATTCCGCTAACTCCGCTAACAATGTTACTTATCCACCACCGATTTTGTGTATTCGTACCGGTAGTTTGAAGTATCAATGTACTTTTTCCTTATTTTTATGGTTTTGATGTTTAATTGTTTGACATTGTAGGAAGAGGTTAATGATTCCGATTCAATGAGAGAAGATTTTGATGTTATGGTACTGGTGAAATACTCGAGGCTTGCGTTATCAATTATAGTGATTAATTTACCACGAAATCTAATTTCAACAAAAATTGATTGGATTAAGGTTACCGCAAAGGACAACATGTTTATAGTTGTATTAAGACATTACAATGATGTAAAAACCACGAAAAATCCAAAACTATTGTTTGTATGCGAGAGATCAAGAACGTACGCGAAGTTGGTTGAACAAAACGATTTTAAGAGAAATTATATCGGAACCAAAAAATGTATATACCCTTTCACACTTAAAAGAAATAGGACAAATAATGATTTATAGTCCTTAAGTACTGTATGCGGGGTTCACAATCATGCCACTACGACATTCCGTGAATGTCATTCATACCTGGGAAGATTGTCCAAAGTATATTTGGAATTTATAATTAGTTCTACCAAAATAGGATCCCGTTCTCGTGATATTCTTGGTAGAGTGAAAAAGTTGAACCCTAAAAGTTCGTCGTCCTTTTGCGCACTGTATACTGATGAGTTCGGAATCTTCAGACACAGGCCACTGCATAATCCGGACATGGGTGATTCGGACAATAACACACCACTAAATAATCCGGACAAGACAAAAGTAAAACACTTTTTGACTAAGCTATTTGCTAATATACTTAAAAGACTAATGTGTCCTTAAACTTGACCCGATTTCATAACTTGACCCGTAAGCCCATGGGTCATTAATTAAGAGTATACATACCCCAACCACTCTCATTAATGAGGTGATCAACATTTAATACAAGCAGACAACTCTATTATCTTATTACTTTTTACATCAACACATAATACTTCAAACTTCACAAAATACTTTACTAAACTACACCCAGTCCAAAATAAACCAAACCAAATTGGTGACCACAGTGGAAGCACGAAAGTGCATGAATCTTGCATTCGAAATCAGTAGAAAGACCAGTTCCGATGGATCCGAATGAGCAGGGAACTCCACCACCTGTGGTGGAAACAGTTGGGAAAACGCGGAATACACCATTGAAGAGAAAGACAAGTTGAGAGCAGAAATGGAGGCGTTAAGGGCCATAAAACAAGCAGAAAATGGTATAAGGGAGAAATCAGGAGCGTCAGCTATTCATCATACTGACAACCCTAGGGAGAATGATCCATCAGCAAAGACTCACTTGAGTTAAAAAAAGACCCATGTTAGTTCTAAGAAGACTCATCGGTCTAAGCCGGTTGAAAGTTTAGATTCTGAGTCCTCCAGCAGGTCTTCGAATGAGGATGAGCTTGAGGAGTCTTAATCATCAAGCAGTGATGAAGGGAAGTACAAAAAGAAAATGAAACTAATTAAAAAATATTCAAGAAAAAGAGATATGCATGGGAGGCTTAAAAGGCATCTGGGAAAAGGGCCATCTCACAGCCACAGGCATGCTGATCGATCCTTTTGCTTTTCAGACCGAACCAGGTATTTTCGCAACGCCTAATGAAGACACAGTCTTCAGTCGTAATAGGATTGGAGACAATCACCTTTGTCTGCCAAAATAATGTCCATAAACCTAGCCAAAAGGTTTGACAGCTCCAAAATGGAGAAGTATGATGGAAGTAAGGATCCGAACAACCATCTCGAGCAGTTCAAGAACTTCATGATGAATTTTGATGATGATAACAAACTTTTGTGCAAAGCCTTCTCCCAATCTTTTACGAGAAGTGCTCTTAAGTGGTACAACAGCTTACCCCAGGGGTGTATCAGAAAATTTGATACATTCTGGGTTGCCTTCCGAAGGAAATTTGTTGGAAGTAAGGAGGTGAAGGGCAATGTAGATACCATTATCCATTGTGCCCAAGAACCGAACGAGTCCTTAAAGGACTACATAAGTCGCTTCGTAAATACAAAGAGCGGATTAGCAGATTTCTTCGAACAGTGGAAATTGCTTATATGAGACAAGGGTTGAACCCTAGGAACCGGGCTGATTCGGTGACCAGGAAGAAAGCCATGACTTGGGGTGGCTTGTAGAATCATGTGGGAAAACAAATTAATATTGATGAAACTAAGAAAACCATGGTGCACCGACAAGTGAGGTCCACCAAAACAACTCAGAACCATTCCGGATATAAGGCTAAGGAAATCGGACAAGGGTCCAACATGGCTAAACAAACTCAGTCCAACCAAAACCAGTCTCAGAGTCAGCAGTCAAGGAGTAAAAGAGGCCCTTGGGTTCAACCAGAGTGGTTTGCAGAGTTGAAAGAGAATGTGGACACAATATATGACAAGACCACGAAGGAAGTCCATTTCCGAAAACCAGTAGCACTACAGTCTCCTAGAGAGAGTCGAAATACTTATTTTTTCCAATATCATAAGGATATAGGCCATTATACTCAAGACTGCATAGCCCTGAAACAAGAAGTGCATAATCTTATTGAAAGAGGCAAACTGGGAGCTTATATCAAAAGAAGGAGTGGAAACAGACCAGACATTTCTCCTCGAATAGGCCTTACAAACAATGTGGGAACATCTGCTCAAGAAAGGACAATGGTGATCCTTGAAAGATTTGATGTTGCTTATGAGTATTTGGATCCTGATCCAACTCAGAATAAAGTAGGGGTCATAACATAGCAGACCAAGATGGTGTCCGGACTGATTAGTTTCTTTGAGTCACTCACTATTTTTGGAGGAGATACCATGACAGCGCGCACTTTTTCATCAAGAAAGAGGCATGTACATAGTCTGGCTACTCAGTTGGAAGAGGGCATGTCTTCTCATCAGTGCCAAACCCCTTTTCCTTTTATATTTTTTGATGAGGATGATTTGAGAAATATTGCTGGGCCTCATGAGGATGTTGTGGTGATATGAGCATCTATTGGGGGCAATAATATCCGACGTATTCTGATAGACACAGGAAATTCGACAAACATCCTCTTCTTGAGCTCCTACAAGAAGATGAAGAATCCGGCCGTTATTCAACGGTCAAACAGAATCATTGTGGGCTTCACAGGGAGCTCTGCAGATGTAATCGGTGAGTTTGAGGAATAAGTGCTGTTGGGCAAGGGGCCTTTTAAAAAGTTTTTCAGGGTGTTATTTGTTGTGGTAGATTGCCCCACATGCTATAATACTATCTTTGGGGGCTCTCTAGAATGCATGTTTTAGCCTCAACAGTCCACTAGTGGTTGAAGTATGCAGTTCAAGGGTAAGTGGGTGTTGTCCGAAGTAGTCATAAGATAGCAAAGGAGTGCTATGCAACTGCACTTGCTCCTAAAACTTTAGGAGCAATTCGAATTAATGAATTTTAACAATTACTGGGGCCTTCTGAGGGAGAGGGTCAAATTGATGACTCCAGAGAGGCTAGTGTTATAATACGGGTTGGAGAGATTGAAACCCACTCCATGGCAGAGGGTAGAAGTATCAAGATTGGCTCCAAGATGGCGCCAGAGTTGAAAAATAAATTGTTGTCCTTTTTATTGAACAATCAGCATGTCTTTACTTGGTGCAATGGTGATGTAACCGGAGTACCTGCAAGCGTTTTCTCACACAAGCTATTAGTTCAAAGTGATGTTGCACTTGTTGTGCAGAAAAGGAGAGCTTTCTCTAAGGAGAAAGCTCATGTAATAGTCCAAGAAGTTGACCGACTTATCAAGATGGGACACATAAAGGAGTCTCAGTATCCTTTATGGACTACCAATCCGGTGTTGGTCAAGAAAAAGAACGGAAAATGGCGTATGTGTATTGATTTTAATGACCTCAACAGGGCTTGCCCAAAAGATCTTTATCCAGTCCCCCGGATAGATCAGTTGGTGGACTCAACATCTGGAAACAAGTTACTTTCCTTCATGGATGCTTTATCTGGGTATAACCAGATACAGGTGGATCCGAAGGACCAAGATCATACTACCTTTATAGCAGATAAAGGTCTCCATTGTTACAAAGTGATGCCTTTTGGGTTAAAAAATACTGGGGCTACTTATCAAAGGTTGGTGAACAAAACATTCGTTAGTCAGATTGCTAGAAATATGGAGGTATACATAGATGACATGATGGTTAAAATCTTGGAGGAGGATTTGCATATAATTAACCTTCCAGAGACATTTGCTAATTTGACAACTGTGAATTTGAAACTGAATCCAGAAAAATGTGTCTTCGGGGTTCGATCCGGAAACGTTTTGGGGTATGTGATAAGTGAGAAAGGGATACAAACCGATCCAGATCAGTTTAATGCTCTACTAGATTTGGATCCTCCTCGGAATACTAAAGAAGTCTATAGACTCACTGGAAGGTTGGCTGCCTTGAATCATTTTATTTGAAGATCTTCAGAAAAGTATGCTCTATTTTATCAAACCTTGAAGAATGCTAAAGATTTTAATTGGTCTTCGTAGTGCCGCCAAGCTTTCGTTGAAATAAAGAAACACTTATCCTCACCAAATACTCTTTTTAAACCATTCAAGGAGAAACACTCTATGTATACTTGGTTGTGTCAGAATGTGCTATAAGCGCAATGTTGGTGAGGAAAGTTGACAACTACCCGCGTCCGGTGTACTACATCAGCAAAAGTTTGATAGATGTGGAGAAGAGGTACTCGAAGCTTGAAAAGTTGGCACTAGCCTTAGTAATTGCAACAAGAAAGATGAGGTCGTATTTTCAGTGTCATTCCATCATTGTCCGGACATCGTTCCCATTGAAGAATGTTCTTCGAAAGGCAGACATATCAAGCAGAATGACCAAGTGGTTAGTGGAGTTGGGTGATTATGACATTGATTTTGCCCCACGAACGGCTATCAAGGCTCAATCGGTACCTGATTTCTTAGTAGAATTCCATTCGGACAGGAACTCCAAACAAACTTCAGAAGCGAAAACTAAGAAAGAATGGGTAGTCCGAACTGATGGTGGTTCAAGCACAATGGGGTGTGGAGCTGGAATTTTCTTAACCTCTCCATATGGTGATAAGATGTACCAGGCTATATGCTTTGGGTTCAGGGCATCCAACAATGAGTCTGAATGTGAAGCAGCTATAGTTGGTCTTAAATTAGCTTTCTTATGTGGGGCTAAGAGAGTTCGGTTGATGAGTGACTCTCAGATTATTATCCATCAAGCTCAAGGTCAGTCTGAGGCCAAAAAGGAGAAACTGATCAAATACTTACTCATCCTGAAAGAGGTGGCAACCAATTTTAAAAGTGTTTGTTATGAGCATATTCCTAGGTCAGAGAATATACTGGCAGATTCTTTGGCATCCATAGCATATTCTGAGTCTTACCCTTGGATTCACATGCAAATATTCCCATCCATAAAATTTAGTCAAAACAAGCAAGAAGAGGAAAGTTTGAGTATACAGGTGATTCAACCTAAAGATTGGAGGTTTTCCCTTCTTCAATATATTTCTGATGGGGTTTTTCCTCGGATAAAACTATGGCAAGAAAAATTTAACACATGGCTCGTTGTTTTCTGATCATAAGGGAAGTTCTCTATAAAAAATGTTTCAGTGGACCTCTCATGCGTTGTTTGGGGGTTGTAGAATCTCAAGTAATTTTATCCAAACTACACGATGGAGAAGGATCAGCACATTGTGGGTACACGGCACTGACCCGAAGGGTGTTGTTGGCTGGTGACTATTGGCCATCCATAATGGTAGACACTAAAGAAATGGTAAAGAAGTGTGATCCATGTCAAAGGTATGTCAAAGAAATTCATGTGGCAGCAGTACCTGTGGAGTCTATTTCTGAGCCAATACCTTTTGCTCGTTGGGGTTTGGATTTAGTTGGACCTCTGCATATGGCATCTGAGGGGTGCATAACTATTATAGCTGATATTGATTACTTCTCAAAATGGATAGAGGCAGCTCCCTTGGCAGGTACCACTTTGAAGACTATCATTAAATTTATCTTATCCAATATATGTTGCAGATTTGGGATTCCTCAAAAGATTACCACATACAATGGGCCACAGTTTGATAATAAAGATATGGAGAGTTTTTGTGCGTCTAGAGGAATTCAACATTTTTTTTCTTCTCATTTCCATCCCCAATCAAATGGCAAGGTTGAAGTTGCCAATAGGACTATTCTGTCCGGATTAAAAAATAATCTAGAAGGAGCTGCAGGGAAGTGGCCAAGTTATTTGCAAGAAGTATTGTGGACGTACCGAACTACTCCCCGGGCTGCTACATAGGAATCTCCTTTTGCTTTGGTATATGGGATGGGTGCAATTACCCCCATAGAAGCTACCCTACCATCATATAGGGTCCACAACTATTCCGAACAAGCTAATGAGATAACTATTAGGAATCAGTTGGACTTAATTAAAGAAAGAAGGGTTAAAACTTACTTAAGAACAACACATTACCAAGGCTTGATGAGGAGTAGATTTTCTTCCAAAATCAAGAGAAGAGATTTTCAACCAGGAGATAAGGTATTAAGAAAAGTCTTCTTGAATACCAAGGAAAAGCAGTTCGGTAAGCTGGCTCCGAACTGGGAAGGCCCTTATAAGGTCTCTGAAAAACTTAAGCCTGGGACGTATAGGCTTCATGACAAAGCAGGAAGAGTTTTGAAGCACCCATGAAATATTGAACATCTCATGTTATATTTAGAATAAAATTTCTGTGTAAATATATACTTGTTAGATATCAATGTTTATATTATAGGGCATACTATTTCCTACCCTGGTGGCGCGGGGTGGTTTTAATAAGGGGTCCGGTTTTTTATTTATCATATGATTCCCTCTTAAAATATTCGGAGTGGTTTTACTAAAATTCAATTCAAGTACAAATCACTTGTTCAACACCTTGGATCTTTAGTAGATGAGACAAATCGGGTTAAGTGATGACTATTAAATACATGTCATCGGAGATATTAAAAATTCTCACTATAATACTTATGAAATGATAGGGGCTACTTAAAAATTGGTCATGAAAATTTTAAAAGAAAGAAAGTATTAAATAAAAGAAGGTTGGATAGATTAAACCTATTCAGACTCGAACTGAACATGAAAGAAAAATATGCCTTGGCCATCCAAGGAATTTAAGTGTTTAAACATTGCAAAATATACCTAGGCCATTTAAGGACTTTAACGGTTCAAAAAAGAAAAAAATAATATAAGACCTTAGGGCTTGTTCCCTTCGGATGATCCTTCATCACCTTTACCTTTTTAGGACTTTTGAGTTTGGCACTCGAACTCTCACCAATTCCCTCTTCATCATCGGTAGTGGAATCGATTACATTGGAGTAGTTGTGCTTGTCGTCATCTGCCATGGTGTGAACTGGAAGGTCTTCGTATTCCACATATTTCCATAAGGGACAAAGGGTCCTCTTTAGAAACGTCTCATAACAGAGCAGCACCATGTCAGACTTGACTTGATCATCTCTTTTCTCCAAGGAATCTATCACCTCATTGGTATATTTATCAATACCTGCTTAGATAGCTTGCTCATGCTGGTTCTTTAAGTCTTCTTTCTCCTTGATCAGTTCTGAAACAAAGTTCTCCAACTTAGCATTCTCATCGGTTAAGTTTTGAATGACACCATCCTTGGTCTGCACTTCATGTTTCAGTATTGTGAAGTCTTTGTCTAAGTTAGAATACTTAGTCTGGAGCTCAGTCATGGCTGCCTCCGATGTGGCTAACTTAGTTGCTGAGTCCTCCTTATCCTTCTTCAATGCCTCCATCTCTTTCTTCAGTTCCTCTATGCATTGGTTAGTGTTTCAGATGTTGGTTGACAAGGATTGCTTGTCAGTGGTGAGGCAGTTGATGAGAATGGTTTGGATTTTCACCTGTCTTTCCAGATCAAGTATGGGTCGGTTGTGACCAAGGAGGGAGTGGCTCAAGACATCATGCTCTCCGGAAAGAGAGAAAGACTTACCATTAAAGGTCACCATATTAGCAGATCTGGAGGGGCGATAGGGATCTGCGAAGTCATCCTTCTCAGAATCATTGAAGTACAAATCAATGTTCTGAAGGGCACTAATGTTTATTTCTTCGTTCCCTCCCCAGACAATCTCTCCGAAATGCAAATCTATTGGGATTTTCTCTTGCAAGGTGGGATCAACAAGGGATGGTAGAGGTTGGATCTCTGAAGGGCGAAATATTATTTCTTCTCCCATGGTGACCTTCTTCTTCTTAGCAGCTTTTTCATCGCTGTTGGCCCTCCGTTTTTTGTCTTTCTTAGGAGGCTTTGGTGGGTTCTACAACTCTCCAGTCTCCTTCACTATCTCAGCCTCTACTACCTTGAGCAGGGCAACATCAATTCCATATTGGTTCCCCGAACCAGTCCCCTCTACGGCTGCTTGACCTAACTCTGTTGCAACTTTCTTCTTCTTATTCTTCATCTTGCTGGGTGCCTATGCTTTGGAGGGTAAAAATAATTTCCCGTCCTTGGCCTTTGTCCTTTTGAGAATTACACTAGGATGGGGAAGGGTAGTCATCTCTTCCCATGTAAGGTCTATTCGGCCCGTGGTGTTCCACAAATGGGACCTCACAAGATTGCCTGATGTGAAGCAGTTGTGAAAGACATTCCCCCAATGATCCGCAACCCATGTGTTGAGTTTTGCACAAGTTTTCTCCCCCTCCTCCAAGTGTCTGGTGAACTCCTTCGGTAGCACCGAAAAGTCAAAACAAGTTAATCAGAATGGAAATATTTATAATTTTAAAAAAAGAATGAAAGACAAAGAAAAGAAAGGAACATACTAGTACTTTTCCACATGCTAGTAAACATGCTAGGATTGGTGTTGGCCTTAATCTTACTGTTGTTCTCTCATGTCCCACTGACAAATATAAATTGTGTCCTCCAGTTCTTTTCGGACTCCAGCAAGTCGTCCACCACTTTGAAGTTGTTCCCCATGTTGTGATGGTAAAATGAAATTTGATGAGTCTTGCACAAGCTTGCCACACCAGCAAACTACTCCATCGAGAGTGAGATTTTTGACAACCTTGATGTCATGATGAAAACAAGGAGAAAATATTAGGCATTGGGGCTTAGCTGGCTAGGGCAGAGTTTAACTAAGTGGAAGTACCTGACGATTTTAGGTCCAATGGAAACCGAAGTCCCCAGTTCAAAACTTCAGTGAAAATCACCACCTCGTTAAGCTTGAAGTCCATGAGAGTCTCCGAAATGATAGGTATCCTTACCTTCATTGACTCCGGAATCCCTCATTTTGTCCGGATCCGGCCCAACTCACCAGTGTGGGTGTAGATGTAGTTTATGTTTTGTAGAGCCAACATGTACTTGACACTAACGTGTTTGAAGCATGGGCCTACCTTTCCCTCTAAGCACTCGGGAAGTGAGTATGGATGAGTCATGCAGACTTTCACCTTACTTTTTCCCTTCCTATCAGGAGTAGCATCTCCTGTTCTACCCGAGGCCTCGGTCTCAAAGGGGGCCTATTCAATACTGTCTTCCATTACTTCTTCTATCATCGTGGAAGGTTTATCAGCTGCTTTGGAAGAGGGAAGACCGGTTTCTTACAAAAGGGGTTGTCTGGATGGTTGAGCGTTTGTTGCCTCTGAAGGTATGGTATCTGATTGAATTATGGATCCGGAAGGCTTGACCTTTGGGTCTACTTTGGATACCTCCGATCCAGAGGGTTTTATCAGTGAAGGTGTAGATTGGATTTTAGTTTGGCGGGTTGTCTGGCAAGGGGTTATCCTCTCTGAAGACTTTTCAACATCAGAACCCATAGCAATGAAACAAGATGGTTTTCAAATACTTGAATCAGCTTTTTCTTTAGGCACAAAAGGTTGGGATTCTTGAACAGAAGAACCCGAGGGAAGGGGTGAAAGGCTTGGTTTGAATAGCTGTCTGGGCCTAGGGTTTTCAGATGAGGATGACCCTTGATCGGCTTCCGGATTTGGTTCATTGGATTTCTCACTTGGAGAAACTGAGAGGCCGACAACAATGCAATTCTCTCTTTCTACCATTTTTCGCTCTTTCTAACTCTGATAAATTTAACCAGCCGCCTTTACCTAGTGTGTTTGTGGCTGTGAACATAAAACCTCTAAAAAACAAGTTGAAGGTAAAAATAGAAATCTCTCTAAAAAAGCTTTGAGTGTGGAAGATAATGAAATACTAAAAGAGAATTTATATAAGAGTAAAAGAGTAACTGTTACCTAGGAGAAATATTAAAGGCATTTTTGTAATTGTGTCCGGCATTTGACCGGATAGAACTTTTGTTTTGTCTAACAATTTAAAAGTCCTTGGAAGGCCAAGGCACTTAGGTTATTCTAATGAATATCTTTGTTTTGCACAACTTTTGCATTCTTCCATAGTTTGTTTCAATTTCGGTGGCTAGTGTTTAAATAGCCCTTAGTTATTCCATAAATATTCTAAAGCGAGAGTGTTTAAACTTCTCCGGTAACAAATGTTTAAGTAGTCATCTTCAATTCAATCTGGATGGTGTAACAAAAAACAAAGTAAGAACACTTCGATTTTTTTTAAGAAGGCATCGAGTTTTATAAAAAGCCCGGACACCTCATTAAAACCTCCCCGCGCCACCATGGTAGGAAAGAGTATGCCCCCAAATATTTACATGGATTTTTAAACAAGTAAATATTTACATTGCTCCTACTCTAAGTACATCCGGAGATGTTCAACATTCCAAGGGTGATTCAAAACCCTTCCATCTTTGTCTTCTAGCCAGTATGTTCTAGGTTTGAGCCTTTCAATGACCATATAAGGTCCTTCCCAAGTTGGGGCTAGTTTGCCGAACAACTTTTCTTTAGTATGTAAGAAGACCTTCCTTAACACCTTGTCCCCCGGCTGAAAACCTCTTCTCTTAACTCTAGAAGCAAACCTGCTTCTCATCAAACCCTGATAGTGTGCAGCTCTAAGGTGAGCCTTAACTCGTCTTTCCTCTATTAGGTCAATTTGACCCCTGACTGCCACTTCGTTAGCATGTTCGGAAAAATTGTGAACTCAAAAAGAAGGGAGAGTTGCCTCTATGGGAGCTATGGCATCCATCCCATAGACCAATGCAAAAGGTGATTCTTGTGTTGCAGCCCCAGGAGTAGTCCGGTAGGCCTACAAAACCTCTTGTAAATAGCTATGCCATTTCCCAGCAGCCCCTTCCAAATTTTTCTGTAAACCGGATAGTATAATTCTGTTAGCCACTTCAACCTGGCCATTTGCTTGTGGGTGGAAAGGTGAAGAGAAACAATGTTGTATACCCCTTGAGGCACAGAAACTCTCCATTTCCCTGTTGTCGAACTGTGGCCCATTGTCTGTCGTCATCTTTTGTGGAACACCAAATCTGCAACAGATGTTGGATAAAATGAATTTTATGACAGCTTTTGATGTTGTTCCTGCCAACGGAGCTGCTTCAATCCACTTCGAAAAATAATCTATAGCAACAATTATAGTTCTGCGTCCCCCGGACGCCATAGGAAGAGGCCCCACCAAATCTAACCCCCATCGAGCAAAAGGTATAGGCTCAGAAATTAACTCCAAAGGGATGGCTGGGACATGAATTTCATTGCTATATCTCTGGCATGGATCACACCTTCTCACCAGCTCCTTAGCATCTTGCATTATAGAGGGCCAATAATAGCCAGCCAGTAAAAATCTCCTTGTTAGAGCCCTGAATTCACAGTGAGCTGATCCCTCACCATCATGCAATACAGAGAGGACTACTTGAGACTCATCATCCCCCAAACATCACAAAAGAGGTCTACTGTAAGACTTTTTATACAGAACGTCCCTTAGTATGATAAAACCACGAGCTTTGTGCTTCATATTTCTTGCTAGTGATTTATCCTGAGGCAAGATGCCATCGGAGAGATACTGCAGGAGAGGGAATCTCCAATCTTGAGGTTGTTTCATCTATACATCAAAAATTTCTTCCTCTTTGCTCACACTGAGTTGAATGGAAGGACACTCCAGCACATGGATCCAAGGATATGACTCAGTGTATGCTATGGTTGCCAAGGAATCTGCTAGTTCATTCTCTATCCTGGGTATATGCTGATAAACAATGCTTTTGAACTTAAGTGCCTCATTTTAAAGAAGAAGTAAGTACTTCACTAGTTGCTCCTTTTTTGCCTCAGATTGACATTGCACATGGTGGATAAGAAGCTGGGAATCACTCATCAGCTTGACCCTTTTGGCCCCACAAATATAAGCTAACTTTAAACCAGCTATAGCTGCTTCGTATTCGGACTCATTGTTGGAAGCCCTAAAAGCAAAACATATAGCCCGGTACATTCTGTCACCATATGGAGAAGTCAAGCACACCCCTGCACCACATCCCATAGTACTGGATCCACCATCTGTCCGGACGACCCAGACCTTTTTGTCATTCATTTTAGTAGTCTGCTCCGTATCCCTATCAGAGTGGAATTCAACTAAAAAATCAGCCACAGCTTGGGTTTTGATTGTTGTTCGAGGAGAAAAATCAATATTGAAGTCCCCCAATTCCATGGCTAATGCTAATTTTTCGAGCTTTAAATAGCTTTTTCTGCATCTATCAAGCTCTTGCTGATGTAGTACACCGGATGGGGGTAATTATCTACCTCTCTTACCAATACAGCACTGATGGCACAACTTGAAACTGCCAAGTATACGAAGAGTGTCTCTTTATCAACAGGTTTAAATAAAGTCTTGGGGGAGGACATATGTTTCTTAATCTCATTGAAGGCCTCATCACACTGTGAAGTCCAGTCAAATCCCTTCGCACCCTTTATAGTTTGAAAAAATGGGGCACATCTGTCCGAAGATCTTGAGATGAATCGATTTAAAGCAGCCAACCTCCCAGTCAACCGTTGTACTTCTTTAACATTCCGAGGAGGCTCCATTTGGAATAAGGCATTAAGTTGGTCCAGATCGGGCTGTATCCCTTGCTCGCTTATTATATAACCTAGGAATTTCCCGGACTGCACTCCGAACACACATTTTTCTGGATTTAGCTTCAAATTCACATTTACTAAGCTAGCAAAAGTTTCTTGGAGGTCTGCCAAGTGTAGTTGTTCATCCACACTTTTCACCATCATGTCATCAATGTATACTTCCATATTTCTTCCAATTTGATCAGCAAAGGATTTGTTCACCAATCTCTGATAAGTAGCCCCAACATTTTTCAATCCAAATGGCATCACCTTGTAGCAATGAAGACCCCTGTCAATGACAAACGTGGTATGCTCCCGATCCTTCGGATCTACTTGAATCTGATTGTACCTGGAGAAATAATCCATAAAGGATAGTAGCTTATTTACAGAAGTGGAATCTACCAGCTGATCAATCCGGGGGACTGGATATAAATATTTTGGGCAAGACCTATTGAGATCTGTGAAGTCAATGCACATACACCACTTGCCATTTTTCTTTTTCACCAAGACCAGATTGGCAGTTCACAAAGGATATTGAGACTTCTTTATATACCCCATTTTTGTGAGCCTGTCAACTTCTTGAACAATAACATCAGCCTTTTCCTTGGAAAAAACCCTTCTATTTTGTACCACAGGTGCTATGTCTCTCCGAATGGATAGGTGATGTGATATAATATCTGCTGGAACCCCTGTAACATCAGCGTTGCACCAAGCAAAAACATGTTGATGGTCTTTTAGAAACTTCAACATCTTAATTTTCAGTTCGGATGGCATTTTGGACCCTATCTTAACACTTTTTCCTTCTTCCAAAGAGTGTGTTTTAACTTCTTCAACCGGTATCAACACTCTAGGGGTCTCTCTAGGGTCATCAATTTCACCCTCACCCCCAGAAAGCCCCTCAAACTGCTATTCTTCGTTGATACAAACTACCCCCAACGTCCGTGGAGCTAGTGCTGTAGCATAACACTCTCTTGCAATCTTTTGACTGCTTCGGACAACTCCCACTTGTCCTTGAACAACATATTTCAAACATTGGTGGAATGCCGAGGCCACTGCATGCATCCTAGAGAGCCAAGACCTCCCTAAAATAGCATTATAACAAGTGGGACAATCCACCACAATAAAAAGTATCTTGACCATCTTCTTGAAAGGGCCCTTGCCCAACAAAACTTCCTCTTCGAATTCTCCGATCACATCTGCTGAGCTTCCAGTGAAACCCACAATTGATCTGTTCGAACGCTGAATTACGGCTGGATTTTTCATCTTTTTGTAAGTGGTTAGAAGAGGATATTGGCTGAGCTTCCAGTATCCACCAAGGTTCGTCTTATGTCATTTCCCCAGAGCTGCATTGCTCGGACCAACCCGATGAGCATTATCAGGCATATTTCCTCCTCTTCTTTTGACATATGCCCCCAGCTTTCCTCTTTCAATCAAGTTCTGAACTTCTTGTTTCAAGGCTATACAATCGTCAGTGGTATGGCCAGTATCATTATGGTACTGGCAGAAAGAGTTGTTACGATGTTCCCTAGGAGATTGCAGTGCGGCCGACCTTCTATAGTGCACTTCTTCCTTTGTTTTATCGTAAATGGTGGCCACACTTTCTTTTAATTCTGCAAACCACTCCGGTTGAACCCAAGGCCCTCTCTTATTTCTAGATTGTTGACTTTGGGCAGGTGCAGCTGGCTGAGATTGAGCTTTAGCCCTGTTATGCCCTTGTCCGGTCTCCCTTGCCTTGTTCCCGGACTGATTCTGGTTGGGGTTTGGTACAACCGGGGCAGACCTCACCTGCTTGTGCACCCTAGTTTTCTTTGTTTCATCAACATTGATTTTCTTTCCGACTTGATTCAACAAACCTCACCAAGTCATGGCTTTCTTTCTGGTAACTGAATCAGCCAAATTTCCAGGGTTTAAGCTCTGTCTCAAGGATGCTATTGCTACTTGCTCGAAACAATCAGCCAACCCATTCTTAGTGTTTACAAAATGACTTATGTATTCTTTCAATGATTCATTTGGTTCTTGGGCACAATGGATTATTGTGTCCCCATTGCCCTTCAACTCTTTACTCCCAACAAACTGCCTTCGAAAGGCCACTTAAAAGGTGTCAAAATTCTTGATGCAGCCTTGAGGTAGGCTGTTATACCACTTTAGAGCACTCCCCGTAAAGGATTGGGAGAATGCTCTACAGAGTAACTTGTTGTCATCATCAAAATTCATCATGAAGTTTTTAAATTGCTCCAAGTGGTTGTCCGGATTAGTACTGCCATCGTATTTCTCCATTTTAGTGTTATCGAACCTCTTACGGAGGTTTCTGGACAAAATCTTGGAAGACAATGGAGATTGTCTCCAATTCTGGCAACGACTGAACACAATATCCTCATTGGGAGTTGCAAAGATACTTGGTTCATCGTGGAAGGCAAAAGGATTTATCAGCATCCGGTCTATATGCCTCCGGCTGTGAGATGATCCTTTGTCTATATTCTTCTTCAATTTCCCATGTCTATCCCTTTTTTGAATACTTTTTAATCAAATTTTGCTTCTTTTTGGATTGGCCCTCATCACTGCTGGAGGACAATGACTCTTCGACTCCATCCTCGTCTGAGGAGCTACTAGAAGACTCTGAGTCTGAATCAGAACTCTCCACTGGCTTAGACCGGTGAGACTTTTTGGAGCTAGCATGAGTCTTCTTGGTACTCACATGAGTCTTCGAAGGCTCATGCTCTCTAAGGTTGTCGGTATGATGAGCGACTGATGCTTTTGACTTTTCTTTCATGCCCATCTTAGCCTTCTCTGCCCTCAGAGCTTCTATCTCACCTTTTAATCTATCACGCTCCTCGATGGTATATTCATCATTTTCACCCACCACTTCAAGCAAAACTGGTGGTACTTCCGGGGCGTCCGGATTCATTCGGACTGATTTTTCCTGTTGGTTTCGAATGCTTGATTCAGGCACTGTCGTACTCCCAATGTGGTCGCCAATTTGGTGAGGTTTATTTTTGTCTGAGGGTATGTTTGTAATTTTTGTTTAGAGTTTTGTGGAAGTTTGTAAGTATTTAATGTTTGAGTAGTGAGTGGAGGGAGAATTAAGCAGCCTGGTTGTATTTAATTTTCATTACCCTCACTTAATGTTGGTGGTTGGGTATTTATACCCTTACATCTGGGCCTTATGGGCTTTCGGGTCATGTTTAATGGACCCGGGTCAAGTTCAAAGACCCATGAGCTCTTAGTAGGAGAGCAGGCAGCTTAGTCAAGAAGTGTTTAGGTTTTAAGTACTTTAGTTCTTGTTCGAACAGTCCAATGGGTGAGGTGTTCGAACTGTCCTGTCCGGTTAGGTAGTCTTTGTCCGAACTGTCCCTGTCCGTAGTGGTAACAAAATCCGGACTCATCAATACTTACAGTCCTAAAAATAAATGAAGAACAAGTAGTAAGAATGAATAATCATACTTACCATTTCCAACCCCTTGAAGAGCACTAATAGATGACAAATGAGCCGAAAAGATAATTTTGAGCCGAAAAGATAATTTCAATACTGAAAAGATGAGTTGTATTTCCAGCCATCCACATATGATAAAACCCATTATCATCAAATTTTTAAAAGGATATTATGATATTTCGTAAGCTTTCTTTTCATAAAAAAACAAAAAACTCAAAATAATTAGTTCATTTAGTTATAGAGCCCACAAATTTATCCTAAACATATTAAAAGAAAATCTGATATCTATTTTCTCATATACAATTGAATCGTCTAAAACAAGTATTAACAAAACAAATATCAGAATGAAACAGTATATGAACTATGAAAACTCCTAAGCACATATTTTTGAAGTATTCTATAAATCAATCGATCGAACTTACACAATTTTATAATGAAGCACCTAGTTTATACACCAGAAACAGAAAAAAAAAATAGAGGAATAAGACATACAATAGGGAAATCGAGAGGTTTGCGTTAAGTAAATTTCTCATTGTCGTGTGTCGTACAAACCACGTACACCGAAAAGAGAGAAGATCCGGAAATGTTCCTCCGCATACACCAAAAAGAGAGACATCATAACAATATTAGTTATTTTATCATTCCATCCAAATTTTAACTTTTTTTAAAATAATTCCTCCACATATTAATCTTTTTTTTTATTATTCAAAATATCTTCTTCTTTTTCAAAAACTAACTTCTCAAAAAAATAATGCATGTAAGATACAATTTAATGGATCCTGTCTTGATTTTTTATTTTGATTGTTGTTATCATTTAAGCAGGTAAAAGTTGTCGCTTTTGTGGTAATAAATCATGTACTGTTCTTTAAAACATTTGTTGTTATTGATTTAAAAAATTCAAAATTTATGGTTCTGATTTCCTGCTGTTACATAACAACGTTAAATTTAAGTATTTAGATCAAGTCCAGCTTTTTGATTTGTTCTGATCTTAATTTAAAACATTGTTGTCTTGCGTTTTGATTTTGAAGCTGAAGTTTTTTTGGTAAAAGAATTGCAAAATTCTAACAATTATTTGTTGTATTGTTTGGGTTTTACTAAAACTTGTGAGTCATGATTTCATAAATAGTTTTACTATTCAGTTGAAGTGTTAATATTTTGGTGTTATGATTTGGTTTCATGTTGTTGATTAGGGCATAAAATCTTATTAGGACTGATTGTGTGTTGATTTAGGTTTTTTTTATATGATTCTTTTTAAGCTCATTTTTTCATTTTGGAAGCTAATGTTTTTCCCAGTTTGAGGTAATTGTATTTTTGAAGCTTGTGCTGCGTGAATTTTGGTAGAATCTTATATCCCTTTTCGAGAATGTTTTGCATATATTAGTTAATGAAGTTTGTGTCGTCTAAACTAATAGAGAACCTGACGAGCTACTACTATCAGTCATATGATTGCACGTTTATGACCTATATCTTTTTTTTTCTGGTAGGTATGCATTATGAAACTGATAACGATGAAATGGACGAAAATGCCCAAGTTCCTCCAAAATGCACAGGGACATTAGTCGATGAGGTGACACCAGCTTTAGGTATGGATTGTGATCTGATATCAATAAATTGGAGGAAACCGAAGTTCTTCGTAGAGTCGATGAGGTGACACCAACTTTAGGTATGTATTGTGAGACTCATATCAATGAATTGGACGAAGCCCAAATCTCCTCCAAACGGTCCAAATATATTAGTCGATGAGATGACACTTTTAAAAAAAAACTCTAATGTCAAAAAGAAAAACCGGTAAACATTGAGTAAAAATAAGAAAACAATTTTTTAAGAATTTATAAAATATTTTGCTCCCTTTTTCTAATTCTTTGTACTTGTTATTTTCAGAAATATCATCTAGCCGACTTGAAAATAATAACACGAGGTCTGCATCGTCATATTGCCTAGAGCTGTCAATTTTGGACACGACCTGTAAACCCAACACGAACACGACCCGAAATTTTAGGGTTAGAGACCTGATATTTCAGACCCGATGAAATTAAGACACGACACGAACCCAACTCGAAAAAAAACGGGTCGGGTTCGGGTTGGGTTCGTGTCACCCGAAACTGACCTGTAAAACCTGAAAAGACCTGTAAACCCGAAACTGACCTGTAAAACCCGAAAAGACCCGTAAACCCGAAAAGACCCGTAAACCCGAAAAGACCTGTAAACCCGAAACTGACCTGTAAAACCCGAAAAGACCCGTAAACCCGAAAAGACCCGTAAACTCGAAAAGACATGTGAAACCCGAAAAGACATGTAAACCCGAAATAGACCTGTAAAACCCAAAAGACCTGTACACCTGTAAAATAAAATACTGAAAACACTTAATAAAATTTTATTAATAAAATAATATTATTTTAGTAATTTGACCTATAAATTAGAACACCAAAAATACTTATAAAACTTTATTAATGAAATAATTTTATTTTAAATTTAAAAGATATAAAATAAATAGTATACTTAAATGTGTATATGAGGGAAGACAAATGATGGTTCACATGTTTGCTATAAAGTTTTGAATTTTATTCTTCTTTCATGTATATTAATAAAGTTTTGAATCTTTCATCTTGAGTGTATATAGATTATAATATTAAGAATAAAAAATGGAAATGATTTATTATTTAACGTTTTTTTTATCTGATTCGTGTGAGTTTGCTAGATTTATTAATAGATATTGAATGCATTCAATCTTGTTTTGTGGGATGAATCGATTTACAATTCTTGTGGTTATTTGTTAAGAAGTGATAACTTAGTGGTTATTTGATATTTTTTGAAATTTATTTAATTTATCTCATGTATTTTTTTCATGTTTAGGTGAGATGGAAAATCCATCATCACCATATATTATACGGTAAGATTATTTCACCGGTGATAGTAAAGCCGGTGTAAATATATGAAGTAAGCGTATCTTGACTTTATATAAATATAGTGGACCAACAAAATTTCAAAAGGGGATGTAGCTCAAATGGTAGAGCGCCCGTTTTGCATGCGGGAGGTACAGGGTTCGATCCCTTGCATCTACATTTATTAAGTTTTGCCTTTACCCAAAATATCAAACAGGTCGGGTTCGTGTCTTTGAACCTGACACGAATTTCGGGTTCGGGTCGGGTTCGTGTCACAGGTTCTAAAATTTCGGGTTGGTCAAACCCGACACGAACACGACCCGAAACCCGAAATTGACACTTTTAAAAAAAAAACTCTAATGTCAAAAAGAGAAACCGGTAAACATTGAGTAAAAATAAGAAAACAATTTTTTAAGAATTTATAAAATATTTTGCTCCCTTTTTCTAATTCTTTGTACTTGTTATTTTCAGAAATATCATCTAGCCGACTTGACCACTATCTATAACCACCGAATTGCCGGTCTGCATCGTCATATTGCCGTGGATGCACTTCCTTGACCACTATCTATAACCACCGAATTGCCAATGAAAGTAATTCTTTAGAGCATCCCCAAGAGTCTCTTTATATTTTTGATAAATATGGAGAAGATTTTGCTACTTTATAATTTTAGATTATGACTTTTTACAACAGATACGCTAATATTATGGTAGTTATTTTATTTGTTAGATAATGCGAGAAAAACAAGGAAAATTATAAAGAATGGATAACTGCCTAGATAAATATACAGTATCAAATTGAAATATGTAAATATACTTGGAAACTATTTTTTAATAAAAAAAATAGGTATATTTACTATTAACCGTTAAATAGAGAGATTACTGGGTATGCTTTTAGTCACCAATTAAAAAGAATCATTAGTCCTTTGGCTTGAAAGGAACTACCAAATCGGATAAAAAAAACAATCAAAACCTGACGGTAAAATTATTGCGGGTGGCACAGGTTAGAAGATTTTATATTCTGAAAAATAATATATTTTTTATGGTTCAATGAATTACAAAATTCGGATCATAAATCGGGAAAAATAAAATAATATAGTTAAGTGGAACGTTTTCTGATCATATTTTCTGTGTATATAAATATAGTCATAAATAATTTAAACATGGGTTTTCCTCCAAAAGCCCTTCGATATATATTGTCTAACCCATAACCGGATTTGGAGTTCTAAGATTAAATTGGTACATGAATGTTATTAATAATCTATAATTAAATCCTATTTAGAATTAATATATATTTATCTCACTTGATCATATATAAATATATACGTAATGATTGTTTTGGATAATGAAAATGCTCCAAGAAACTCTGTTCTTCAAGAACAGAGTAAATAAATTTTGATTTCTTATCATCATCTTATAGTGATTCTTCTCAATCTTTGTGAAGATGGTTACTCATTTTAATGACTCGAATGAAGATTTTCCTGTTCTTAGGAAATCAAATGATGGTAGCTTTGATGATGTTGCAGTCAAGAATGGAGGAGTAGTTGGTGATCTTAAGGATCATGAGTGTAATGTTATTCGAAATCCAATTTATGAGGAAGAAAGCAATGAAAAAGTTCCTGATAATCTGATAAACAAGAAAGATTCATATGCGGATTTATTAAAGTCAAGAAGAAAAGAATTTGTTCATTCAAGAGTCTCTGTTTCACGAAATGAAGACTTCCCTATTATTACCTTCAATGCAGAGGATAAAGATAGCCTGTTAGAGATTTCAAAACATACCTTGGTGGCAAAATTCGCTTCAGGAAAGCCATCTATGGAGAGTTTGAGGAAATTCTTATTGAAATTCAACTTCAAAGGCAGTTTCAGTCTCTCGATTTGGGATTTCAGACATGTCTTCGTGGAATTTACTGAGTTAGATGATTTGAAAAGATTGTGGTCCAAGAATGTATGGGTTTTAGGAGATAAGACAATGAGATTGTTGAAGTGGTCTCCTGATTTTGATCCAAAACTTGAATCTCCTTTCACGCCGGTATGGATTACTTTGCCAAATCTTCCAGAGTTCATGTTTAACAGAGCTACGATTTCTGAAATAGCAAAAATACTTGGCACGCCATTGAAGATCTGGGTTCCTTCGATCAATAGAGCCCGTCAAAACTGCTGTAGATGTTGGGTTGAAATCGATATTTCGAAGCCATTGGTGCATAAAGTTCAGGTGAGGTTTGGAGATTCTGACAGTTACTGGATTCAACTTGTTTATGATAAGATCCCTCTTTACTGTAAGCAATGTGCTCACATTGGTCATTCTATTGAAAATTGTAAGAAAATAATATTGCCACAAGGAAAAGATATGGTGAATAATGTGCAGGTGAAGGATAATATAGAGGCTCAAGATCAAGGATCTTGTTCTTTAAATCAAGTTCAAGAAAATAATACTGATACTGATAGGGAGAAGTTTCAAGTTAAAAGTGTTTCTGGTGGTTACCAATCTCAAAGTTTTGCTGACAGAAAAGTTTCTGATGATCTTCAAAAGAGTGGGAAGGTTGGTGGAATTTTAAAATCTGTTGTGGTAAATAGAATTCCTTCTGATGCTGATCTTGACTTTCAAAACATTGAGGAGTCTGATAGTCATAGTTCTAAGCTTAAGGAAGATAATTCTGTCCAGAATGTTTTGGTTGAAGAGGATTCTCTTGATTTGGTAAATGATGATGAGTTGATTGATGCTTTAAAGACTATGGAAAGGAGGAACATGTTTGAGCCTCTTAATGAAGAAGTTAATGAGACTTTGATTCATGATGGTAGTCTGGATAGTTCTCCTGTGAAAGGAAGTCTTGCTGAAATTAAACAAAGAAGACATGATTCTAAAAAATCTAAAAAGGTATCGAATGTTTGGAATACTAAAGGTCCTACTTCTTCTAAGATCTTGAAGTTGAAAAGGGCTAAAAAAACTTCTTCTATTACATGACTATATCGCTTTTAAGTTGGAATGCTAGAGGTGTTGCTAACAAAGAAACATCTCAAAGATTGAAGTCTATGGTAAAGTCGTTTAAAGTTAGTTTTCTGGCAGTTCAGGAACCGTTTGTTAAAGTTGATAAGATTGAGGGGTTGGCTAAGAAGTTGAAGATGAGTGGTTTTTGTAGTAATCTGAGTAACAAGATTTGGGCTTTCTGGATTCAAGATTATGGTGTGGATATTATTTTTGATAGTGAACAATTGTTACATCTAAAAGTTGTTCATCCTACTTTGAATAAGGTTTTTTACGTTTCGATAGTTTATGCAAAGTGCAGGACTGAGTTGAGATCTGTGCTTTGGAATGAGATTAGAGCTTTGAATGTTCTTTCTCATGAGTGGATTCTATTTGGCGATTTCAACATTATTTCTAATCTTCAGGAGCAGGCAGCTTGTTCAACAATTAATCAGAAAGGTATGGATGATTTTAATAGTTGTATTATGGATTGTAACTTGATGGATGCTGGTTTTACAGGCTGCCCTTTTTCGTGGTCTAATGGTTTTAAGTGGAGAAGATTGGATAGGGTGTTATATAACTCTGCTTGGTTAGACTGTTTTGATAGTACTTCTGTTTCACATTTAGCTAGAAGTTGCTCTGACCATTGTCCTTTGCTCATTAAAGTTACTTCTAAGCTGGAAAGATCGAAATCTTCCTTTAAATTTTTAAACATGTGGATTACTCATCCTCAGTTCTTGAAGAAGGTTGAAGATGTTTGGGCTGATAGTGGTAGACCTGCGGTTGGTAATCCTATTATATATTTTTGGCTTAAGCAGTTTCATTTGAAGGTTGAATTGAAGAGGTGGAATAAGGAAACGTTTGGCAATATTTTTGATGCTATTAAGCTGTCTGAGGATAATATTGTTAGTAAGGAAACTCTGTGTATTAATGATGCTAATGAAGCTAATAGACTGGAGTTGGAAAAAGCTAAACAGAGGCATCTGACTTTGCTTGATAGGGAAGAATTATATTGGAGGCAGAAGGCTCATTGTTCTTGGCTAAAAGATTCTGATAAGAATACTGCTGCTTATCACAGTTTTGTTAAGAAGAGAGTTAAGAGAAACAGAATTGATCGTATTAAAGATGGGGATAGATGGTTGGATGGTAAAAAGGAAATTGGGGAGTCTGCTGTTAACTTTTTTAAGGATCTTCTTTCTCCAGTTGCTAGTGTTGTTACTGAAGATGATTTATTGAATGTTATTCCCAGTATTGTTACAAATGATGATAATAATGACTTGACTAGAATCCCTGATGATGTTGAAATTTATGGGGTGGTGAAGAGTTTAAAATCTGATTCTGCTTCAGGACCTGATGGATTCAATGCTGTGTTTTATAAGGCTTGTTGGAAGATTGTGGGTGCTGATCTTTGTAAGGCTGTTAAGGGTTTCTTTATGGGTTATAGGCTGCCTAAAGGGGTGAAGTCTACTGTCCTCTGTTTGATTCCAAAGATAGAAAATCCTAATAAGTGGAAGGAATTTAGGCCAATTAGTCTCACTACTGTATTCTCTAGGATTATAGGGAAGCTGATTAATAACAGATTGGCAAAGTTGCTTCCTAAACTGATTTCTGATGAGCAAGGAGGTTTTGTTAAGGGCAGAAATATCCATGAGTCAATTCTTCTTGTACAGGAGTTGTGTAATGACATTGATGGTAATAAGAGACATGCTAATGTGATTGTCAAGACTGATATGACAAAGGCCTTTGATAAAATTAATCATAGCTTTCTCCTTTGTATTCTCAAAGGTTTTGGATTCAATAACTCAGCTGTTGGTCTTATTCAGAATTGCATTGAGAATGTTTTCTCTTCTATCATTATTAATGGTGAGATTACAGGCTTCTTTCCTACCTCTCAAGGCCTGAGACAAGGGGATCCATTATCCCCTAGTCTGTTTATATTGGCAGAAGAATACCTTATCAGGTCTATAAAGTTTAAAGCTGAAGATCATTCTATGGTTAGGTACAAAACTAGGAGTGACTTGAACATTGATTGCTTAGCCTATGCTGATGATTTCATGGTTTTCACTACTGGGGATGCTGCTACTATGAATGCTATTAAAGGCATATTGGGGCACTATCAATTGGTCTCTGGTCAGCAAATTAACAATGAGAAGTCTAAGATTATTGTATCAAAGAAAATTGATAATCAGAAGATTAGATTGATTAAGGAAATTTGGCAGATGACTCAATCATGTTTGCCTTTTGTTTACTTAGGTACAATTATTTCAAATAATACAAGAATATCTCACTTTGAATCTGTTGTATCTAAGGTCAGAAACAAGATCTTGGATTGGGATAGGCTCCATTTGTCCTTTGCTGGTCGTCTCTTGCTAATTCAATCAATGTTGCTGGCTCTCCCTGTTTATCATCTTCAGCATACAGCATTGCCAATTGGGGTCATCAAGAGACTGGAAATTCTCTTCAATAAGTTCCTGTGGGGCAATAGTGAAGACAAAGGAAGTGTTAATTGGACTAGATGGAGGAACCTGTGTAAACCTTTTAAAGAAGGTGGCCTTAATGTTAACAGCTTGAAAGATGTGCAGCATGTATATGCAATGAAAAACTGGTTTATTTTCAGGAGGCAAACATCTCTCTGGGCCAGGTTTATGCTTTCTATATACTGTAGGAATCATATTCATCCTGTTCTGGCTATTTCACCTTATAAAAGATCTAAAACTTGGACAACTATAATGAAGGTTAGGGATGAAACTGAGAGTTACCTTTTTTGGTTGCCTGGACAAGGTCATATTAGCTTCTGGTATGATAAATGGTGCTCTGATAGACCATTTATAAAAGTTAACAATGATAATGAAAGAAGAAATTTATGGGAGTCTACTAATAATCTTGTTAGTCAGTTTTGGCAGAATGGTTCGTGGGACTTGGAAATTCTTAGAACGATGGTAACAGCAACAGACATTGCAAAGATTAAAGATGTTACTCTTTCTAATAAGCAAGATGTTTTGCTTTGGTCTTTGTCTCAGAATGGCTCTTTCAACATTAAAGACACATTGAACTACGTTAGAACTAAAGGTAGTGTCTCTAAACTCTATAATAAAACATGGAATTCTGTATCTCCTAGAAAGTGTTCCCTTTTGCTTTGGAGGCTGTTACATAATTGGGTCCCTACTGATGAAGTCATGCAGTCTAGAAAGGTTCAGTTGGCTTCAAAGTGTGTTCACTGTGAAAGTAATGAAACTACTATTCATGCTTTTGTTCAGTGTCAGCAGGTTTGGATGGTGTGGAAACACTTCAGTGACATCCTAAGGGTTCAAATTCAACCATTCATGACTATAACACATGTTGTAATGAAGTGGTATTGGTCTGCACAGAAGGTTTGCGATATTTTCACAATTCTTCCTTCAATTATAATTTGGTGTGTATGGGCTGCCAGGAATAAGAGGAAAATGCAGAATGTTGCAACTAGTTCTAGTACCATAATGAGTCATGTTATGTATATTTTGTCTAGTTTGGATAGAAATAAAACTTTAAACAGAAAGCACTGGGGTACATTCTATCGTGAAGCTTTAATCTTAGGTTCTGTTTCTCAAATCAAATCTGGGTTTAAAGCACTGCACTTGAAATGGAAAAATCCCAAACAGGGGAGGTATAAGATGAATGTTGATGGAGCTTGTACCTGGTTTGGGGAGTCTGCTGGTGGTGTGTTGATCCGAGACAGCAATGGCGAAATGGTGGCTGGAATTGGTTGCTTATTTGGTAAAGGTTCCTCTTTAATTGCAGAATGTAGGTCTTTGTTTGAGGGCCTGAAAATCTGCAGAAGATTACAGTTAACAAGGGTTGATATAGAGATTGATTTTGCAATTTTAGTTAACTTGCTTCTATTTGGTAACTCAACTTGGTACCTTGAGCCTTTGTTATGTTGTTGTAGAAAGCTTCTCAATTCTGAAATGGTGATTAATCAGATCTTTAGAGAGCAAAATCTGGGTGCAGATTGGATTGCGAAGGAAGTTCTTGATAAGAATCTGAATTTTGAATTCGATAAATACAACGCACCAGTAAAACTGAGAGCGATTGTGTATTTGGAAAGAATGAATTTTGGTTACTTAAGGTTGAGAAATTAGGGTTGATTTGGGAGACAGAAGGTTGAAGATGAAGTGGTTTCGCGGGTTTCTATTAGGGTTTTGTTTTGAATTCTTGTAAAATTGCCTTATGGGCTTGTAATTCTCTTTAGTTCAATAAAAGCCTTGATAAAAATATATATATATATATATATATATATATATATATTTATTTATCTCACTTTTTAGGAAATAACCCTATTTTTTATCAAAATATTATGCAAAGAAAAACTTTGTAGTCGTCATCTATATTTAATATTTATATCCGGACACGGGGTTGCGTTTCTCCTATAGACTTTTAATTTGTAGTATCAAATCTCATCAAACAATGGGGCTAAGATCGATTCAACTCATCTCCCAAATTCCTTTAACACAAACCCTAAATCCCCAATTTCGTACCTTTCAATCGACAACCACCCCTCCTTACAAATTCAGAATAAAATCCAAATCCAAAAGCAACATCAGCGACGCAGAGCTAGCTTCAGATCTGGCAAAAGTAAACATCAACATAGTCCTGAAAGAAGAAGCCATGAAGAAAAGCAAACACGTTCTGTTCACCGAGCTCTGCAATTATTTAAACGCGAAAGAAGAAGACGTGAAGAACAATTGGAAGAATTTCGGGGAGGAAGAGAAATCCATTTTGGTTAAAGAGTTCGTGGATGATTGGGGTTACGATTTCCGCCCATTGTCTGCGAGGTTCGTTAAGGAAATGGTGGATGAGTATTTGGATGGGGAAGAAGAATCGCGGAGTTCGGGTTCATTTGCGTTTCCTGGTTGGAAGAGGATTTTAGGGTTTTGATAAAAGAACTGATGTGTAACTGAGGTCCTTTCTTTCTTTCTTTCTGGTAGGAAGGAGGGGCATGTCATATCATATATCATGTGTGTATTGAGCTCAACAATTTTTGCTGCTGCATTTCATCAATTAAGCTGTTATAAGTATTATCTTTTATTTTGTTGCAAGAGAAAGGTTGTACTCTCCAATCCTTACGTTTACACTGAAACCAAGTTCACACCAAAACCATAACCACCAAATATGACAAAATTTATATAAAAAAATAACATACCAGACTATCTAATTAATTCTAACACAATTTGCAGGTGGTAGAATTAATTAGATAGTCTGGTATGTTATTTTTTTATATAAATTTTGTCATATTTGGTGGTTATGGTTTTGGTGTGAAAACCAAGATTTTCTATAACTTGGGTATATAAACTTTGGTTTTGTTTTGGTTTGTTTATTTTTGGTTTTGATCCGGGTATGGTCCATTTAAATTCAAATTCAAATCAGATTAAAATATTAGGTGGGTGGTAAATGGTAAAAGATTAGTAGTAAAAAGTAATAACACATTAATATTAGGTCCGTGGTAAAATGTAAAAACGTACGACGGTGATTAGGCATATGACTAGAATGAGGAAGGGGTATTATTAACAAAATTCGAGAACAAAAAATGACACAAAACTTGTATCGAAATGCGACGTGTCAATTTTTCATGGTTCACATGTGCGGGAAACTGATCTTGCAAATTTTTGAAACATGATTCTTACCGATTTTGAAATTTCATTTTTGTTCTCTTTTTATTAAAAAAATAATAATTATTTTTTGTATATATGTTGTCTGATGCTTTGAGAGCTTTGTTAAATTTTAATGGTTTGCCCATTCTTCCTCAATCCAATGTTCATTATGAAACTTGTAATTCTGATCTTCAGGCACTTCTTGATGGTGTGAAACAAGTGAGGTCCGAACTTGAAATTTCACAAGAGATGGAGACACTTCTAATGCTTAAAATACAATATAAGACTGAAATCGAGGCCATATTGATTGAAGAACTGAAAAATATGTCTTTTGCTTTCTCGCAATCAGGGAATGCATTGCTTCACACCCATAAAACTCTTTTGAGTAGTTGCAAGTTTGGTAAATTGTTGAAGAATGTTACATATATTCAAGGTAACTTTCTTGATGTTTATAAATAAAAATCAATTGCTTCCAAAACTAAATTGACTATGATTGAGGATCTTTGGTTGTCTATTGACAACCAACTCATTGATACCAAAACAGAAGCTGTAAAGTTAGAGTTGCATGAGAAATTGGATGTTTTGAATTTGACAAATAATTCGCTTCAGAAACTTTTGCATGGTGAACGTCAGACTAGGACACAAGGTTTTATTGCTTATCAGGCATAAATTATTGAGTCTGCTTGTGCATCTGTAATGAAAGCTCATTCTACGTTAGTCCTAGATTTTCACGATGAATACCCTAATGTGAATTTAGATTTCTTATGGTTTTATATTTTTGATAGTTGATAAGGTCAGAATTCTTTGACACTGACCATTGTATATATCCGAGGGGCTGTTCGGACATAACCAATACCCTGCCCCACCGAACAGTATAACTTAGTGGAACATGACTCGGGTAGTTGCTAGTCATTTCATCTCTTGGGCTACTGAGTTTTTAAACTTGACCTAAACCCACAATCGCACCCGGAAGGCCCATTGATCATTAAAAGAGTATAAATACCACAACTACTTTCATTAATGATGGTGATTAACATTTACTGCTAGCACACACCTTAATTATCTCTCTACATTTTACACTAAACATTAAATTCCCAAAACTCTTTCCCAAACTACCCTTCAGTTAGAAATAATACACTACTCTCTTTGGTGACCAGAGTGGAAGATGAAGGTTCCTGAATCACAAATCCAAAACCAACAGTAACAACGAGTTCTGATAGATCCGAATGCACAGAATACACCACCTCTAGAGGTGGAAGGAGCAAATGAAATTAATGAGTACACTATTGAGGAGCGAGATTAATTAAGGGCTAAAATTGAGGCTTTTAGAGCATTAAAACAAGCAGAGAAAGGAGTTAAAGAGAAATCTGGTGCGTCTGCGCTTCACCATACTGATAATCCTGGTGAGAACGAGCAATCCTTGAAGACTCATCTCAATTCCAAAAAACGCATCGATCCAAGCGTGTGGAGAGTTCCACTTTAGAATCTCCAGTAGCTCCTCTAATGATGTAAATCTTGAAGATTCAGTCTCATCCAGCAGTGATGAAGGACGGTAAAAAAAAAGGCTTACCAAAAAGCATTCAAGAAAGAGGGATAGACATGGCAAGCTCAAGAAGTATCACAGAAAAAATGAAAGGTCAGCTGATCAACATATTTACCGTTTGTTGATTGATCCCTTTGCTTTCCAGTCCGAACCAGGTATTTTTTTCTACTCCAAATGAAGATACTGTGTTTAGTCGTAGCCAAAACTGGAGACAATCACCTTTATCCGCAAAAATAATCTCTGAACATCTTCCTAAAAGATTTGACAGTTCCAAGATGGAAAAATACGATGAGAGTAAAGATCCAGATAACCATCTTGAGCAATTTAAGAATTTTATGATGAACTTTGATGATGATAATAAATTATTGTGTAGAGCTTCCTCTTAAATCTTCAAGGGGAGTGCCTTCAAATGGTATAATAGTCTCCCTTAGGGATCAATAATTTTTTTTTGACATATTCTTGGTTGCTTTTCGGAGGAAATTCGTTGGAAGAAAAGAGCTTACAGGGAATGGAGAAACGATCATCCATTGTGCCCAAGAGCCAAATGAGTCTTTAAAAGAATACACCAACAGGTTTGTAAAAACAAAGAATGAGTTAGCAGATTTATTTGAACAAGTGGCAATTGCCTCTCTTAGACAAGGTTTGAATCCGGGTAACTTGGGTGATTCTGTGACCCAAAAAAAAACTATGACCTTTGGAGGTTTGTTGAATCAAGTTGAGAAATAAATTAATCTTGAAGAAACCAAGAAGTCTAGAGTAACTCGCCAGATCAGATCCGCAACTACAACATCGACACCACAAACAACTAATTAATCCGCTTACAGATCAAAGGAAACTGGACATGGGTCTCACTGGTCCAGGCATAATCAGTCTAATCAGAACCAAAACCAGCAAGTGAGAAATAAAAGAGGACTTGGATTCAACCAGAATGGTTTCCTGAGTTGGGAGAAAGTGTGGTTACGATATATGACAAAACTAGAAATGAAGTTCACTTTCGATAACCAGCTGCATTACAGTCTTCCAGAGAAAACTGGAGTGCCCGTTTCGATAAATATCATAGTATATTGGGCATGATACCCATGACTACATATATTTGAAACAAGAAGCACAAAACCTCATTGAAATGGGTAAATTGGGGGCCTATGTTAAAAAACAAGGGGGAGCAGGCCAGATAATACCCCATCCATTGCTAACACTCCCCGGACTACTCCTTCGGTTCTTCCTGGAACGTCTAGACATGAGGACACTATGGTAATTATTGAAAGATTTGACATGGATTCTGAGTACATGGATCCTGATCCAACTCGGAATCGGGTAGGAGTGATAATGAACAAGACCATTACTGTTTCCAGTATGGTTAAATACTTTGAGTCTTTAACAATATTTGGGGGAGATACTGTAACTGCATCTTCCAGTTCTTCAAGGAAGAGGCACATCAAGAGTCTGACTACCCAGTTGGATGGAAGGATGTTCACACATTTGTACCAAAATCCATCTCTTTTCATAATTTTTGACGAGAATGACCTAAGAGACATTGCAGGGCCTCATGAAGACACTATGGTGATAGGGGAAACAATAGGAGTAAATGATATACATCAAATCCTAATTGACACAGGTAGTTCGACAAACATATTGTTCTTAAGTGCCTACAAACATATGAGAAACCCTTCAGTTATTCAACGTTCGAACATAACCATTGTGGGATTCATAGGGAGTTCAAAAGATGTGATTGGAGAATTCGAGGAAGAAGTATTGCTGGGCAAAGGGCCTTTCAAGAAAATGGTGAGGGTACAATTTGTTGTGGTGGATTTCCCAACGTCTTATTATGCGATATTTGGGAGATCTTGGCTATCCACGATGCATGTTGTGGCCTCTACTGTCCATCAGTGCTCAAAATATGTTGTGCAGGAACAAGTGGGCGTTGTACGAAGCAGTCAGAAGCATAGTTTTGAAAAATGCCATTGCGGTGCCGCTGCACAGCGCGATGGTGTGTAACAATAAAAAAATCGTTAAGGCGAGTCGCGTAACGATCCAAACAAAAAACGCCCGCCGCAACAGCGTTACGGAGGCGTATCGTCATGTTGCGTCGTGAACGTTATTCCACTGGCTACATCTATTATTTATTTTTATTATATATAAACTAATTTAATTACTTAAAGTGCTATAATTGAACTGAAACGTTATGTACAAAGGAAAGTAAACCCATTTGGAAGTAACAGTTACTATTCAACTTTTAAACCATTCGACTCGAAACCACTAACTTGGCTTAAATATTAACTAAATATATGATTTATTAAATGTCTAATCAATTTATTTATATTGATAAAATATATTAACATTTTATACTGAGTATAGAATTGCCTTTTTGTTCTTCCACTGCACGCTGCCTCCTATGTGGGATGTATATGAGGCAAATGACCAAGGAGATGGAGATAACTTAATTGATGATGATATGCATTTTTTATGTTTAGTTGGAGTATTTTTTTATGTTTAATCGCATTTAAATGTCTTAAAATATTTGAAGTTAAGATTTTATGATATTTTTATTGATTTTTGGACTTATTTTTTTATTTTTTACTATAATATATATTATTTAATTAACAGTATTGGTAAACGGAATAACTCTTGCCTCGAAGTCTTTAGAGGCAGTCAAAGTTAACAAAGAATAACAACTATTGGATCCTTTCACCAATGAGAATGAAATTGATTATCCAATGGAGGCTCATACGTTCATAATACCTATAGAGAAAGTTGAAATTCAAGTTGGCACCAAGTTTAAAACAAAGGCTACTACCTTTTTTATCGGATAATGTATATGTATTTGCATGGTGCAATGATGATGTCACCGGAGTGTCGGCTGATGTAATTTGTCATAAGCTGTCGGTACGTGCTGATGTGGGACCAGTTGTATAAAGAAGAAGGTATTTCTAAGAAAAAAAATATAATTGTTCAAGAATTTGATCGTTTGACCAAGATAGGTCACATCAAGAATCTCAGTACCCATTATGGACTACCAATCCCGGTTTGGTCAAGAAAAAGAATGGCAAATGGCACATGTGTATTGACTTTACTGATCTTAATAGGGCATGTCCCAAAGATCCTTATCTTGTCTCTCGGATAGATCAGTTAGTGGATTCTACCTCTGGGAACAAGCTATTGCCTTTTATGGATGCATTTTCGGGGTACAACCAGATACAAGTAGATTTGAAGGATCAATATCACACCACTTTTATTACAAACAAAGGTATTCATTGTTATAAAGTGATTCTATTCGGATGGAAAAAAGCTGGGCCACCTATCAAAGGTTAGTGAATAAAGCTTTTGCTAGTTAGATTGCCAGAAATATGGAAGTTTACATATATGACAAGATGGTGAAGAGCCTTGAAGAAGATGCACATATATCCGATCTTCAAGAAATATTTTCTAACCTAGAGGCTGTCAATTTAAAATTAAACCCTGAGAAATGTGTTTTTGGGGTCCGATCTAGAAAGTTCTTGGGTTATGTTATAAGTGAAAAAAGGATTCAACCTGATCCGGATCAACTCAATGCTCTATTGGATATGGACCCTCCCCGGAGCACTAAAGAAGTTCAAATATTGGACCCTGGCTGTGTTGAACAGTTTTATTTCAAGATTATCAGACGAGTGTGCTCAATTCTTCCAAGTTTTAAGGAATGCCAAAGACTTTAGTTGGTCTCCGCAACGTGATCAAGAATTTTTTGAAATAAAAAAGCATTTATCTTCACCTAAAACTCTCTTTAAAACTGTTTAGGGGGAGAAGCTTTACATATACTTAGCCGTATCAGAGTATGCAGTAAGTGCTGTGCTAGTAAGAGAAGTGGATAATTACCCCCGTACGGTTTATTATATTAGCAAAAGTATGCTAGATGCTGAAAGAAGATATTTGAAGTTAGAAAAGTTGGCCTTGGCGTTGGTAATTGCAGCAAGAAGAATGAGCCCATACTTCTAAGCTCATTCTATTGTCGTTTGAACGTCTTTTCCTTTGAAGAATGTTCTCCAAAAGGCTGATGTATCAAGCAGAATGACCAAGTGGTCAGTTGAGTTGGGTATTTATGACATTGATTTTACGCCACAGACAACAGTAAAAGCCCAATCAGTGGCTAATTTCCTGGTAGGGTGGTCATGCTGATAGACCCACCCCCCCGGAAAATACAAGAGAACCAATCTAAAAAAGAATGGGTATTCTAAACTGATGGTGGGTCTAGTACTATTGGGTGTAGGCTAGAATTTGTTTAATTTCTCCCTATGGTGATACTATGTACCATACTATGTACCATGCTAAATTTATAAGCTTGCCATAGCGCACCATACAACAATTATTACGATGAAAATCCGGCATAAAACAACCATTCAACGCAAGTTGGCACACACTTACTTTTTCATATAAAAAATGTGAACATTAACAAGTTATAAAATTGGCATTTCAAAAAGTGGCATACTCGAAAATTCGAGAAGAATGCTCTTCGGAGCAAGTCAGGTGGATTACAAAAATTTCCTTACAAGGACTTATACACAAATATTGCCAAACATGCTAACATTTGTATTACAAGTTTTATCTAGTCAGAATATTCCGAGGAGTTGCTCTACTCGGAATCCGATGACTCACTATCACTAACCACAATGTTAGGAGGACGAAGGTCGGGGGAGACGAGCTTCCAAAAACTGCCTAAGTTGTACCTCGGGGTATTCTGCATGAATTTGGGTGATCAAACCTGCTCGGGTTATAGCATCTCGAGTGTTGAGATTGTCCGCACACTTGGCCGCATAAGTATTCACAGCTTTTTCTTTCTCATCCTCAACTTGTTTAGGAAAATCTTCAATTCTCAACAAAACAATATTTAAATCCTTTGCATGCAAGATGGTGAGCTTTCTTGAGTTCTGTCAAAAGTTTCTCTTGAGCCCCGGTCTTCTTTTGGTAGAGATCTCTTTCTTCCTGGCAGTATTTTTCAAGCATAAGGATATAACTTTCAGAGGCAGACAGTCTTTCAAAAATTGCATCTGCTTGACTCTCTAAAATGGTGTGTTGTTTCTTTGCCTCTTCAAGTTGAGAGGACGCAAGAGAAGCCTTGAACTTATAATGTTTTTTCGGTCTTCTAGATGCTGCATTCTTCTTCCCATGTTGACAGAAGCATGAAGAAGGTTGCGAAGACTTAATGAAAATTCATCATCCTGAGGAATTTTGAAGGAGCTGGAAGGCGAGCCGATTACTGCGGGGTCAAAATCCGAAGACTCACCAGTTAGAATATTGAGATCAACATTTTGAGGAGGATCGCTTCGGGGAACTAGGATCGGTGCTAATGTAGGAGAATTTTCAATTGGAGAGGGACTTGAAGCTTGGGTAAGAGGAGAATTGGGTGTTTGACTTGATTTTTCTCTAGCTTCCTTTTCAGGCTCACTTGGCATATCTTGGGTCCCAGTGCCTTGGGAAATTTCCTGGATATGATCCTGTGTTTTAGCGTCCTCGGATAATTCTTGGATGGGTTCCAAAATAACCTTTTTTTTGCCTTCTTTTGTTTTGGTATCTTTTTTCTTGCTAGGGTGGACAGATTTCTTTGGAGGGGAAATCAAAATGGGTGCAATATTGTTTGCCAAAGAGGATGGCTCCTGATTAGCAATTAACCCTTCAGAGTCTGACTGAAGGTCTTTTGTGGACACTTCGTCTTCAGAGTCACCAAGGTGACTTTTGGCACGAGAGTGTTTCAGAAGATAAATGACTATATCTTTCTTGGTCACTCGATCCAGAATGTTTTGTTGAGAGGGAGGGGTCATCAATTCTTTCATGGTCAACCGGTCAAGGGGATTCAACCTGCAGAGTTGACTTTTGGCCAAGTTGTTATTCATAAAGCACAGGTGGAATTTGTTGTCCCAATTTTCTTTAGCCCACTCGCTGAGTTTGGTGAAGACGGTGATGGCACTCTCTACGTAGTCTGCGTATGGTTTTGAAACTCGGGTCATAGCTACGAATAATTTAAGTTAGTAGATCATTATCCGATGAGGAAAGGTAAACGAAGAAGTTAATGGACTTACATTTGTTGGTCCACAAGAGAGACAACTTGTGTGGATTTGAAGGATTCGATTCCGATCATCTCTCCCAATGGCCAGAAAAGTAGACAAATTGTTGCCTCCCTTTCTTATCAGCTTCCAGCAAGTCTTTCAATACTTTTTGTCCTCGGCCAAAAGTTAATGAATAAAACGGGAAAAACAGATTCCTTGCTAAGCCAAATAATCCGATGAGCTCTTCTAAGGAAAATTTGTTGCCTGAAATCCTCGAAGCCATGTTACATTCCATGAGTGTGAACCACATATTTGGACCGGCTTGTGAAGGGCAGAGGTCGATCTTGGCAAATTACTCAATAAAAAATGGGTCTAAGGGATACCTTAACCCCCAGTCCATAATTTCTGTGTAAACAACTAATTCATTATCCCTAACTGATAAAGGAGTCTCACCTTCCGAGGGGAATCTAATGTCGATGTACGAGGGGATGCACCATCGGGTCCTCAGCATGGACTCTTCCGAGGGCAAAAAGTATTTATAAGATATGTTGTGGAGTGCAACCATATGCTTGTTTTCGATTCCTCGAATGTTATTTCCTACAATGGCATCAAGTTCTAAGGGAAGAGTGATGTCTCCCTTAGATTTATGGGCGATCCGACGAGCCTGTTCTTCAGACATTGTTGGGGGAGTGGGAATCATTCGACTAGAAGAACCCGAGGGAAGGTCAATGGCCTTGCTCTGCTCTACAGTAGAAATTGGCTGAGTTTCTGGCTCAGGATTATCCGAGGCAATTGCTTTCCCTTTATCAGCTAAGGATTTGTCGCATCACTTGAAGATCGTCTTTGGCAATGGTGGTTCTTGATGGGGAAAATCAAGGGCTCCCGGTTGCCGTTATAGAAGGGGTGGCTGGAAGGCTTGATCCAGAAGTGTCGGTTTTCCGAGGATGATTTTCAACTATTAAAGCCAAAGTGGGCTTTGGGGTTTCTGAGGGAGTTTCTTTGGCACGCTTGCGTTCCTGAGAGTTCTTTTTATCCTTATGATGCCTTTTCCTCTTACTAGAAGAATGCTTATGGTGTCTATCTTTACCTATGAGTTCGAGAGGGCTGAGATCAGAAGTTTGGTTTTGTTGAGAAAGTTCGAGGGGTATGATAACAACAAAGTTTTCCGATGGAGGCCAGGAACCGTAGAATATGGTGACAGAAAGTTGGGGTTGAGGTTCAACGTATTCACCAACAACAACTCTTTCCTGAAATTTTTTAGTGATTAAAAGCCACTCTGGAATCCGACGAGGTTAATAAGCCAGCTTTCTCTCTCTAGAAATTTTAGAACGAAAAGTTTGGAGTGTAAATGAAGGAGATCAGTATTTATAGAGGAATATGGGCTTTTAGGGTAAGATAGGCCTGGGGACATTTTCCTTTGTTTGCCTAGGGGCGTTATGGGTAACATAGGCACAATTATGCTGATTCGAAAAACAAGGGAGAAGATGAGGAGGCAATTAAATGATGAAAAGTATTGGAAACAGGATAAGATCTCTAAAGAGATTTGGCGACAAGGAATTACGACTAATGAAGTAATGAAAAATGTGGAAGTTTGTTGATTGAGGTATGCAAGTACGTAGTGATAATTTCGATGAGTCCAATCCTTGCAATTTATTAGCCAAGTATGGGAGGCTATATTATGTTGAGACGATTAATTCCGATGAATAATATTGATGAGAGGCATGGTTCAAGCTTTGCTAAGACATTGCAAGGATTGGGGGGCTACTGACTAGTATTGCATAAGAGGATATTGATGAGAGATATTTTCGAAGAGGTATTATTCGAGGAGAGTTAAAGAGTAAAAGGTATTCGAAGAGAAAAGATGTTTAAAGAGTAAAAGGTATTCGAAGAGAAAAGATATTTAAAGAGTAAAAGATTTTCGAAGAGAAAATATATTTAAAGAGTAAAAGATTTTCGAAGAGAAAAGATATTCGAAGAGGAAGGTTATTCGAAGAGGCATTTTATGTTCGAAGAGGTATTATTCGAAGACAGAGAAAGAGTAGAAGATATTCAAGGAAGTGTATTTTCGAGGAGAATTGAAACGAACAAGATGAGATTCGGAGATGTCTTCACAGTCCTAGTAAAAATATTTTTACTAGGACTTGGGGGGCTACTGACGAGGGAGAATAAAATATGTATGGGAAAAGTGTAAGTAAATATTTTTATTGGAGAAGTATTGTAGAAAGTACAATACAAATAATTATTATGAATAAGTGGGAAAATATAGGGGCTAAATGTGTAATAGGTAGGAATTAAAGTGTGTGGGGCCCATTATTATACTATAAAAGGACCACACACGAGTTGATAATCCGATTGATTAATATAATATTACTTTCTCTCTACTTATTTTAACTCTCACTTTATCTCTCTAAAAAGGTACTTTCACGAAGTATTTGTTCTTTACTGTTTGGACCCCCGAATAATCACATAACACAAAATCAACCTAGATATATTTCTTAATTCATCAGATCGATTCCAGCCAAGAAAAGGATAAAGAAAATAAAGAAAGTATGAGTATATTTGTCATTCAACCCAAGGACTGGAGGTATGATATTTTTTAGTTTATTTTCGATGGTAGTTTACCTCACGATAAAACCCTAACTAAGAAAATTAAATATAAACCTCTTGGTTTCTTGGTATTAAAATAAGTTCTCTATAACAAATCCTTTAGCAGACCCCTCTTGTATTGCTTAGGATTTGAAGAAGCCCAAAATATTTTATCCGAACTACACGATGGAGAAGGCTCTGCACATTGTGTCTATAAGGCCTTAACCTAGAAGAGTATTATTAGCATGGTATTATTGGCCAACAATCATGGAAAATGCCAAAGATATGGTAAAAAAAGTGTGATCTTTACCAGAAATATGGGAATGAAGTCCATGTGCCAGCATTTCCTATAGAGTCTATATCTTAACCAATACCTTTTGATAAATGAGAGTTGGATTTGCTTGGGTCTCTTCCCATGGTATCTGGTGGATATCGAACAATAATAGTTGATATCGACTATTTTCTAAGTGGATAGAGGCAGCTCCCTTAGCTGGAACCACTTCTAAGGAAGTTATAAAATTCATTATATCCAACATATGTTGCAGATTTGGAGTTCCCCGGAAGTTCACTACAGATAATGGGCCACAATTTGATAAAAAGACATCAAAATGTTATGTACTTCCAGAGGGATTCAACACTATTTTTCTTCTCCATTCCACCCCAAGCTAATGAAAAAGTTGAAGTTGCTAACCAAATGATTTTGTCCGGGATTAAAAAGAATCTGGAAGAGCTGCAGGGAAATGGCCAAGTTATCTATAGGAAGTATTGTGGGCTTACTGAACTACTCCTCAGATTCCTACACAAGAATCCCCCTTTGCTATTGTATATGGGATGGATGCAATCACAACCATAGAAACTACGTTCCAATCTTTCAGAATCTAAAGTTATTCCGATCAGACCAATTATATGGCAATTAGGGAACCAGTTGGACTTGATTGAAGAAAGAAGAGTCAAAGCACAACTGAGAACAACAAACTCTCAGGGTTTAATGAGGAGAAAATTTACATCCAAAGTTAAAAAAAATATTTTCAATTGGGAGACAAAGTCTTTAGGAAAGTCTTTTTACACCCTAAATAAAAACAGTTTTGGAAAGCCGGCTCCGAACTGGGAAAGTCTTTATGTGGTATATGAAAAAGTCAAGCCAGAGACATATAGACTTCAAGGCAAAAAGAGCAGAATGTTAAAGCACCCACAGAACATTGAACATCTCAGGTTATATTTAGAGTAAAACTCTCTTGTAAATATTTACCTTTTTTATACTTCAATGTAAATATTTGGGGGGGGGATACTCTTTCCTACCCTCGTGGCTCAGGGAGGTTTTAACAAGGTGTCCAGGTTTTTCAATGATATCTTATGCCTTCTTCAAACGTCTGGTGCAAAATATGTGATCGTAGCATGAGATGATCAAATAAATTAAATACTCATTAAACACCAATCAGATTTATCAAAATACTTGATCACATTTATTAAACACTTGTGATTGGAGTCATTCAATAATTATTAAACACTCAAATTTAACAAATCGAAAAAATTGCAAGCTACTTAAAATATTGATTGTGAGAGGATAATGAGATCCATACAAAGAAATATGCAATATTAAAACTTGATCGAAACAAATCCGATCCACGATTCAGAAAATGTCTTGACCATTCAAGGACGTTGGTTCATAAGATATGGATTCAAAAAACACAACAAAAAATGCCTTACCGTCCAAGGATTTTAATTTTAAACACAAAAGAACATCATGAACTTAGGGTTTTTCCCTTAAGTTTCTTCATCACTTTTACCTTTCTTTGGACTTTTGAGTTTAGCACTTGAACTCTCACCGGTTCCTTCATCAGAGTCTTCTCCGTTTTAATAGTTGTACTTGTCATCATCTGCTAGGGTATGGAAATGGATCTACTCGTAAGGTATGTATTTCCACAAAGGACCAAGGTTCGCTTCAGAAAAGTCTCATGGAATAGTAGAACCATGGATGACTTAACCCCATCATCTCTTTTCTCTAAAGAATCCACTATTCTCGTAGCATACTTCTCTTTTCCTGTAGTTATCTCCTGGGTTTGCTTTCTTATTAAAGAAGCATTTTCGTTTTTCTTCTCCTTGAGAAGCTTTCCTAAGTTAGCTTTTTCTTCGGATAAAGTTTTCACAATAGTGGCACTGGCATCTAGTTTCTCCTTTAAAGTTTTAATCTCGTTAGGAGAAGAAGTTGTCAGTCCAGAATACTAGGTCTGGAGATCTTTTTTAGCATCTTGTGACTTGTGCAGTTCGACAGCTAAGTTCTATTTTTCCTTCTTTAAGAAATCTATGCTTTGTTGAGCAATGAAAAGACTATTCTTCAAGCCCTGGTTTTTTGTGGTCAGGGAGGAAACGCATCTGGATTGACATCTCCTTCAACAGTTACCTGTTCGGCAGGAAGGAATGTTTGAGAAGGAAGGTTGGGTGGGATTTCTTCTTGTGGAGGAGGATCAGTAGGAATAGGAGGAGGAAGTTCGGAATGACGCAAAATTATATTTGACCCCAAGCTACCTTTCTTTCTTTTGCAACTCTTTCGTTACTACTCTCCTTGTGTCTCTTATGATCCTTCCTTGCAATCTGGGGTGGATCATCTGATCCGCCAGCTTACTTGAATGTAACTTCAACTGCCTCTAGGAAAACGGTATTGATTCCTCTTTGGTTTTCCGAACTGACCCCTTTTGTGACTCGTTGAGATGGGTCAACTTTGTTTTTCTTCTTCTTCTTCTTGTTCTTAATCTTGTCCAGGTGACTAGGGAATTTGTTCAGGGAAGACAAAAAACGTTTGCCATCCTTAGCCTCAGTCCTCTTCAAAATAACACCGGCAGGAGGAGGAATGTTCAGATGCTCCCAAGTAAGTTCCTTACTCCCCGAAGTTCTCCAAAGGTGAGACCTCACAAAATTTCCAGAAGTAAAGAAATTGTGGAAACCGTTTCCCCATCTTTCTGATACCCATTCGTTTAGCTTGGTACAAGTAGTTTGGCTTGCCTTTAGGTGCTCTAGGAACTTTTTTGCCAATATTACAACAAAAACACCATAATCAATTCGGAATATTAACATAGTATTTAGAAACCAAAAAAAATACGAACAAGTATTACTTGAACTTTTCCAGTGACAGGTCAGCTGGCTTGGATTTGTGGTAGAGTTCATCTTCCTACCATTCTCCCACGCCCCGCTAATAAAAAGGAATTGAGTCCTTCATGGCTTCTCAGACTCCAATAGATCGTTTACTATCTTAAAATCATTACCCATGTTGTAGTGGTAGAAATGAATATGATGGGCTCTACATAGACTAGCCACAACAACAAATTGCTCTATAGGTAAAAGGATTTTTGACAATCTAGACGCCATTATACCAGCCAACAACGTATACCATATGTTTGGGATCAGTTGACTTGGACATAATTTTATCAGGTGGAAATACCTGACGATTTCTGGGTCAAAATGAAACCGGAGACCCCAATCTAGCACCTCAGTATACACCACAAATTCGTGGGATTTACAGTCCATGGGGGTCTCCGGAGTGACCGAAATTATCACTTTAACAGATTCATGGAAGCCCCGCTTTGTTCGGATCCTAAGAACATAATGTGATACGATTAGATAGAATGCAATAGGAACAAAGACATAGAAAACGGATTACCTACTCTATTATTAACGGTCAAAGTGAACCCTTTTTGTTATGGCATTCTGAATTCTTTAATCCGGAATGTACCCAGCTCAACAATATGGGTGTATACATAAGAAATATTTTGAAGGGCTATCAAATACTTCACACTAACCTTTTGGAAGTTTGGCCTAACTTCCCTTCCAGAAATTCCGGAAGTGCATTGGGATTGGATAAACCCATCTTCACTCCGGCTGTCCGATCTGCTGTCTCTTCTGTCTGTCTGGACGTCTCAAAGGGAGTGCCATCAAAACTATCCTCCATCGTCTCCTCCATTATATAAGGCTGTTGTTCGGATAGTTTAGTATCTGCTAGGGTTTTTGTTGTCTCTGAACTAGCAGGTTTCAAAGAAGAGGGAGTAATTTTGGCTTTAGACAGACGAGTTATCATGCGTGGGTGGATTTCTCAGCATCTGAAGCCATGGCCATGAAATGTGAAGGTTTCCTAACACTGGAAAATTCCTTTTCTTTAGGCAAGGGGTTTTCGGGAATCTCAGCATTTGACGTCTTTGATGATGAGCTTTGGTCTGTGCTTGTTTTTTGCCGACCGATTTCTCCACCACGAGAAACATGGAGTTCGGCTACAACTTTTGCTTCTCTTCTTGATCGTTCCAAGTCAGATAAATTTAACCAACCTCCTTTCACCAATGCTTGGTTGTGAATATAAATCTACCCAGACACAATGTAAGAAAATTATGAAGCTTTCTCTCTCTATAATTTTTTATCTTCTCAGATACAATAAAACAGTCAAACCAATTTAAAGTGAAGATGTAGGAGTTTACCTAGGGGAAGACAAATCGGTCACAGTAATGATTAGGGGCTAGAAAGTATGGGGGTTATACCCTAAGTTACTTTTTATCCGAGTAGGAACAAGAATCTAGGAGAAAAAATGGCTGAGAGGTCGAACCAAAACTTGACACATGTCCCACTTCAAAAAACTAACTTTTGGAATTCTTAACTGTAAAGTTAATCTCGTCGAGTCCGATCAACTCTCAGTTCGGATATGAACGTCATATCAGAAGATCAACTTGAATATCTAATGTGTTTTGTTTTTTCGAATTAGCTTTTCCAAAGATTATTTGCAAGACCTAAAGGGGCTACTGATAAGGTTAGAATTCTTTGACACTGAGCACTGTATATATCCGAGGGGATGTTCAGACATAACCAGTATCCTGCCCTACCGAACGGTATAACTTAGTGGAACATGACTAAGCTAGATGCTAGTCATTTCATCTCTTGGGATAATGGGTTTTTAAACTTGACCCAAACCCACAATCCGACCCGGAAGACCCATGGATAATTAAAAGAGTATAAATATCCTAACTACTTTCATTAATGAGGGTGATTAACATTTACTGCTAGTACACACATTACTTATCTCTCTATATTTTATACTAAACATTAAATTCCCAAAACTCTTTCCCAAACTACCCTTCAGTCAGAAATAATCCACACCAATATTGAATATCCAAAGGACTTAGAATGGAGTGATAAACCACCTAACTCTCATCCTTTATCGAGTTTTAAGAAAGGAGGTGCTTATATTTACGACCTTCTTAAAGAGATTGCAAACAAGAAAAATTATGACAAATTAGCAGCTAGGATTCCATATTAATTTGAATGAAATAATGTTAAGAAAGTTATTATTAGGACTAGTAATGTTCAAGTTGTTAAGTCTAGAACTGATAATATTGGATGTACTGATTCCCAACCAACCGATGTTGTTACTGACACTGTACCGATCGAAGATGTATCTGCTTCTAAAGATAATGTTCATATTTAACCTCTTATTTTTATAATACTAAAAGCATTTTAATATATTTTTTATGTAATTTTGTACTAAGACTTTTATTTTATTTTGGAATACTATTTTGTTATGTTGTTGTTTGATAACATTTTTTTTATTAAACACTTAACGTTCTATTATTTTTATTGATTGATCAATCTTAATAGGACAATACGTTTTATTGAGAACTTCTATTTTCTACTTGAAGTTTTCTAAAACGTTTGAGTAATATTAAGGACCCATGACCCCGTTAGGGATTTTCTTTCTTTTTCTTTTTCTTAAAACAATTGGTGTTTGTTTTTCTGTTTAAGGATTAACTTTCAATCATATTAAACTTATTATTATTATTATTATTATTATTATAATATACTTCATGAGGCTTTCATTGATCATGAGGGAACACTTTATTGTTTAAAGAATATTTTTTATCATCCAAGACTTGTGCTTTTTATATATAGCCATTTTATAAAACCCTTAATGTCCTTTGTGAAATCCTTCTTTTTGATTTGTTGGCCTTTTGTGCTTAGAGGTATACTTTTTCTTGAAAGTATGAGATGAAACTTATTTTTTTTCAAAAGAAAAACATTTTATTAATCTGAATGTCTCTTTAAAATATTATCGCGACACCGAATATGAAGATTACATCATTATGGTTTAATAAATATGTTTTACATGTAGTAGTAAGTTATAAGGTTGAGTCTTAAGAATTATGATAGAGTTTTAATTGCTTTATATTCCAATGATGTTGTTGGTTTACTTCTTCATTGAGTAGTCAATAAGTTCATTGCTTCACTTTGGCTTTGACTATATTAGGACACCCCCCCAGTTTGGAGCTAATTTACCGACGCTTTTGTATTTTGTGTGAAGAAAAACTATTCATAAAACCTTGTCTCATGGATCAAAACTCTTGAACCACATCTTGCATTGTGTATATTCCTTAGTAATGCCTTTTAATGTTCCGAATGAATACGTGTTTTGACTCTTCTTTATTCGATTACATCTAGCTCGAAGCTTCGAGCTTGTGCATTACTTGTTCCATCATATGCTGCAACTCTATGCGATGTCATGCATATATCAACTGGTACTACTGCTTATATTATGTAAATCATGAAAAATGGTATTTATGCTATTGTGGTTCTTGATGTAGTTATGTATGACCATACGACCTTCCATAATTTTCTTGTTAGTTAATTCAACTTTCTCGTTAGTTTGAGGATAAAAAGAGGAAGAACATATTTTTTTATACTATTCTGAGCGCATAAACCTTTGAGTTTTTCATTTTGGAATTGGGTTCCATTATCAGTACTAATGATCAGTGGAATTCTAAACTTGTAACATATATTTACTTTTAAGAAAGTTATTACCAATTTTTAAATGATGTTTACTAGTGCTTCTGTTTCCACCCACTTGGATAAGTAATCAACGACAACCAGTATGATAGTTTTTCAATCTAAAGTTATTGGTAAATCTATCACAATATCCAAACTTATGTCGAATGAGATTACTGTGGTTATTATTCTGAATAGCACTACCGAGACTTGTATGAAATTGTCAAATCGCTAGCATGTATCACACTACTTTACTTTTTCTTCGTGTCCTCAATTATTATTGGCCAATAATAACAAAGATTTTTTGGTAGTGTGTCTTATCTTCATATTGAGTAATTACTTCTAAATTGGGTAGTTCTTCCACAACGAAAGTTGTTTCATCTGTGCCTAAGCACCTGAGTAGTGACTTAGTTAGCCCCTTTTTGTACATCGTGTCAAATTCTAGACGAATATTGTCTATTTTATCTAATCTTGCTTTTCTTTTATCTTCGAAGACTATACCTCCAATATTCTTATTTTGTTTCTTATTTTACTATTGTAGATATAAATATTGACAGGAAGTGGTTTGGTAATGTAATCAACGGATTTTCCTGATGGATTATTCATGGAGAAGAAGATGTGCAAAAAAAATATACGAGTGTATCATCAACTGAATCTTGAGATCTCGTGACTTATTGAAATTCCACCTACTTGATATGTACAACTAGTCATTGCAGCTCTTTATGTGCTGAAAAATGTTCTCATTTTTCTGTTTTAACTTGCCCCGATGGTTGGTTTATAACTAGTTGATAAATGGTGATGAAATGTACTCTTCTATCTCTACACATCTTTCTTAGTCAAAGTTCTACGATTGCAGCTTCGTACTTGGATTTAACTAGATGTTGGAAATGTGAACTTGATGGATTGATTTTGAAATTACCTTGTTGGAGATATGAGCTAGAATTTTTCTCATAAGCCTTAATTGCTGCTTCCTCCCTCAGTCATAACCCTCAAAGTACCTTCAGTTTGCTCATTTAAAAATATTAGTCCCTCAGACTGGAACTCTATCAAAATATTTGTCAGGGATTGTATTTTGATTGTCGTTCTTAGATCAAAGTGGATATCATAGTATCCTAATTATACTGACCATTTGGTAAATATTCATGATACATCAGGCTTTTGCAATATGTTTTTTTGGGAAAGAAATTTCTAACTATTATTGTATATGTTTAAATATATGGTCTTATTTTTCTAGTTGCAACTATTAATGTTAAACCAATTTTATCTGATTGTAAATACCTAGTTTCACATAGTATTAGAGGTTTACTTACATAATATACCATTTTATACTCTTTTCCTTATTTCTCGATCAGCATCACACTGATCACGTACTTTGAACTGCAAGATAATATATAAATTCTCATAGCCGAGGCTTCGTTAGCACCTCTGAAGAAGCCAAACTAAATTATGCTATTAAATGCTTTATCACATGTTGTAGTCCGTTCGAACTATCCTACTTCTTTTAGAACCTAAAATAAAGGTTAACATTTATCCAATGATCTTAACAAAAACCTGTAAAGTGTTACTAATCTTCCAGTTATGATATTAGTCCAAAATGCATTATTTTATAGTAATGTTACACTCTTCCAGTTATGAAGGTTGCATGATTTTGGTTCTTTTCACGTATCTATATTTGATTATAGCTTGTGAAAAAGGTACAAAAGATAGCATTTTGTTTCCAGATTTAACATATACTACGTGGTCAATCCTCCATAGTGGAAATGAGTCCTTCAGACAGGCTTTGTTAAGGTCATTGGAGTTCACATACATCTTTAACTCGCCATTCTTATTCTTGACCAAGGCAAGATTAGTTATCCACGTTGGATAATAAGATTTTCATATGTGTCATACAACCGTCAATTTATCTATTTTTTCAACAATCGCCTAAGTTTTTTTGTTAAAAATATTATATTATTTTTTGTATGATAGGCTAGAAGTTGTTATTGATACATAACTAGTGGAATATGAATTATGTTGGAACTCAAGTTACATCATGCGTACTCCATCAATGTTATTTTTCAAAAATTTCACAATTTTGTACCTGAGATTGGTTGGGATATCTTGCCCAATCTTCAGGGTATTTTATTTTTTCCATTGGTATCATTTCTATGTATTCCCCCGGCTAGAACAGATAGGGGCCTTCTCTAAGGTCATCCATTCTTTCCAAGAAGACCCCTTCTTCATCTAATTTCAATTGCATGAGTGCCAATGCTGTTACATTGCATTCTATGAAGGTTTTTTTATGTTCTCTTATGACACCTACTTTGCTTTTGATTGGGTATCTTGGGTATTAGTTGATGAGTCCGAATTCTACTTCCTCTCCGGACAGGGACAAATCGGACCAAGCTCACCGGACCGGACATGGCACTTCGAACACTCAGCCCATTGAACTGTTCGAACTATGACAAAAGTACGAAAAAACCTAAACACTTCTTGACTAAGCTACTTGCTCTCCTACTAAGAGCTCATGGGTCTTTAAACATGACCCGAGTCCATTAAACATGACCCGAAAACCCATGAAGCCCAAATGTAAGGGTATAAATACCCAACCACCTGCATTAAATGTGGGTAATGAAAATTAAATACAACCAGGCTGCTTAATTAAACCTCTACTTTCTATTCTAAATATTAAACACCCATATACTTCCACAAAACTCTGAACAAATTACAAATTTACCCTCAGACGATAATTAACCACACCAAATTGGCGACCACAATGAGAGGAGAAGGTACCTGAATCAAGCATTCGAAACCAGCAAGAAAAGTCAGTCCGAATGAATCTGGACGCCCCGGAAGTACCACCAGCTTTGCTCGAAGTGGTGGGTGAAAACGATGAGTACACTATCGAAGAGCGCGATAGGTTAAATGGTGAAATAGAAGCTTTGAGGGCAGAAAAGGCTAAGATGGGCATGAAAGAAAAGTCAAAAGCGTCGGTTGCTCATCACACCGATAACCCAGAGAGCATGAGCCTTCAAAGACTCATGTGAGTACCAAAAAGACTCATGCCAGCTCCAAAAAGTCTCGCCGGTCTAAGCTAGTGGAGAGTTCTGACTCAGGCTCAGAGTCTTCTGATAGCTCTTCGGATGATGAGGGAGTTGAAGAATCCTTATCCTCTAGCAGCAACGAGGGTCGAACTAAAAAGAAGCAAAAACAAATCAAAAAATACTCAAGGAAAAAGGATAGACATGGAAAGATGAAGAAGAATATTGGCAAAGGGTCATCTCATAGCCGGAGGCATGTGGACCGGATGCTGATGGATCCTTTCGCTTTCCATGATGAACCAGGTATCTTTGCGACTCCCCATGAAAATACTGTGTTCAGTCGTGGCAGAAATTGGAGGCAACCTCCATTGTCTTCCAAAATTCTGTCCGGAAACCTCCCTAAGAGGTTTGATAGTACCAAAATGGAAAAGTACGATGGCAGTACTGATCCAGACAACCATTTGGAACAATTTAAAAACTTCATGATGAACTTTGATGATAATGACAAGCTACTTTGCAGAGCATTCTCCCAATCATTTACGGGGAGTGCTCTAAAATTGTATAACAGCCTACCACAAGGTTGTATCAAGAATTTCGATACTTTTTGGGTGGCCTTTCGAAGGCAGTTCGTTGGGAGTAAAGAGCTAAAGGGCAATGGAGATACAATAATCCATTGTGCCCAGGAACCAAATGAATCCTTAAAAGAATATATAAGTCGTTTTGTGAACACCAAGAATGGGTTGGCTGATTGCTTCGAGAAAGTGGCAATAGCATCCTTAAGACAGGGCTTGAACCCTGGCAATTTGGCTGATTCAGTGACCAGAAAGAAGGCCATGACTTGGGGAGGGTTGCTGAATCAGGTTGGAAAAAAGATTAACGTTGATGAAACAAAGAAAACCAGGGTGCACAGGCAGGTGAGGTCTACCCCGGTGGCACCAAATCCCAATCAGAATCAGTCCGGGAACAAGGCAAAGGAGACCGGACAAGGGCATGGTAGGGCTAAAGCTCAGTCTCAGCCAGCTGCTCCTGCTCAGAGTCAGCAATCCAGAAATAAGAGAGGGCCTTGGGTTCAACCGGAGTGGTTCGCAGAATTGAAAGAAAGTGTGGCCACCATTTATGATAAAACAAAGGAAGATGTGCACTATAGAAGGCCGGCCACACTGCAATCTCCTAGAGAACATCGCAATAACTCTTTCTGCGAATATCACAATGATATTGGCCATACCACTGATGATTGTATAGCTTTGAAGCAAGAAGTTCAGAACTTGATTGAAAGGGGAAAGCTGGGGGCTTATGTCAAAAGAAGAGGAGGTAACAGGCCTGACAATATCCAAGTAATGCTGCTCCGGAGGGAGCCATGGTTATAGTCGAAAGGTTTGATGTAGAATCAGAATACTTGGACCCTGATCCAACTCGAAATAGAGTGGGTACAATTGAGGAATCTTCTAGAACGGTCTCCGGGCTCATCAAGTATTTTTAGTCACTGACAATTTTCGGAGGAGATACTATGACAGCTCCTACTAATTCTTCGAGGAAAAGGCACGTTCATACTTTGGCCACCCACCTAGAAGGAGGCATGACTTCCTATCAATCGCAAATTCCATTCCCCTTCATTGTTTTTGATGAAGATAATTTAAGAGATATAGCTGGCCCTCATGAAGATGCTGTTGTCATAGGAGCATCTATTGGGGACAATGACATAAGACGAATTTTGGTGGATACTGGAAGCTCAGCCAATATCCTTTTCTTAACCACATACAAGAGAATGAAAAATCCAGCTGTAATTCAGAGTTCAGACAGATCAATTGTGGGCTTTACTGGCAGCTCAGCAGATTTGATCGGAGAGTTCGAAGAAGAATTTTTGTTGGGCAAAGGCCCTTTCAAGAAGATGGTCAGGAGACTTTTTATTGTGGTGGATTGTCCCACTTGCTATAATGCTATTTTAGGGAGGTCTTGGCTCTCTAGGATGCATGCAGTGGCTTCAACAGTCCACCAATGTTTGAAATATGCTGTTCAGGGACATGTGGGAGTTGTCCGGAGCAGTCAAAAGGTTGCAAGAGAATGTTATGTTATAGCCCTGGCTCCCCGGACGTTATGGGCAGTTTGTATCAACGAGCAATAGAAATATGAGGGGCTTTCTGGGGGTGAGGGTGAAATTGATGACCCCAGAAAGACCCTTGGAGTGTTAATACCAGTCGAAGAGGTAGAGACACATTGTTTAGAAGAAGGAAAAAGTGTCAAGATAGGGTCTAAAATGCCACCCGGTTTGAAAAGTGAGATGCTAAAGTTTTTGAAAAGCCATCCGCACGTTTTCGCTTGGTGCAATGCTGATGTTACTGGGGTTCCAGCAGATGTGATATCACATCACTTATCCATCCGGAAAGACATAGCACCATTGGTTCAAAAGAGAAGGGCTTTTTCCAAAGAAAAGGCTGATGTTATTGTACAAGAGGTTGACATGCTCACAAAGATGGGGCATATCAAGGAGTCTCAATATCCTTTGTGGACTGCCAATCCGGTCCTAGTAAAAAAGAAAAATGGCAAGTGGCGCATGTGCATTAACTTCACAGATCTCAACAGGGCTTGCCCAAAAGATTTGTATCCAGTTCCCCGAATTGACCAGTTAGTAGACTCCACCCCTGGGAACAAGCTGCTATCCTTTATGGATGCTTTCTCCGGATACAATCAAATCCAAGTAGATCCGAAGGATCAAGAGCATACCACATTTGTCACTGACATGGGTCTTCATTTCTACAAGGTAATGCCATTTGGGTTGAAAAATGCTGGGCCTACTTATCAGAGATTGGTAAATAAAGCTTTTGCTGATCAGATTGGAAGGAATATGGAAGTATACATCGATGACATGATGGTGAAGAGTGTGGGTGAGCAATTGCACTTGGCTGACCTCCAAGAAACTTTTACCAACTTGGTGAAAGTAAATTTGAAGTTAAATCCAGAAAAATGTGTGTTCGGTGTGCAATATGGGAAGTTTCTAGGCTATATTATAAGTGAGCATGGGATACAGCCCGATCCGGACCAGCTTAATGCTCTATTTCAAATGGAGCCTCCTCGAAATATTAAAGAAGTACAACGACTAACAGGGAGGTTAGCTGCTTTAAACAGATTTATCTCAAGGTCTTCAGACAGGTGTGCCCCGTTTTTTCAAACCTTGAAGGATGCAAAGGGATTCGATTGGACCTCACAGTGTGATGAGGCTTTCAATGAGATCAAGAAGCACCTGTCCTCCCCCAAAACCTTGTTTAAACCAGTTGATGGGGAGACAGTCTTCGTATATTTGGCAGTTTCAAGTTGTGCCATCAGTGCTGTGTTGGTGAGAGAAGTGGATAATTACCCCCATCCAGTGTACTACATCAGCAAAAGTTTGATAGATGCAGAAAGGTGTTATTTGAAACTCGAAAAGTTAGCGTTAGCCCTGGTAATAACTGCAAGAAAAATGAGACCTTATTTCCAGGCTCATCCTATCATCGTCCGTACTTCTTTTCCCTTGAAGAATGTCCTCCAAAAGGCAGACATTTCAAGTAGGATGACTAAGTGGTCGGTAGAATTGGGGGATTTCGACATTGATTTCGCTCCTCGAACAGCAGTCAAGGCCCAAGCTGCGGCTGATTTTTTGGTTGAATTTCACTCCGACAGAGATTCAGAACAAGCTACTGACATGAAAGACAAAAAGGTCTGGGTCGTCCGGACAGATGGTGGATCCAACACTATGGGATGTGGTGCAGGGGTGTGTTTGACTTCTCCATATGGTGACAAAATGTACCAAGCTATGTGTTTTGCTTTAAGGGCTTCCAATAATATGTCTGAGTACGAAGCGGCTATAGCTGGTTTAAAGCTAGCCTATATTTGTGGGTCTAAGAGGGTCAAGCTACTGAGTGACTCCCAGCTTCTTATCCACCATGCCCAAGGTCAATCTGAGGCTAGAAAGGAGCAGCTAGTGAAGTATTTACTTCTTCTTAAAAATGAAGCACTCAAGTTTAAAAGCATTATTTATGAGCATATACCCCGGATAGAAAATGAATTGGCAGATTCATTGGCAACCATAGCATACACGGAGTTGTATCCATGGATCCATGTCCTGGAGAGCCCCTCCATTCAACTTAATATGGGTAAAGAAGAAGAAATTTTTGAAGTACAGGTGAAACAACCTCAGGATTGGAGATTTCCTCTCCTGCAATACCTCTCCGACGGCATCGTGCCTCCGGATAAATCACTGGCAAGAAAACTGAAACACAAGGGTCGTGGTTTTATCATACTGAGAGACATTCTGTATAAAAAGTCTTACAGTAAACCTCTTCTGCGCTGTTTGGGGGATGATGAGTCTCAGATAGTCCTCTCCGAATTACATGATGGTGAGGGATCAACTCATTGTGGATTCAAGGCTTTAACAAGGAGAGTTTTACTAGCCGGCTACTATTGGCCATCTATCATGAAAGATGCTAAGGAGCTGGTAAGAAGGTGTGACCCATGCCAAAGATACAGCAATGAAATTCATGTCCCAGCCATTCCTTTAGAGTCAATTTCTGAGCCTATACCTTTTGCTCGATGGGGGTTGGATTTAGTGGGGCCTCTCCCTATGGCATCCGGACGGCGCAGAACTATAATTGTTGCTATAGATTACTTTTCAAAGTGGATTGAAGCAGCCCCTCTAGCAGGAACAACGTCAAAAGCTGTCATAAAATTCATTCTATCCAACATCTGTTGCAGATTTGGTGTCCCATAAAAGATAAAAACAAACAATGGGCCACAGTTCGACAATAGGGAAATGGAGAGTTTTTGTCCCTCAAGGGGTATACAACATTGTTTCTCTTGACCTTTTCACCCACAAGCAAATGGACAGGTTGAAGTGCTAACAGAACTATACTGTCCGGTTTAAAGAATAATTTGGAAGGAGCTGCTGGGAAGTGGCCTAGTTATTTACAAGAGGTCTTGTGGGCCTACCGGACAACACCTGGGGCTGCAACACAGGAGTCACCCTTTGCTTTGGTCTATGGGATGGATGCAGTAGCTCCCATAGAAGCAACTCTCCCATCATTTCATGTTCACAACTTCTCCGAATGTGCTAACAAAGTGGCAATAAGAGGTCAGCTCGATCTAGTAGAAGAAAGACGAGTTAAAGCTCACCTTAGAGTTGCACAGTATTAGGGTTTGATGAGAAGCAGATTTGCTTCTAGAGTTAAAAGAAGAGATTTCCAGCCGGGGGACAAGGTATTGAGGAAATTCTTCTTACACACTAAAGAGAAGCTGCTCGACAAATTGGCCCCAACTTGGGAAGGACCTTATATGGTTGTTGAAAGGCTTAAACTTGGAACATATTGGCTAGAAGACAAGGATGGAAGAGTTTTGACCCACCCTTGGAATATTGAACATCTCCGGATGTACTTGGAGTAGCATTTTTGTAAATATTTACTTGTTTAAACATCCATGTAAATATTTGGGGGCATACTCTTTCCTCTCTTGTGGCACGGGGAGGTTTTAATGAGGTATCCGAGCTTTTAATGAAATTTGATGCCTTCTTAAAAATTTTCCGAATTTTTTTTACTTTGTTTTTTGTCAGACCATCCGGATTGAAATAAAAGGCTGAGGACCACTTAAACATTCGTCATCGGAGAATTTAAACACTCTCACTATGAAATAACTAAGGGCTATTTAAACACTAGCCATCAAAATTGGAACAGACTATGAAAGAAGGTGAGAATTGTGCAAAACAAGGATATTCATTAAAATAACTTAAGTGCCTTGGCCTTCCAAGGACTTTCAAATTGTCAAAACAGAGTAAAGGATCTATCCGGTCAGATACTGGACACACTTACAAAAAGAGTGCCTTGGCCTTCCAAGGACTTTAGTTCAGATAACATGAAAAGTAAAAAGTAATTCATAAATTAAGGCTGAGCCTTTGAAGATGGCTCAACTTCATCTACCTTCTTCTTCCCCTTGGGATTATCTTTCTATTCGTTTGGGCTCTCCCCGGTGTTTTCTTCGTCATCAGATGAGGATGCACTAGAGAAGTCAAACCGGTCGCCTTCGGCCATTGTGTGATATGGGAGGTCTTCAACCTCTACGTGAAGCCATAAATCCCCTAGGTTCCTCTTCGGAAAATTCTCATGGAAGAGCAGGACCACGTCTGATCTCACCTTGGCATACATTTTCTCTTGAGTGTCGATCACGTTGTTGGCATAAGCATCGATCTTGGCTTGGATTTTGGCCTCCTGCTCCCTTAGCAAACCAGCTTTCTCCTCGGCAGCTTTGGATACTGTATTCTCAAGTGTAATTTTGTCACTGGTTAAGTTGGTGATAATTTGGTCCTTGGCCTTGGTCTCCCCTTTTGAAGTGGCAAGATCTTTCTCCAATCCGGACAGCTTCTCCCGGAGCTCTGTGATAGTGTTCTCTAGTGTGGTGACTTTTGTGGTACTCACCTCTTGGTTTCTCTTCAGATCTTCGTTTTCTTCCTTTAGAATGGCAGCATTCGAAGTGGCAGTAAGAAGATCGTCGGACAGCCTCTCTTTGCTAGACTTGAGGTCTTTGATAATGTCTGCCTGATTTCGAACTTGCTTCTCCAACACAAGCACCGGTTGAACATTTCTTAACAAAGAGTGAGCTATAACATCCTTTTCACTTGAAACAGTAAAGGTCTTACCATTAAAAGTGACTGAGTTTGAAGTGCTCGGAGGAAGATAAGGCCCGAAAAAATCATCTCTGGGAAGATTCATGAAGTACTCACCAAGCCCACCAAGACCAGTGATGTCCACACCCTCAATGCTAAGATCTCCCCCTTCGACCTCTTCGGTTTGAAAGTCATCATGTATCTCCTCTGCTTGTGTTGGGGTAGAAGGGTCAACTTGGGGAGGAGGCTCCGAAGTCCGGAGAGAAAGTTCGTCACACTTAGAGGTCTTTTTCTTCTTGGCCTCCCTGTCTTTGCTTTCAGCTTCCCGTTTACGGTCTCTTTTGGAAGCCCTTAGAGGATTTGGGGAGTGCACTTCTTGCCTAACAGTCTCCTGCTCCACCACTTCCAAGAGAGCAGCATCAATTTGACTGGGGACTGGCCCCTCCGGATGCGTTGGAACATCCTCCTCCACCTCAGCAGGGTTAGCTCCACCCACCACTTTCTTGCCTTTATATTTGCTTTTCATCTTGCTCGGGGCCTTGGCCCGGCCTGGCAAGTAGAGTGTCCCATATGGTTCATGCGTCCTTTTGAGCACGACATCCGGAGGAGGCTGAGTGGTGAGCTCTTCCCAAGTTAAGTCTCTCCGACCTGTGGTGTTCCGCAAATGAGACCTTGACAAGTTGCCTCCAGTAAAAGCAGCATGGAACCGTTTCCCCACTTCTCAGCAGCCCAAGCGTTGATCTTGGTGCAAGTGGACTGCCCGGTTTTCAAGTGGTCACTGAAGTCCTTGGGCAGTTCTGCTAAGGCAAAAGTAAGACCAATTAGTTTAAACTAACTTTAAAAAAAAAAGACAAGAATGTAAAACAGAAGACTTACGGTCGCTCCTCCATCTGCTTGTGAGAAGACTTGGGTTGACTCCAGACTTGATTTTCTTCCCATTCTCCCAAGCACCACTTACGAACAGGAATTGAGTCCTCCAATTCCTCTCCGACTCCAGCAGGTCATCAACAGCTTTAAAGTTATCCCCCATATTGAAGTGGTAGAAAGGGATGTGGTGGTTTCTGCAAAGATTGGCCACAACAACAAACTCCTCCATTGGCAGAGGAATCCCGGAGAGCCTAGAAGGCATGATGCAAGACATGAGGGTGTACCAGGAATTGGGGCTCAACTGGCTCAGACAGAGCTTTATCAGATGGAAGTATCTGACAATTTCTGGGTCCAAGGGGAATCTGATCCCCCAATTAAACAACTCCGTGAAGATGACTATTTCGCTCAATTTGCAGTCCATGGGAGTTTCTAGGTTTATAGGGATCCATATCTTCACGTTCTCCGGAATTCCCCACTTCGTACGCATCCGGCCCAGTTCAGCTGTGTGGATGAATGCGTAGTTAATCTTTTGCAGGGCGAGGAGGTACTTGACATTGACCTTGTGATAACAAGGCCCCACCCTTCCTTCAAGACTCTCCGGCAGATCTGGATGCCTCAGGCATAACTTCTCATTGCCTTTATTTTTTTGGCAGCAACAACACTGCTGGTCTGTCCGGAAGGCTCAGGCTCAAATGGAACCTCTTCGATAGAGTCCTCCATTACTTCCTCCATTATTTTTGAGGGGTTTTCAGTAGCAGTGGCAAGGGGAGGGTTTAGATTTGGCTCAACCTGGTCTCCGGACTGCTGAGCTTCAGTGTTTCCTTGGTTTCTGGCTTCCGGTTGGGGCTATGATGCAGATGTTTCTCTTCGAAGACTTGGACTACTACCCTCCGGACCGGACAGTCTGTCCTTGGGAGCTCTGATGGGCACTTCTGACCCAATGCTGTTGTCCTTGGCACCCGATTTTGAAGGAGTGCTCTTAGAAGCCTGACCCTTGACCAGCCGACCTTTTCATCGGTCAACTAATTTTTGAGGGGAGGTTTCAGTGTCTGACCCCATAGCTAAGAAGGGGGAGGGTTTTTTGAAGCTGGTAACAGTAACACCTGGCTCAACAACAGGTTCCGATTCTTGAACCGAAGAACCTGAGATAATGGGGGAGAGATTGGTTTGAAATAACCTTTTCGGCTTGATGCCTTTAGAGGAAGAAGAACCTTAATCTGATTCTGTGGCTGAAGTCACTGGTCTGTCGATGGGCGAAACGGGTAAGCCCGCTGCAATTCGCCTTTCCCTTTCGACTTTTTGTGCCTTTTCTAGTTCAGAGAGGTTGAGCCACCCACCTTTGATCAAAGCGTTCCTCGCTGTGAACATAAACGATCTGGGTAAAGATTTGTTTTGGAGAGGAAAAGCTTTAAGGATTTGCAGAGTAAAAACGAGAGTGATGGTGAAACAATAGAAAGTGATTCAATTTATAGTGAATCTGAAAAAGGAGTTTGATTCCTAGGAGAATTCGAAAAGATTGGTAATGATTAAAAGACGGCGCTGATGTCACCCTCTTTAATGAAGAGGTTGCTTTTCGAAGAAGGTGGGTGCGAGATTCAAGGTGAAAAAACTGCTGAAACAACCAATCAGAAAGTGACACGTGTCCCATAAACTCTGGCAAAAAACTGTTTGAATTCACAAAGTTTTACCAGTCCGGATAAAACCATACCACAAGTCGAAAGATTTGTTCGGGAAAAACTACCCATGACATCAGACTATTTTTCAGGTTTTTGACAAAGGTATTTGAACAAACAACTAAAAAAGGGGCTCCTGATGAGTCCGAATTCTACTTCCTCTCCGGACAGGGACAAATCATACCAAGTTCACCGGACCGGACAGGGCACTTCGAACACTCAGCCCATTGAAATGTTCGAACTATGACAAAAGTACTAAAAAACCTAAACATTTCTTGACTAAGCTACTTGCTCTCCTACTAAGAGCTCATGGGTCTTTAAACATGACCCGGGTCCATTAAACATGACCCGAAAACCCATAAAGCCCAAATATAAGGGTATAAATACCCAACCACCTGCATTAAATGTGGGTAATGAAAATTAAATACAACCAGGCTGCTTAATTCTCTCTCTACTTTCTACTCTAAATATTAAACACCCATATACTTCCACAAAACTCCGAACAAATTACAAATTTACCCTTAGACGATAATTAACCACACCATTAGTGAACCGTCAATACTATGTCATACATCTGATCTAGCTAATGTCGCTCCATTATGATGTTGTACAATGCTGATGCATCTACCATAATGAATATGCATTGTATTTTCTTTCGATACTCCTACTTACCGAGAATGACAATTAAAGTTAGCTATCGTAGTACAATTCATTTTCTCCACTAAACTCGATACGGATTCTTTGAGTTGGGATCAACATTGACGCTCCTCTTATCTTCGTAAGTACTTATGTACATTTTGTTTGCTAAAATTCTAGTGTCAATTATTATCCTATTGATTTCAACTCCGACCAACTTTACTGTTATTGGTATTGCATTATTGTGTGAAGATATTACTCATCTCACGTCATCATATGTAATTGATAACATCAAACATTACTTCATCCTAAATTCCTAAAAACATTTTTTAATAAAAAATATATTTGTTGGGCTAGTAAAATGACTACACGATAAAACCTCTCTAATAAGACTGCTTGAAAATATCAAGCACATAAGTGGATCATCATACCTCCGTGATAATATTTTGAATTTGTTAAACTACTACATTCAAAAAGAAAATAAAAGACTTATCTAATTTTTTTAATAAAGTCAAAAACATGTTAGCCATACAAAAGAAATGACGGTTTCATTAGGTTCCCATTTAAAACTATATAATCATTAATTAATTATTTCTAGACTTAAGTAAGACTATACAATTGTACTATGTTTATATAAAATTATATCATAGGATAATTGATTTAACATATAATTATACAATTATTTTATGTTATTATTTAATTATTCCCTACGACAGTTGATTTTATATATAATAATTGAGTCACTTAATGATAACAGAAGACATGAATAAGAAAAAGTTGGTAAAAATAGATTACATTAAAAAATTTACCATAGAAAAATATTATTATGTTCAAATAATATTACAACGTACAGTTGGATATCAATTTATATTAATAAATGTGAAAGTGGTTGTTTTTATTAAAATCCGTCCATATTGATTATCATATCATATTTTTGATGCATCAAGGTGATTAAAAAATAAATCATATATTTTAATTGTTTTTAATTATTTAAATAAAAAAATATTAACTATTTTTAATACATAAAATAATATTTATTTTTATATTCATTAATATGACTCAATATTCAAATATATAATTAAATGTAACTTTTTGATATTTTTTTTGTTTAATATATAAAAAAATCGTTACAATCGATTCTCTAATATATCTTCTTAAAATGGAGTTCTAGAGGCGACACCAATCTTGACATTAAATTTTGAAAGTGGTTTTGATCAGAAACAGTTTGATAATGGTGTTGGCGACGTGATATGTTAAAAAAATAACACGAGAAAACCTTGAACTTATTTCTGTAAGGATAGTTAATTGGCATATGTTCCACACGAGAATTAAAGAATGAATTAGAACAAAGATAGATGACACAAAAAATAGTCACAATAGATAATATGATTTGTAAGAAAGTGTGTCAAGTGTTATGAGAATAGAACAAATCCAATTGAGTTAAAAAATAGTAGCCACAACTAATTGGTACTTGACTTTCATGGATGATCGAGCCCATGTATGTTGTTTCTTAGATAATCCAAAAATATGATGATGACTAAGATAGCTAATATACACATTTGTTGAGGTATAATCATTTTTGTTTACAGTACATTCAACATCAGCAAATGCATGAACGAAGAGTGATTTCCCTCGTGAATAAATAGTTCATGATTTAATATGCCACATAGAAATCGAGACATTCGTTTTTCCATATTCCAATGTTCAGACGTCGAGTGATGCATGGATTGAGAAAACTTGTTAACATCATATGCTATGTATGAGAGAGTAAGACAAATATATTATAGACTGTCAACAATCATTCCATATTATGTATGATAGTTCCAAAATATTATTTAGAGAATAATCTTTTGTGTTAAAGAGAACTTTGGAGGAGTAAATTCTAGAGAGAAACTCAAGACAATAGAGAGAGAAATATGCAAAATATATTAATCAAGTAAAAATGAATCACCATTCCCCATGAGAGGAGGTGTATTTTAATAGTACATTCAATGGGTCCTACACGTCTATAAATAACTAATTATGGTCATTTTGCCCAAAATTATAATTAATTACAAAGAGATTCGTCTATAAATAACTAACTATGAGGTTTTCTTTGCACCAAATTACTCTTTTATTTTGCCGATTTCATTTTCCACTCATATGATTTTTCCTTTATCAGTAGCCTCTTAGTCTTTGTGAAGATGTTTGAGTGAGGGCTGTAGCTTGCCAATACTTTGATTTATCCAACATTATTTCTCTCATCAGACTTATGATGTTATTTTTAAATTCTCTTTAGATTTTATTGGCATTATTGTCAAAGAAATGTTTTTGTTATCCAGCATGTATCAGTATGTTTTGGGTGCGACGTCAGAAATCTCTGACACGGTCAGTGTATCGTTTTTGGGCATTACGTCAATTGGTGATTGATGTGGTCGATGCATGCCTTTTGATCTGACATGGAAGCGACTTAAAGCAGCGCACTCTTACCTAGGCATTAATTTCCTCTTATCCCAAAGATTTTGACCATAGGAAAGAATATCTAGAAGCTTTTGGGATTGAATCCTTTTATAAATACCCCAACTCTTCTTCATTGTATTTACTCATAAACTTTTTAAAGAAAGAATGTTCAAAACAAAAATAGAGAGAGACGTGCTTTGGGCTGCTTGCAAATTCCCAAGGAGTTTTTCCAAACTTTTCTTATGCAATGTATGCATAGAGGATTTCCCATCATAGAATGGTTTTCCCAATTAGTAAAAAATCCAAGGAGAGACGAGCCGCAGGATTATACATTGAGTCAGAACCACAACAAATTGTTACTACATATTACGGTAGGTGGCCTTTCAATCAACAACTCATCTGACACGACAGTCCTCTCGAATATTCCTCCTCAGCGCCCAGTCATACTTGCTCAGTAATCGTCAAGGGTGACTACAATACTCCAATTGATGATAAGAAAAAGGACGTTAGATCCTCGAAAGACGATGATTCGAAGCAAACATGAATCCCTAAACATGGGGAAAACACTCATACCAAAGCCTTATCAGATGTTCTGACTACTCCATATGCTACACCAAAAACCACTCCACGTCCTACTTCCAAAGCCCCTCCTCAGAGGTTTAAGAATAATACGATTGTGGTTTCGCAATGAAAAGATCCCCCGAACGTATTCAAGAAATGAAGTCAAGTGTTTCAACTGATGAGCTTGTAAATGTAGACCCAAATATTACCAACACTTTTCAATCCGAAGAAATTGCCGATGCTGGGAAATCCATAGTACCAAATTATGGTAAAGAAGACCTAGTGGTCTCGAGCCCTCAGAATGCTGAAGAAAGATCTCTTCCGAAAAATAAATTCAAACGAAGGAAGATCATATAGAACTTCCTTCACATATCGACGCTCTCATTGGTAACACTATATGAGTTGTTGAAAATAAACATATTTTATCCTTGTATTAGATGAAATATAAATGCTATGATGCGTTCGAGGAGACTAAGCTGAGGGCCCGATGGAGAATCCTTACTTCAATCACCATCCGATTTCCGACTTTTGGGGAGACCCTTTTATCAGTTCAAGATTATGAAGTGATTTTATATCCAAATTTTTGAATTGGGGGCTCGGATTTCTTTGGATCCTTTCCTGGTTGAATATTTGGTCGGGTCAATGGAACAATTCATTGGTCTTAATAGGGTTGCGAAGAATCCTTATTTCGATTATACTCCTTAACATTTAGGAATAAACTCAAAATCGTGGAAAACATGCTTAAAGTTAATAACACATGAAAGCAATGGTTTTTCTTTAACTGGATCCGATGCAACAACCGATAAACCATACATGTTGTACCTAAAATGAACGAATGGAGGTACTTCATTTTAAATTTTTATTTTTCTTCTTCTCATTACTGTATTTCGTTGTTAAAAAAATCAAGGACATGGGTATCCAAACCATTCGTAGAGCATGTACCCGAAGCGACACGATTTTTTGACAAATTGAGTAACTAGGCTAGGACTTCTTGGTCCCACGAATTTCATCGTTGCTTTACTTCAACTAATCTCGCTAAGTGTCATCTTTGGAGGGCTGATCCATCTAAACGCATGTCTTTAAAAAAGATCATGGTTCCTCATACTCAAGACGAGGTTTTCAATTGATTAGAAACTCGAGACGTACTTATCTTTCTACCTGCAAGGGCCAGAGCTCAAATCCATCATAAAAAAGAAACTTGTTATGTTTCGAGAGAGGATGAAGCCCCACAGAATTCTGGACCGGTAGCCTAGGACATTGATGTTGAAGTTGAGAAAACATGTCATGTGGAGAAAAAAGGTTCCAAAAGACCGTCTTCAGTTGATCTTCCCAAAATGAAACGTCAAGAGAAAATGAAGGAAGATGTACAACAAGATAAAGAAAATATTGTTGCCCAAAAAGATATATTAACAGAGAATGAAGCTGCTGACCCTATCTTGCCCTCCCCTAAAAAAATTATCATTGATTCGGATTCCTCTTAGATTCCAAATAACGAGCTGATCATTCAAGAAAATGAAGGTAATATTGCTCAAGAGGATAATTCCTCGATGAATGTCTTGATTGAAGTTGGCTCATCATCCAATTAATTCCAAATCACTCTTGATAATGTCTTCTCCCTTCAGATCCGTTAAATTCTTCGATCCCCACTTATCATTGGAAAGAAAGTACAATATTTGAGAGATCGAAAGAATCATTATAAATCAGAGGTTTTGACATCAGAATTAAAGATCAAAGAACTTGAATAAGAACTCTTCACACTTCAAAAATAGGCTAACGCAATTTACGAGAAACTCACTGGTGCAGTAGATTATATCATGATTTCCGCTAAGTATTTTCAAGAATAAAGAGATCTTTACTCTGCGAAAAACGCCATGAAGGATTCGCTCACCAAGCTTACAAGGAGGGGTATGATAAGACCATTTCATTCAAGTATGGTTTAGTTTTGGAGATTCATAAATGTTACCCTGACTTGAACTTGAGCAGTTTTTGGAATATCGTTCCCGCCGAATTTCGTCGTGCAGGAGTTTCCTTAGATGATGATGATGATGAAATTTCTTTAGAATCCTCTGATTATGGTCCCTTTGGATCTCCTTCAAAGTAGAAAGTTTCAAGTATGATAATGTTCAAACTCTGTATTTTTTGAATTCCTTGATTTTATTTGAGGTATTTTTCTGAAGTCCTCACTTTTGTTCAAGGAATTTTTGTGAATGATAATAAACGTTTCCTTCTTTTTGTTCATTTTTTGGTTTAAAAATAATAATTAAAGAACCAACTTATGTTGGAAAACTATTTAGGTCCAAAATTAATAGTTTAAAGACCAACTTTGTTAGAAGACACTTCAGGTCCAAAACTAATAGTTAAAGACCGACTTTTGTTGGAAGACCCTTTAGGTCCAAGATTAATAGTTAGAGACTAACTTTTGTTGGAAGAACCTTTAGGTCGAAGATTAATATTTAGAGACCAACTTTTGTTGGAAGACCCTTTAGGTCCAAGATTAATTGTTAGAGACCTACTTTTATTAGAAGACCCTTTAGGTCTAAAATTAATAGAGAATTTCAATAATGGCAAAATAACTTTATACATATGGATCAACTAATATGGAACATCATTAAAACCTTCCTGCGCCACCTGGGTAAGAAAGAGTATGCCACAAATATTTTACTTATTTCAACATATGTTTTTTACATTCATTCTAGATATAACTTAAAATTTTCAATATTACATGGGTGCCAGAGATTTTTTTCATTCTTTATCCTTGATTCGATATGTTCCCGAATTTATTTGATCTGTTACCTCATACGGGCCTTCCCAATTAGGTCATAACTTTTCGAGGTACTTTTCTTTTGTGTGGAGAAATATCTTTCTTAAAACTTGGTCTCCTATTTTGAACTCTCGTCGTTTAAACTTTGAGGCATATCTGCTTCCCATTAATGTTTGGTGATGCAACAAATTTAATTGTGCCCACCTTCTTTTTTGTTCAATTAAATCCAATTCAGTTCGTCTTTTTTTATCATTAGTGTCCTCAAAATACTCAATAACGAGATGTGATGGAAAATAGCTTCGTAAGGTACCACCACACCCATCCCATAACTGATGAAGGAGATTCTAAGGTTGTCGTTCGAGGAGTAGTTTGATATTCCCAAATTACTTTTTGCAAATAATCCGGCCACTTCCCCGTTTTCCTACCAAATTCGTTTTTTTAATCCATCAAGGATTGTTCGATTAGTAACCTCAACTTGAAAATTCGCATGAGGATCAAAAGGAGCCAAAAAACATTATTGTATTCCTCGAGAAATACAAAAATATTTCATGTCTTTATTATCAAATTTTGGTCAATTATCCATAGTTATCCGCATCGGAATCCCAAAACGATAACATATATTTGAGATGATGAACTTAATTACATCATTGCATTTATTCTAGCAAGTGGATCGACCTCTATCTACTTTGAGAAATAATCTACTACCACAATTATCATTTGTCGTCCTCAAGATACCGTTGGTCATGGTTCGACAAGGTCGATACCCCAGCAATCAAATAGTAATCCCTCAAATCTGGTTTCAAGAGGGACCCCTGTTTTATGAATTATATTAGCAAACCTTTGGCAAATGTTACATTTTTTAACCAATTTTTTTCGCATCTGATGAACTTATAGACCAATAATATCCCGCCAAAACTACTCTTCATATCAGATTTTTATATCCTCAATGCGCAGACCCTTCTTCGTAGAGTAACTATGATAATATCATATGTAACTCATATTTTTCCCAAATATCGAAGTAGAGGTCTGCTATTTTCTTTTGTATAAGACCCCTCTGAGGACCACATAACCATGATATTTGAAACTTATTTTCTTAGACATCAATTTATCAACTGACAAACATTATTGACTAAAAGTTCCCTGATATCGTACCTCCAATCATTTTCGCCACTAGTTGAATTTGAAAAGCTTCATCAGTTCCTTCAGGCCGCTCTGAACCACTTATAATCGAAGGATTTCTTGTGTGTTGATCCATGGATACCCATCCAAATACGCAGTTGTATCCAGCGAATCCTCTATAGAATTTGAGACTTATGAATATGTTCAGATTTTCTGTTTTCAAAACCACTGCCAAACTTTTTAATGCCTTGAGATATTTGACAAGCTGATTTTCCCTACCTTAGAGTAGGGATGCAAATCTTGGTCTTTTCCGGCGCGACCCGATCCGGTCCAGCCAGGTTTGGTCCAGCCCGAACATGGAACAGGCCGAGTACGGGTTTAAAAATTATAACCCGCAAGCGGGCCGAGCCGAGTTTGGGTTTCTAATTTTTCCGGCCTGTCCCAACCCAAAATTATAAATTATATATAAAAAATAATATAATATATTTAAAATATACAAAAAATGTTAAAATTGATATCCGCAGGTCAGACCGGGTTGACTGACGGACATGAACAAACGAGCTCAGGTTTGAAAATATTAGGTTCGAAGCGGGTCAGGTCGGGCCGACATGAACTCGGCACGTTGACGACTCATTGCCATCCCTACCTTGGAGAGACATGACGCACGATTTATCAAAAGTTGTGAGTCACTTACAAGACAAACGTTTCAGGCCCCACAAATATGGGCAAGCCTTAAGCCTGCCAAAGACGCTTTGTATTCTGCCTCATTGTTCGATTTTTGAAATTGAAGCATATGGTTTGATACATTTCTGTTCCATCAGGATATATTAATCAAATACCACACCCACAACCCGAAGCACTTGATCCCCTGTAGGTCCAAACTGTCAATTCTTCCTCTGATTTTTTATCGTTAGACTCTATATCAAAACCTTCAGAATGAAACTCAACCAATAAATCTGCAAAAGTTTGAGCTTTGATTGTTATATGGGCTCGAACTCTATGCCAAAATCTCATAGCTCTACGGAACATTTAGTCATTCTTCCGAATATATCAGAAAAGAAGTTTATATTGCAACAATCTGAGCTTGGAAATAAGGTCTAAATTTCTGAGCAACGGTAACCAAAGCTAAGGCTATTTTTTTCTAACTGCAAATATCTTTTCTTTAATATCCAAAAGGCTTTGAAAGAATTTTGGAGGAAGAGAGATACTCTTTAATCTGTTCAAAAGCTTTTGTGCACTTTGGGTCCAGTTAAAGCAACTTGCTTGTCTCAATACTTGAAAAAGGAGCACATTTATCCGAGGATCAGGATATGAATCTATTCAAAGCTTCCAATAGCCCCGTCAAAATTTGAAATTTTTTGATAGTTCGAGGGGTATCAAGGTACTTAAGGCAATTAATTGCACATGATCGGCTTCAATTCCTCCTTCGCTGACTATAAACCCAATAAAGTTTCCGGATCAGACTCCAAACATGCACTTTTCTAGTGTTTAGCTTTAGGTTGACCCTTTTCAAGTTAGCAAAGGTTCTCTCTAAATCATCAAAGTGATCATCATCTTTCAAACTCTTTACTAAAATATATCAATGTATACTTCACCATTTTGCTAGATCTGAGATTCATTAGTTTTGTTTACTAAACGTTGATAAGTTGCACCCGTATTTTTTAGTCCAAAATACATTAATTTGTAACAATGATAACCTCTTCCACTAATAAACGAAGTACTTTCTTCATCTCTCGGATAAATTTTAATTTTATTATATCCAACATAGGAATCCATAAAAGAAAAAAAATAATTCCCTGATATGGAATCCACTAACGGATCTATCCGAAAAACTAGAAAAAGATCTTTTAGAAAAGATCTATTTAGGTCGGTAAAATCCACACGCATTCGACACTTGCCATTTTCTCTTTCACCAAAATTAGATTATCCGTCCATAGTGGATACTAAGATTCTCGTATGTGCCAGAATTGGGATAATTGATCTACGTCAACCATTATTGCCTCAGATTGTTCATGAGAAAAATGAAAACCTTTTTGAATGGTCGGACGTACATTGCTTCTAATTGCTAATATGTGACAAATAATTTCCACAGATACAACAGTCACATCTTCGGTACACCATTCAAACATGTCTAACTTCGTTGAGAAAAATTGAATTAACTTTTCCATCATCTTTGGATATAATTTTGTATAAATTTTCAAAATCTTCCTATTTGGAAAAATATAATCCTCGAAACTCTCATTGGGGACCAAAAACCAAGGGGTCTCTCTCAGATCATCAATATGATCAGATTCTGAGGAAAACCCAATTAATTGATATGTCGTTTTTTATCCACTCCCTCGAATTTTCTTGGATGTCCGGGAAATACGATGATAATCTCTTGCCATTTTGGCTACTCCTCACCGTCCCTACATTATTTACCATAACAGATTTCAAGAATATATGGAAAATGGAAATTACCACGTGGATTATGGATAACCAAGATCTTCCAAAAATAACATTATAAGATGTTGGGGCGTCTACCATAATAAATAATATAGTTACTTCTTTTCTGAATTGTCCTTGGCCCAACTTCACAATACTTTCAAATTCCACGACGACTTCCACAATTACTCCTGTAAAACCCACAATGATCTGATCTGATCGACGAATTATTGGAGGATTAGCAAACGTTTCATAAGTAGTCATAAATAAAATATTGGCAGAACTACTCGTGTCAATCAGAATTATTTGTACTTCATTTCCAGCTATTCCAGGTGCAATTTCACAGTATCTTCATGTGGTCATGCCAACTCTCTCATATCATTGTCCTAAAAATAAATTATAGGAGAAGTATTTGGGTATAGATACGTTAAAGCACCTGCTTCCAATTGAGTAGTTAAACTGACTATATGCCTCTTCCGAGAGTAGTTTGAAATTCCCGCAACTGTATCTCCCCGAAGATTGCCATTGATTCAAAACGTGCACATAAATAACTAACGTTTCACTTTGGAGCGAGTTCTTCAACAATATGAATATTATATCTGCCTTCTTTTGGATCCAAAACTCAGTAGTAATATGAAAAATATCAGTTGGCTCAGAAATTACTAATGTATTTTCTTTCTTTAAAGCTTCAATAGTTTCCCTGGCATTGGATATTCTGAGAGTGTTTCTTCACAAATGTGGTTAACCTTCCATTCTCAATCAACGTTTGTATTTTCTATTATGTCCAACATCATCATGATCCTTATAATACCTACTATTTCTATTCTCTCTCGGGGTTTGAATCAGAAAAGGTTTACAGAATTGTACATGAATCTGAGTCTTATAAAATAATGTTGCTACACATTCAATCAATTCTGCATAGTGGGTCGGATGAATCCATTTGTTTGATGGTGTCGTACTACTTTGCTGTACATTTGTTGCTTTATAATTTACTCTGGGCTTCAGAGGTATCCGCGTTGATACCTTTGGTTGAACACTTGCTGTCGGAATACGAATCATATTGAGAGATCGTTGAAGCTGATTCTGATTTAATTGAGTCATAAAAGCTATTTTTGATTCTTGTGTTTCTTATACTAAAATTCTTTTTTTCAACTTGGTCTAATAAAGCCCCAAATGTCATTGTTTTCCTTTCTGCCATAATATCTTTCTACCTTTGAGATTTCAATTTATTTTGGTAGATTTCCTGAGAGGATTTCTGATGATAGAGGAGATTATCTCCGATTGTGGCAAGTCCTATAAACATTGCCCATGAGACCTTCGTTCGCCATTGTATAAAGACCTTCTTTAAATGGAACCGTGAACTGGTTACTCACCCGATATTCAAAGTTTTGACTCCCTAAAAGAATTTAGAAATATGTTGTAACATGTTCTTTTTTAGCCAGGTCCTCAGACCCTTGCATTTTTTTTATATTTCCTCAAATCCTTAATCCTATGAGACATTTGATGATTTCTTTATATTTCCTCGAATATTTTTTCTTATCATTTTTTGGATCGACTAGCCCTTTTCGGGGAGGATAATTCACTTGAGTCATAAAGTGAATAGTTGCTAGATTCAGATGACCCATAATGACGTATGGGTTTCACTTTCCTAATTAAAGAATAGCGACTACTTCTTCGATACTTATCTTGTTTATCATCAATTTGATGGTCGCCATCCATCTTATCTTTCTCTGTCACATATTCTTTTTCGAATCTTCAAATATCTCTCTAGCATACTGATCATTATATTATTGGTCCTCTTCCATATTTTATCTGGTAGGATTCCCTTCAAATATTATTTCGATTATAAGATTATTGTCAACATTTGGCTCCATCAGGTTTCCATGTCAAATTCTTTGAAAGTATTTGACATCATAGTAATGGTTTTAGAAAATAATTACAGGTACTAATCTTTTCCAACAGACGACACCAATGATAGTTCAAAATATTATTTAGAGAATAGTTATTTATGTTAAAGAAACGTTCGGAGGAGTAAATTCTAAAGAGAGAAACTCAAGACAATTAGAGAGAGAAATAAGCAAAATGTATTAATCAGGTAAAAATGACTCACCCTTCCCCATGAGAGTATATGTTTTTTTATAGTCATTCAATGGGTCCCACACGTCTAATAAATAACTAATTTTTGTCATTTTTCTTAAAATTATAATTAATTACAAAGAGATTCTTTAATACTTATTATTGTTATACTTCCCCAATTATGTTTTGTACACCAAATTACTCTTTTATTTTGGCGATCTCATTTTCTACTCATATGATTTTTTCTTTATTAATGTGGAGTCAGTTAGAGTTGTAACAAAATTAAGATAAGTTCTCTATATGTAGCAACTGGTGTAACAACAATTTTTGCATTAATAGTTTTTATTCGATCAACATGATTATTGATGTAGCGCGTTTGAGTAACCAAAAAACCGGATGAAGTGGTTGAAACTTCAATTCCTAGAAAATAAGACAAGATGTCGAGATCCTTAATTAAAGCTAATTGTATCATAAGGTTAATAAAGTGTTAAATAATATTGGTGGTGGTACTTCTGATAATAATGACATCCACATAAACAAGTATGTATATAGTAATGTTAGTTGAATGAAGAATGAATAAAGAGGAATCTGCATGAGAGTTTGTGAACCTATACTCAATAAATAAGTGGAAGTTCAAGGTACTAAGCCTGTGAACCTATACTCAATAAATAAGTGGAAGTTCAAGGTACTAAGCCCATTGGATTTGCTTGAGTTCATATATAGTTTTTTTAGTTTGCATGCATGTGTTGGATTGTCTTTATAAATGAATCTTGGAGGCTAGTCATGTAGAATCTTTGTAAGTTGGTCTAAAAACGACATTATTAACATCCAGTTGTCGCAATTGTCAACCTCTATTAACTGTCAAGTTTAGAACAAGTCGAATTATTTTTAGCTTGGCAAGAAGACTAAAAGTATCATGATAATTCACTCCATGTTGTTGGTGAAAATATTTGCCAACTAATCTGGCTTTGTACATGTCAACAAAACCATTAAGAATTTGTTTAATACGAAAAACCCACTTACATATAACAAAATTTTGTAGAGAGTTGAGTGGAATAATAGGTTCTATTTCAAACGAGAGAATTAAATTCTTCATTCATAACTTGTTTCCAATTTGGATATTTTAAGGCCTCGAAAATAGTATAAGGCTTAATATCTAATGGCTGAGAAATTATAGCAGTGAGATTCATCTTGGTTAAGGGTTTATGCATGCTATTTTTTGCTTTACTAGTCTTGAGATATGTATTTTGATCGACGGATTGCACTATCGCTGAAGTAGAAGATATCCTATAATTTTATGGTTCTCGTGGTAAATGGTCGATCATGGTTTCTTAGAGAACAACCGAATCGTTTTTGAGTAAATTGAGGTTTACGGACTAGGGTTGGCGGTCAACTGATGAGGATGGGAAGTGGACGCTTTGGTTATTTTTTAAGGATGTTGACCTCAAGAAATCAGTTTGTGGAGGTAAGTGAGCAACTTGAAATTACCAGAATTTGGACAACATATTGGAAATGATCTCTAGGCAAGGACAAGAAAAATGAGATTGGTGAGTGGAAAAATAAGATGAGTTTTCAAAACAAAATAACACGACGAAAAATATATGTTTTAGAAATAGATAAAACAATCTAGATTTAAGTATTTGATGATAAAAATCAGCCAAGAATAACACAAGAAATGGAGCGAGGGTCAAGTTTATTATGAGAATATGAACGAAACATTGAATAACATAAGCAACGAAACACCTAAAGTTTAGTTTAGGTTGGTTGAGACTTAAAGAGTTTCTCAAAAGGATATGAAATTTCTAGTGTGGGTGTGGACGTACGGTTGATGAGTTATACAATAGTAGCAAATGTATAAGTACAATAAGTTAAAAGCATTGATATATGAGTGATAAAATATAAACTAGTTTCAACAATATGACGTTGACAATCTTTAGAGAAACCATTATGTTTTGTTGATGATGTGGTGTAGTAAGATGAGATATACAATTGGTGGAGAGAAAATTAAAAAAGTCTTGATATTCACCACCATTATCTCAATATAAGGTATTAATTCAGTGTTTAAATTGGTTTTGTACTAATGCCTTGAAACACAAAAAGACATCACACAGATGAGATTTCCGTTTAGGAGGATAATACCAAATATTTTGTATATAATGAACAACAAAAATAACATAGTACTTAAAACCATCAACAAAATAAACAGGAGGGGTCTAAACATAAAAAACAAAAAGTTTAGAACGATAGAATGAGGTGAATATAATTTTTTAAAACTTATATTGGATGAGCATACATCATAATGTGTGAAAAGTGATTACAAATTAGATAACGATAAAATAAATTTGGAACTAATATTTTACACAATAATAAATGAGGAATGACATAGTCTTAAGTGCCACGCCGATAAAGTGGTCTTAACACTGAAAAAGGAAGCAATAGTGGAGAGAAAACTAAAAAAAATGTACTCGGCCACTCATAAACGTCATTTTTAGGTTCTTTCATCAAAATGATTGTTTATGTCTTTAGATACTTTTCTAGGAAATTCGAATGTGAGAATTCAATAAATACATGATTATGAGTACAAAATTGATAAATCAACTCAATTTTTTTTATTCCACGGAAGGATCACAAATGACAATATGTAAAGTAAACGTGCGAGAGATTGCTTAAATCATACAGAGTAGCCATGTATGTGTAGTGTTGTTTAAAAAAACATCATGTTTGGCTTGTAGTTGATATATGTGAGATACGCGAGCACGAGATGTCAGTGATTGTTTAGTATTGACAAAATGAAATACCGGACATTATTTGGCAGTGTCCTTGAATCTAGGATGCTTGACAATGATCCAAATAATTTTTTTGTTATGTTGATCACGAGAAGAAAACGTAACAATAAAATTTGGTTGTTGTGGTGGCGGCGGCTTTGTTATATATAAAAAGATAAAAAGATTCAATTTTTTTATATTTTATTATAAAATAAGAAAAATGTTCGGAAGAAAGTTAAAATGTTCACTGCCAAACAAAAAAAGAAACTATTCTCAACAAAAGAAAAATGCCTACATGATAACAAAAAAAGTAATTAATATTTTCTTTTTAAAAACTCTAAAAATGAAATAGAAACATAAAAAAAATTGAAATTAAATGAAAAAACGTTTAAATTTTGAGAATGTTTAAATTTTGAAAGCGTCTAAATCGATCAAAAATCATTTAAATACACAAAGAAAACAAAAAGTAAAAAAGACCTGTTTGAAGCGAAAGAAAAAAAAGTTAGAAAAAAATCATATCCAAAAAGTAAAAAAAGAGTAAAACAATAAACTTCAAAAACATTTCTCATAAAAAGAATACTAAATCTTATTATTCAAGATTTATCTCCGAAGACCATGGCAAAAGGCCACTAATCATATGGTTTATAAAAGTATACTATCAGACTACAGTTAGGTCTGTACAATAGTAAAATGTTCAAGCGATTATGAATTTTATGTGGACATGATTACATAGCCTTTGCATCAACAAGTTCAGGCCGGACCACGGCTATCCCGACCTGGGAAAAACAAAATTAATCAGCTTATTGCGAGCAAGAAGCAAAATTCAGAAAACAGAAAGAAGAAACAACTCACATACTTTTACTTAAGACACCAGCCAGGAAATCAGCTGCAGTAAAATAATCATCAGAAGCAGCAAAAGCCAAAGTATAAATCCCCATAACTTCTTCATTTTATTTCGAAACTTACAAAAATATTCATGCTCCAAAGGCTGAGTAAACTCGTCCACCAGATCACGATGTTCTCCAAGTGTACGATTCACCTGCCATGAATAGAATGTAAACTATAAAAAATCAACTCTATAAAACATGAAAATAACCTATCTTTTCTCCAAAGTCAGTGAAATATACAGAACATTTAACTGCATAAAAATTCAATAAGAAAATATACCGCATTCCGCAAAACTTGCTTTGTGATTCTACCCTTGGTATAATTACGCACGTGCTCTAAAAAAATCCAGTACTCAAATACACTGCTTAACCGCGCCTTGACGCTCTCACAGAAAGCAACCCCTTGGTTGAACTTGGTCTGTATTTGAGAAGTTACATCTTCAAGGTCTATATGAAGCCCATTGGGCAGAAGGATGTTGAGTCCAGGAATCAAATGATTATACCCTCTTAATAATTCTTTAAATCGAGGAAGTAAACCAGCAGAATCAATCCTAAAAAAAGACAGTTGCAAAACATTCTACAGTCAAGAAACGTGACTGACATTTTATTAAAAATATCATCCAGAAGGTCCAAAGAGTTCACCTGCCGGCGGTAAAGTCCACGATGATACGAAGAAACATTAAATATCTCTCTGAATTTTGAAAAGCCTCCCTGACTTCACGCATATAGGCAAGGGCATCAATAAAGTGCGAGGCCGCATTGGGAGGAGGCATGTCTGCTTCAATTATCTTCATTTATGAATAAACATAGGCAAAGAAGTTTATAACGATTAGTTTAAATAATTAACAAAACACATTGCTTACTATAAATATTTGGGTGAAAAATCGAAGAAGATTAACTATCTAGTATATCAGCAGCAACACTGGGAGAGACTATCTACAAAATCGTGTATGTTTCTTGGTAAGTAAGTGATTATTGATTTCTTGGTGATGTTTATGTAAGGCAACTGAGAAGAGGAAACCGAAAAGGTTGTCAAAAAGGGTTGTCAAGAATTCAGAAACTTGTCGAAGGGATATGAAAAAAAAGAGAGCAAAATAAAATCGTTCGAGACATAACACAGTTCTAATAACAAGCTAGATATTAACCGAAATAACTAATTTCTGTTAACTAATTTAAAAACATTCCAACTTTCAGTTATACACTAATACTTCCTTTCGGTCTAAAGTTTTGGGTTAACTCTTCCAACTGTCAAAATAGACACATTCATAAACTTCTTTGAAGCTTTTGCAGCAATCATCTTCATACCCTCAATCGTAATCTTTGGTTGCTAAGCCCCACAACCACCGTGACTCTTTAACCCGGCTTGTCGGTATCATGATCTTCAACATCATAAAGCTCATCACCATCTTCACAACTCCTAGTCTGTTTCTAATAACGAACCAAGCGATAATATAAACGCGAATCACAATCAAAGAGATACCCACAAATAAAAATCATGAACTATATATATAGATAGCATGATTTTTTCTAAATATAAAACTCAAATTCATACATTTATTTTCAAATTTATAATTTTTTGTTGTTGTTTTTTATGGTTTGTCTTTGTTCTTTCGCGTCAGATAAATATTCTTTGATAGTGATTGATTTTGCTACCTTTTTGTGTCTTGTAACATTTTTTGAGTAGTTATGCTTCAACCCAAATATAGTAAGTGAATTTGTAACCCCGTTTGAAAATTTCTTATTCATTTTGGTAGGTCTTTGCTATTTCAACACCAAACCTTCTTAATAATTTTTTTTATTATTTTTGGTATTTATTGTAATGTGCCTACATTTTAGAAGACACTAGACCATGGTGTTTTTGGTTTTTTCAATGCGGTGGTTATTTTATTTTATTTTGTCTTAATTTAACGAGAGGATTAAGAAGATTAGGAAGCGACCGAAAATAGATTACGAAATGTGAAGATGGTGATGAGCTTAATGTTGTTCATTTTAGTGTAATTGGATCGACTAGTCAACCAATTTAATCATGATACATTATCAAACAAGTCGTAGAGTGTGGAGTGCACGCTTGTTAGATTAGATCATGATTAACGGGGTCAAGGGGTGGAGCCATGGCGAGGTCCAAAGGGTAGAGCCCTTGGCTGGGGTCGAGCAAAATTTTGGTTAAATCGGCTATTGTTGCAAGTCAGCAGAATTTTGGTTAAATCGGCTATTGTTGCAAGTCAGCAGAATTTCGAAATTGAAAATTTGAACGTTTTATTCAAATTTTAAATTTCAGCCGTTTTATTACAAAACCAGTTTAGAGACCTTAACTACCCTAACTTCCAAATTGTTTTTTGGTTGGTCGAATTGATTAAAAATGGGTTCTGTTGAAAAAGGAATTCATATCATATTTTCATCCTCTATGTTCAATAGAAGATCTCTGATTTTATCCAATTGAAATTTTTGGAGAACCCCAAAAATATTTCAAAAAGAAATTGTTTACAAGATTTCAGAGATTATCCGGAGTCGAAACACTGTTTTTTTACATTTTATTGAAATATTCCGGTCTTGTTGATGAAGATAGAGATGGCGAACGGAGGAGAATCTGCGAAGCAGATGACAAGTAAATTCGCTAAGTTGGACAAGTTCGAAGGACATGATTTCAGACGATGGCAGAAAAAAATGCATTTTCTGTTGACTACCCTCAATGTTGTGTATGTCCTGAGTACCCCCTGGCCAGAGATAACTGAGAATGAAACGTTGGAACAAACAAAGAGGCGCAACAAGTGGGAGAATGATGACTACATTTTCCGAGGCCACATATTAAACGGTATGTCTGATACTTTGTTTGATGTATACCAAAATTTCGAATCTGCAAAAGAGTTATGGGATTCTATAGAATCAAAATACATGGAAGAAGATGCTTCTAGTAGCAAGTTCATGGTTAGTAATTTCATAAATTACAAAATGGTTGACTCTAGACCTGTAATGGAACAATATAATGAACTACTAAGACTTCTGGGTCAATTCGTTCAACACAATATAAAAATGGGCGAATATATTTCGGTTTCTTATGTTATTGAAAAATTGCCTCATTCATGGAAGGATTTTAAACACACACAGAAACACAACAAGGAAGAAATGACTCTAGTCGAACTTGGTAGTCATTTTAAGATTAAAGAGTCTCTAAAGGCTCAAGATGAAATAAGTAATCCCAAGGGTAAAAACCAAGTGGGAAACTCATCTGTAAATATTGGTGTGGATTATTTTTTACTAAGGGTAATTTTGTCAGATGTTTTGTGGTGTTTCAAGGGTATTAAATGTTTAAGTGTTTTGTAGTGAGAGAGTTAAGCTGTCTGGTTATATTAAATGTTCATTACCCTCATTAATGAAAGTGGTTGGATATTTATACCTTTAATTATGGGCCATATGGGATTTCGGGTCAAACTTATGAAATCGGGTCGAGTTCAAAAACTCATTAGTTTATTAAGCAGATTAGTAACTAGCTTAGTCAAAAGGTGTTTAGTGTTTTAATATTTTTGTCCTGTTCAGATGGTTTAGTGGGTGATTATTGTCCGGATTGCCCCTGTCTGGTTTCTAAAGTGAGTCGCGAATATTTCCGGACTCATCAGTAGCCCCCTTTTTAGGTTTTGTCGAAGGCCTTTGGCAAGACCTAAAAAATCTTCTTAGGCACTAGTAATATTCTATGGACTGTTTAAGTGTTCAGCTTAGGACTTATCCGGACTGAAAACTTCTCAGAAGTTCAAAAGTTTTGCTATGGATCGTGGGACACATGTCACCCTTTGATTTGCCTCACCAGCCATTTTCCTCCTAGAACGGCGCTCCCACTAATCCCAAAAATCAACCTCTTCATTTAATACATATGACGTCAGCCCCGCCTTCAATCATTACTTTTGCCTTTTCGTTATCTTCTAGGTATTTGGTAATTTTTTTTCCTTATTAGTATAAATTAATTCTTTTCACTCTTTTACCATCTTCACCACTCTCTCGTTTCTCCATTTCAAAGCTTTTACTTCTCTTTTCAAAATTCTTCTTGTGTAGGTTTATAATCACGGCGAGAAACGCATTGGTGAAAGGCGGGTGGCTTAATCTTTCAGAGTTAGAAAAAGTACAAAGGGTTGAGCGAGAAAGACGTATCGCAGCGGGTCTTCCATTTTCTCCAAACGATAAGCCCAAAACACCGTCTTCAGAAGCTGATTGAGGTTCATCTTCTAGCTAGAAGTTCCAAACCCAGACGTTTGTTTCAACCAAGCCTTTCGCCCATTCCATCAGGCTCCTCGGTTCAAGAGTCACAACCCTCTGTTGAACGGGAAAAAGCCGTATCAAGCACAATGAGACCCTCTCCATTTATAGCTATGGGGTCAGATGCTGAGAAATTCCCAGAAAAGGTTACCCTTCGCCGAACAGGCCATTTAGTAAAGGGTCAAGCTGGTGTTTTGCAATATAAGTCCCCAAAATAAGGGCCTTCTAAGATTGGGACCAAGGACAAAGCTACAGAATCAGGGGCATCTATCAGAGTCCCAAAGGATAAATCCTCTAGTCCGGAGGCCACTGGAATTACCTCTGAAAATGAGCCCTCCGGAACTGAGGCCCAGCCGGACACCGACCTTTAAAAGAGGGTGATGCTCAACCGTCCGGACAACTTACTGAGCCTGCCACCAGCACTCCCTCACCAACAAAAACTGACAAACCTTCCATGGTGATTGAAGAAGTGATGGAAGACAGTATAGAAGATGCTTCATTTGAGACCGACGTCTCCGGACAGACAGGGGATGCTGCCACTAATAAAAAAGGCAAGGGTAAAGAAAAACTCTGTCTGAAACATCCGGACCTGCCGAAGTGCCTCGAAGGAAAGTGGGACCCTGCTTCCACAAGGTGAATGTGAAGTATCTGCTGGTCGTGCAGAATATCAACTATGTCTACACTGACACTGCTGAGTTAGGCCGGATCCGAACGAAGTGGGGGATCCATGAGTCTGTCAAGGTGAGGATACCGGTCACTCCGGAGACCCCAATGGGATGCAAGCTTAGTGAGATAGTTATTTACATAAATCTTTTTAACTGGGGGCTCAGATTCCCCTTGGATCCAGAGATTGTCAGATACTTCCATCTGATAAAACTCTGTCCAAGCCAGCTGAGTTCCAATGCTTGGTACACTCTTATGGCCTGTATCATGGCTTCTAGGCTCTCCGGAATACCGCTTCCAATGGAGTAATTCGCTGCTGTGGCCAGCCTCTGCAAGAACCACGCCATCCCCTTCTGACACTACAACATGGGTGACAACTTTAAGGTGGTAGATGATTTTCTTGAGTCAGAGAAGAATTGGAAGACTCAATTTCTATTTGTTAGTGGGGCTTGGGAAAACGGGAGGAAAATCAAGGCTGGTGTCAACCCTAGCATGCTCACCAGCAGATGGAAAAGATCTGGTAAAAATTTCATCATGTTTGTTTTTCTTTCCTTATAAAAAATCTATTACTAAAATGCTCTTTTTTTTCTTTGGGTAGTGCTGCCGAAGGAGTTCTACGACTATTTGGAGGAGGGGCAAGCTACATGTGCCAAGCTGAATGCTTGGGCTACTGATAAATGGGGAAATCATTTCCATAACTGATTTATTGCTGGCAATTTAGTATGGTCCCACCTCTGGAACACAACAGGCCGGAGAAACCTTACTTGGGAGGAGCTGACCACTCTACCTCCTCCGGCTGTCATCCTCCAGAGAACAGAGGAGAAGGATGGAAAGGTTGCTTTTCCTGCCAGAGCAAAAGCCCCAAGTAAGATGAAGGGAAAGAAGGGCAAAAAGGGCAAGAAGAAGAAAGTTGCAACTGAAGTTGCTCAAGGTGTTGCTGAGAAAATCGTCCCAGCAAGTCAGGAAATGCAGGCCCAAGAGGGAATCGATGCTACTCTACTTCAAGTGGTTGAAAATGAGAGTATCAGGGAGGCAGGTGGACCTCCAGATCTTCCCAAAGCTCCTAAGAAAGACCGAAAGCGGAGAGAAGATGGTGAAGTTAGAGCAGCCAAGAAGAAGAAAATCTCCTCGGGTAATGAAGTCGCTCTCCGGCCCTTAGAGTCTCTTCCTCCGGTCGACCCAACAGACCCCACATTGGCAGAGCAAATCCCAAGTGGTCTACACACCGGAGAGGGTACCGGAGGGGATATCAATATTGACGGAGTAGACATCAGTGGCTTCCAAAATATCGGTCTCGACTTTGACGATCTTGAAAATGATGACTTTGCTGGCCCCTACCTCCCCCCAAGCTCCTCAAACATGATTACCTTCAATGGTAAGTCTTTTTCTGTTTCAAGGGAGAATGACATGGTGACTCACTCCTTGCTGAGTAATATTCAGCCAGTGCTCAACCTAGAGAGGCAAGTTCGAAGCCAATCTACCCTTATCAACACACTCAATGCTGACAAAGAGAGCTTATCTAATGACCTCCTTAACGCCAACCAGAGTGTTGAAGTATTAAGGAAAGAGCTCGAGGAGTTAAAGAAGGGGAAAAAAGACTTGGCCACCAGGATGGCCAATTCGGAGGTGGTTAACACAGAACTCCAAACCAAGTATTTTTTATTGGAGAAGGATCTCTCCGCCTCGAAGAAGGAGGTGAAGGCCAAGGATAATGTTATCCAAACCCTGTCCGGTGACAAGACTTCTCTTGAAGATGTTGTGTCCAAAGTCACCAAGGAGAAAGAGGATTTGATAAAGGAGCAGGAGAAGACTATCCAAGCCAAGATCGATACACACACCAACAAGGTGATAGATTCCCAAGAAGAGAGGTATACTGAAGTCAAATCTGATATGGTCTTGCTTCTTCATCGAACATTCCCGAAGAGGACGCTCGGTACTCTATGGCAATATGTGGAATACGAAGATCTCCCATTCCACACTATGGTAGATGGTGACAAGCACAACTATTCCAGTGGTTATGATGATACCACTGATGAGGAAGAAGGGACCGGAGAGAGCCCTAATGATGAACCCAAAGACCCAAAGAAGAAACAAGATGAAGCAAGAACATCTAATAGAGTCTAGCCCTAAAGTTTTAACTATCTTCTGTTTTTATTTTATCCTTATGTCAGACTTGATGAGTCCGGATTTTTTCACCACTCACTGTGGGAACCGGACAGGGGCAATTCGGACAAAAGCCACCCACTGAACCATCCGAACAAGACAAATGTATTAAAAACTAAATCACGTCATGACTAAGCTAATTACCTACCTGCTTAATAACTAATGAGTTTTTGAACTCGACCCAAATTCATAAGTATGACCGGAGAGCCCATTCGGCCTATAATTAAGGGTATAAATACCCAACCACTTTCATTAATTAGGGTAATGAACATTTAATACAACCATGTAGCTCAAATCTATCACTACAAACTACCCAAACATTAAATACCCTTGAACATTACAAAACAACTAACTAAATTACCCTCAGACCAAAATTATCCTCACCAAATTGGCGACCACAGTGGGAGTTGAAGGTGCCTGGATCTAGCATTCAAAACCATCAAGAAAAAACAGTTCAGATGAATCCGGACGAGCAGGACCCGCCACCAACTTTGGCAGAAGTGGTGGGAGAAAATGATGAATATACGATTGAGGAGCGAGATAGGCTGAAAGTTGAAATAAAAGCTTTGAGGGCTACCAAAAGGTCAGAGATGGGCACAAAAGAAAAGTCTAAGTTGTCAGCAACTCATCATACTGACAATCCAAGAGAGCATGAACCATCGAAGACCCATGTGAGTGCAAAACATACTCATGCTAGCTCAAAAAAGTCTCACCGGTCTAAACCGGTGGAGTGCTCAGATTCAGACTCAGAGTCTTCTAGTATCTCATCGAATGAAGATGGAGTTGGAGAGTCATTGTCATCCAGCAGCGATGAAGGCCGTTCTAAAAAGAAACAAAAGTTTGTTAAAAAGTACTCAAGAAAGAGGGACATGAATAGAAGTTTGAAGAGGTATTTGGGTATAGGATCGTCTCACAATCATAGTCATGACCGGAGACACATAGACCGCTTGTTAATGGATCCTTTTGCCTTCCATTATGAGCCAAGTATCTTTGCAACTCCCAACGAAGATACTGTATTTAGTCGTGGCCGGAATTGGAGACAATCTCCATTGTCCTCCAAGATACTGTCCGGAAACCTGCCCAAGAGTTTGACAGTACAAAAATGGAAAAATATGATGGCAGTAAAGATCCGGATAACCACTTGGAACAATTCAAAAACATTCTGATGAATTTTGATGATGATGATAAATTACTTTGTAGAGCATTCTCCCAATCTTTTACGGGGAGTGCTCTGAAATGGTACAACAGTTTGCCACAAGGCTGCGTCATAAATTTTGATACTTTTTGCGTGGCCTTTCAGAGGTAGTTTGTTGGAAGTAAAGAATTAAAGGGCAATGGAGACACAATTATCCATTGTGCCCAAGAACCAAATGAATCCTTAAAAGAATACATAAGTCGTTTGAAAATACCAAGAATGGATTGGCTAATTGCTATGAACAAGTAGCAATAGCTTCTCTGAGGCATGGCTTAAACCCTAGAAACTTGGCTGATTCAGTAACTCGGAAAAAGGCCATGATGTGGGGAGGTTTATTGAATCAGGTCGGTAAACAGATTAATGTGGATGAAACAAAGAAAACCAGGGTGCACAGACAGGTGAGGTCTGCTCCAGCTGCACCAAATCAAAACCAGAACCAGTCTGGGAATAAGGCCAAGGAAGCCGGACAGGGTCATAACAGAGCCAAGGCTCAATCCCATCCAGCTGCACCAGCCCAGAGCCAACAATCTAGAAATAAGCGGGGGCTTGGGTTCAACCGGAGTGGTTTGCTGAGTTGAAAGAAAACATAGCCACCATTTACGGCAAAACAAAAGACAAAGTACATTACAAAAGGCCGGCTGCATTAAAATCTCCCAGGGAGAGCCGTAATAATTGTTTTTGCCAGTATCACCATAATATTGGCCATAACACTGACGATTGTATTGCGTTGAAACAAGAAGTGCATAATTTGATTGAAAGAGGAAAGTTTGGAGCATATGTTAAAAGAAGAAGTGGAAATAAGCTTGATAATGCTCATCGGGCTGGTCCAAACAATGCAGGCACATCGGCTCCGGATGGGGCTATGGTAATAATCGAAAGGTTTGATGTAGAGTCAGAATATTTAGATCCTCATCCAACCCGGAATAAAGTGGGTGTTATCACAGAGCATTGCAAGACGGTTTCCGGACTTATTTTATTTTTTGAGTCACTTACAATATTCGGGGGAGACACCATGACTGCACCAACTGCTTCTTCGAGAAAGAGGCACGTTCATACTTTAGCTACCCAACTGGAAGGAGTCAGGACTTCCTATCAATCACAAATTCCATTTCCCTTTATTGTTTTCAATGAGGACGACTTGAGGGACATTTCTGGTCCTCGTGAAGATGTTGTTGTCATAGGAGCATCCATTGGGGGCAATAACATAAGCCGAATTTTGGTGGACACCGGAAGTTCAGCCAATATTCTCTTTTTGAATTCCTACAAAAAAATGAAGAATCCAGCAGTAATTCAGCGTTCGAACATGTCAATTGTGGGTTTCACTGGAAGCTCAGCAGACGTGATCGGGGAGTTCGAAGAAGAGGTTTTGTTGGGCAAAGGCCCTTTTAAAAAGATGGTTAGAATACTTTTTATTGTGGTGGATTGTCCCACTTGTTATAATGCCATTCTGGGGAGATCTTGGCTCTCCATGATGCATGATGTGGCTTCAACAGTCCACCAATGTTTGAATTATGCTGTGCAAGGACAAGTGGGAGTTGTTCGAAGAAGCCAAAAGGTAGCAAGAGAGTGTTATGCAACAACACTGGCCCCTCGGACGTTGGGGGTAGTTCGGATCAATCAGGAATAGCAGTTTGAGGGGCCCTCTGGGGGAGATGGTGAAATTGATGACCCCAGAGAGACCCCTGGTGTTATAATACCAATTGAAGAAGTTGAAACTCACTCTCTGGCTGAAGGAAAAGGTGTCAAGATAGGATCCAAGATGACATTGGAATTAAAAGGTAAAATGTTAGGTAAAATGGGGCACATAAAAGAATCTCAATACCCTTTATGGACAGCCAATCCGGTGTTGGTAAAAAAGAAAAATGGTAAGTGGCGTATGTGCATCGATTTCACAAATCTCAACAAAGCTTGCCCAAAAGATTTATATCCGGTCCCCCGAATTGATCAACTGGTGGACTCTACATCTCGAAATAAGTTGTTGTCTTTTATAGATGCCTTCTTCGGGTATAATCAGATTCAAGTAAATCTGAAGGATCAAGAACATAGTACATTTGTTACTGATAGGGGCCTCCATTGTTATAAGGTGATGCCGTTTGGGTTAAAAAATGCTGGGGCTACTTATCAGAGGTTGGTGAACAAGGCTTTTGCTGATGAAATTGGAAGAAACATGGAAGTTTACATCGATGACATGATGGTAAAAAGTGTGGACGAAGAACTACACTTGGCAGATCTCCGGGAAACTTTTGCCAACTTGGTAAAAGTGAATTTAAAATTGAATCCAGAAATATGTGTCTTTGGAGTGTAGTCCGGGAAATTCTTGGGGTATGTGATAAGTTAGAAAGGGATACAGCCTGATCCAGACCTACTTAATGTTTTACTACAGATTGAGCCTCCTCCGAATATTAAAGAAGTACAATGATTGACAGGAAGGTTGGTTGCATTAAACCGTTTTATCTCAAGGTCTTCGGACAGGTGTGCCCCATTTTTCCAGAGTTTGAAAGGTGCAAAAGACTTCAACTGGCCTCCACAGTGTGGTGAGGCTTTCGATGAAATTAAGAAACATTTATCTTCCCCTAAAACCTTCTTTAAACCTATTGATGAAGAGACCCTATACGTGTACTTAGCAGTTTCTGATTGTGCTATAAGTGCATTATTGGTAAGGGAGGTGGATAACTATCCTCGTCCGGTGTACTATATCAGCAAAATCTTGATAGATGCAGAAAAACGGTATTTAAAACTCGAAAAATTAGCACTAGCCCTGGTGATTGCTGCGAGGAAGATGAGACCCTACTTTCAGGATCATTTTATCATTGTCCGGACGTCTTTCCCCTTGAAAAATGTTCTCCAAAAGGCAGCTTTGTCAAGTAGAATGACCAAGTGGTCAGTAGAGCTGGGAGACTACGATATTGATTTTGCCCCTCGAACAACAGGCAAAGCCCAAACTGTGGCTGATTTCTGAGTTGAATATCATTCAGACAGGGATACTAAGCAAGAAGCCGGTGTAAAAGATAAAAAAGTATGGGTTATCCGGACTGATGGTGGATCAAGTACCATGGGTTGTGGTGCTGGGATGTGTTTAACCTCTCTGTACGGTGATAGGATGTACCAAGCTATTTGTTTTGCTTTCAGGGCTTCTAATAATGAGTCAGAGTATGAAGCTGCTATAGCTGGTTTAAAGTTAGCTCTCATCTGTGGAGCCAAAAGAGTCAGGTGAATGAGCGATTCCAAGATTCTTATCCATCATGCACAAGGTCAATCCGAAGCCAAAAAGGAGCACCTGGTTAAATACTTATTTGTTCTTAAAGAAGTGGCACTCAATTTCAAAAGCATCACCTATGAGCACATACCTCGAACGGAAAATACGCTAGCAAACTCCTTGGCAACCATAGCCTACTCAGAGTCCTACCCTTGGATTCATATGCAAGAGTGCCCATCCATTCAAATCAATCTGGATAAGGAAGAAGAAAGTTTGAATATACAAATAAAACAACCACAAGATTAGAGATTTCCTCTCCTTCAATAACTCTCAAATGGCATCTTGCCTCCAGAAAAAGCAATAGCAAGAAAAATAAAATACAAGGCTCGTGGTTTTGTCATCCTAAGAGATGTTCTTTATAAAAAATCCTATAGTGAACCCCTCTTACGATGTTTGGGGATCGAGGAGTCTCAAATAGTGCTCTCCGAATTACATGATAGTGAGGGATCAGCACACTGTGGATTCAGGGCTCTAACTATAAGAGTTTTGTTAGCTGGGTACTACTGGCCCTCCATAATGCAAGATACCAAGGAGTTGGTAAAGAAATGTGATCCATGCCAACGATACAACAATGAAATTCATACCCTAGATGTCCCTTTGGAGTCAATTTCTGAGCCAATACCTTTTGCTCGTTGGGGGCTGGATTTAGTGGGACCTCTACCCATGGCGTATGGGGGGTGCAGAACTATAATTGTTGCCATTGATTACTTTTCGAAGTGGATCGAAGCAGCCCCATTCGCAGGAACTACCTCGAAAGCTGTTATCAAATTCATCATGTCTAACATTTGTTGCAGATTTGGGGTTCCACATAAGATAACTACAGACAATGGGCCACAATTCGACAACAAGGAAATGGAGAATTTCTGTGCCTCTAGAGGCATTCAACACTGCTTCTCTTCTCATTTCCACCCTCAGGCAAATGGTCAAGTTGAAGTGGCTAATATGACCATCTTGTCCGGTCTTAAAAAAATTTAGAAGGAGCTACTGGAAAATGGCCAAGTTATCTACATGAAGTCTTATGGGCCTACCGGACCACTCCCGGGGCTGCAACACAAGAGTCTCCCTTTGCCTTAGTATATGGGATGGATGCCATAACTCCCGTAAAAGCTACTATTCTTTCATTTCGAGTTCATAATTTTTCCGAACACGCTAACGAAGTGGCGGTCAAAGGCCAGCTTGAGTTGATGGAAGAAAGAAGAGTTAAGGCTCACCTCAGAGCCACACACTATCAAGGTTTGATGAGAAGTAGGTTTGCTTCTAAAATTAAGAGAAGGGATTTTCAACCAGGGGATAAAGTGCTGAGAAAAGTCTTCCTACATACCAAGGAGAAGCAGTTCAGCAAGTTAGCTCCGACTTGGGAAGGACCCTATGTGGTCAGTGAAAAGCTTAAACCTGGGACATACCAGCTCCAAGATAAGGATGGGAGGATTTTGAATCACCCCTGGAACATTGAACACCTCCGGTTATACTTGGAATGAAAAATATGTAAATATTTACTTGTTTAAAATTTCATGTAAATATTTGGGGGCATACTCTTTCGTACCCTGGTGGCGCGGGGAGGTTTTAATGAGGTGTCCGGGCTTTTTAATAAAATTCGATGCCTTCTTAAAAAATTCTGAGTGTTTCGATTGATAGTTTCTTTGAAGTTTTTTGTGGCAGACCGGATATAACTGGTAGAGTGATGACTACTTAAACATTTGTCATCGGAGAATTTAAACACTCTCACTTTAAAATACTTGTAAAATAACTAAGGGCTGTTTAAATGTTAGCCATCAAAGTTGAAAAACTATGAAACAATGCAAAAGTTGTGCAAAATAAAACTACCCATTGAAATATGCGAAATGCCTTGGCCATCCAAGGACTTTGATTTTTCAAACAAAAAGGTTTTATCTGGACAAGGGCCGGACACAATTACAAAAAGTGTCTTGGCCATCCAAGGACTTTGGTTCACACACAAAAAATTAAAAGATAATTAATATTTTAAGAATGAGCTTTCTCAGATGGCTCAGCCTCACTTGACTTCTTCTTAGGATCATTGTTTTCTTCATCTGGACTCTCCCCGGTCCGTTCATCTTCATCAGTTGTGTCATCCCAACCACTGGAATAGTTTTTCTTATCACCATCCACAATCGTGTGGAATGGAATGTCTTGATACTCCACAAAACTCCATAGATCTCCCGGCGTCCTCTTCGGAAATTTCTCATGAAAGAGCAAGACCATATCTGACTTGACTTCGGCATACCTTTCCTCCAGAGAGTCTATCACCTTGTTGGTATAATCATCAATCCTAGCTTGGATTGTTTTCTCTTGCTCCTTTAACAAGTCAGCTTTTTCTTGTTCAGCCTTGGACACAATATTTTCAAGCGAAATCTTGTCATTAGTTAGGGTCTGAATGATGTTGTCTTTGGCCTTCATCTCCTCTTTTGAAGAAGAGAGGTTTTTCCGCATATCAGATTGCTTCAATTGGAGTTCTTTGGCAACTCCCTCCGAAATGGCCAGCTTGGTGGCCAAGTCCTCCTGACTTTTCTTCAACTCCTCATTCTCTCTCTTCAATGCCTCAATATTTTGGTTGGCAGTGAGGAGGTCGCTAGATAATTTCTCTTTATCGGAGTTGAGTGTGTTGATGATGGCTGACTGATTTCGCACTTGCTTCTCCAAGGTAAGCACCGACTGGATATTTCTCAATAAGGAGTGGGTGACGATTTCTCTCTCACTTGAAACAGAAAAAGAGTTACCGTTGAAGGTAACCATGCTTGAGGAGCTTAAGGGAAGGTAAGAGCCGGCGAAATAATACAGGCCATAATACAGGCCATGAGCGTATACCAAGCGTTGGGGCTCAATTGTCTTGGGCATAGCTTTATGAGATGGAAGTATCTGACGATCTCCGGATCTAAGGGAAGCCTAAGCCCCCAGTTGAATAGCTCAGTGAAGAAAACTGTCTCACTAAGCTTACAATCCATCGGTGTCTCCGGATCCACCGGTATCATCATTTTAATGTTCTCAGGGATCCCCCACTTTGTCCGGATCCGACCCAGCTCGGTTGTATGAATAAAAGCGTAATTGATCTTCTGCATAGCTAGCAGGTACTTTACACTCACCTTGTGAAAGCAAGGTCCCACTTTTCCCACAAGGCACTCCGGCAGATCAGGATGTTTTAAACATAATTTCTTCTTTCCTTTGTCCTTCTTGACAGCAGCAGCCTCACTTGTTTGCCCGAGACGTCGGTCTCAAAAGGGGTTTATTCGATACTGTCCTCCATTATATCTTCCATTACCATGGAAGGATTATCGATTATTTTTGGGAGAGAAGAGCTAGTGGTTGGCTCAGTAGGCCCTCCAGATGGTTGGACATTACTTTCCTCTTGTGGTCTGGAGTCCGGTTGGGGCTCATATCCGGAGGTCTCTTTCCGAAGGCTTGAATTGGTTGCCTCCAGACCAGACAGCTTGTCCTTGGGGATTTTTATAGGTGTTTCTGACCCTGTAGTTTTACTCTTAGCCCCAGACTTAGAAGGCGTGGATTTTGGAGGTTTAGGCTGTGCAGTGGCAGTATGCCCTTTCACTAAACGACCCCTTCGTCGATCTACCAGCTTCTCTAGGGAGATGTCAGCATCTGATCCCATGGCAATGAATGAGGAAGGTCTTTTAGTGCTTGTAACTGCCTGTTCTGGTTCAACGACAGGCTCTGATTCCCGGACCGATGAGCCCGAAATGATTGGTGAAATAATGGGATGGAATAATCTTCTGGGTTTAGAAATTTTGGTAGAAGACGAACCCCGATCAAGTTCTGAACTTGGTGTTTCAGATTTGTCGATAGGAGAAACAGGGAGGCCTGCAGCAATGCGCCTTTGTCGTTCGACTTTTTTAGTTTTTTCTAACTCCGACAAGTTGAGCCACCCACCCTTTAACCAGGGCGTTTCTTGTTGTGAACATAAACTTACACCAAGAAAAGGGTTTTTTGAGAGGTAAAACTTTTGAAGATTAACAGAGTAGAGATAATGAAGATGGTAAAACAATGAAAAGTGGACTAATTTATACTAAAAGGACAAAAGATGCTTTGATACCTAGGAGAAGACGAAAAGATGGGAATAATGATTAAACACGGCGCTGATGTCACCAACATTAATTAAAGAGGTTGCTTTTTGAAGTGAGTGGGAGCGCCATTCTAGGATAAAAACGGTCGGTGAGGCAAATCAGAGAAGGACACGTGTCCCACGATCTCTGGCAAAAATCGTTCAATTTCCAGGAGTTTCACCAGTCCGGATAAAACCGTTACACAATTCAAAATCTGTCCGGACGTAAGTACGGGTACACATGAATTATTTTTTAGGTCTTGCTAAAGGCCTTCGAACATAACCTAAAAAAGGGGCTACTGATGAGTCCGGATTTTCTCACCACTCACTGTGGGAACCGGGCATAGGTAATTCGGACAAAAGCCACCCACTGAACCATCCGAACATGACAAATGTATTAAAAACTAAATCACGTCATGACTAAGCTAATTTCCTACCTGCTTTATAACTAATGGGTTTTTGAACTCGACCCAAATTCATAAGTATGACCCGAAAGCCTATGTGGCCCATAATTAAGGGTATAAATACCCAACCACTTTCATTAATGAGGGTAATAAACATTTAATACAACCAGACAGCTCAAATCTCTCACTACAAACTACCGAAACATTAAATACCCTTGAAACATTACAAAGCAACTGACTAAATTACTCTCAGACCGAAATTATCCTCACCAAGACTAAAGTCCTTGGATGGCCAAGGAATTTTTGTAATTGTGTCTAGCTCGTGCCCGGACAAGCTTTTTCTTTTTAAACTTCAAAGTCCTTGGATGTCCAAGGAATTATATATGTTTTAATATTATCCCCCGGTGTTAGCCGGGCATCTTTACTTTGCACAATTCTTGCCTTGTTTTATGTTTGCCCAATCTTGATGGCTGATGTTTAAACAGCCCCTAGTTATTTTACAAGTATTTTAAGGTGGGAGTGTTTAAATTCTCTGATGGCAAATGTTTAAATGGTCATCATTCCACCAGATCAATCTGATCTGTCAATGATACTTAGAAGGCTTTAAAGAAACTATCAATCAAACCACTCCAAATTTTTTAAGAAGGCATCAAATTTTATTAAAAATCCCGGACACCTCATTAAAACCTCCCCGCACCACCAGGGTAGGAAAGAGTATGCCCCCTAATATTTACATGGACTTTAAACAAGTAAATATTTACATAACTTTCATTCTAGATACAACCGGAGGTGTTCAATGTTCCAGGGGTGGTTTAATATTCTTTATCTTTATCTTGAAGTCTGTATGTCCCAGGATTAAGCTTTTCAATGACCACATATGGTCCTTCCCAATTTGGAGCTAGCTTGCCGAACAGATTCTCTTTAGTATGTAGGAAGACTTTTCTCAACACTTTATCCCCTGGTTGAAAATCTCTTCTTCTGACTCTGGAAGCAAACTTGCTTCTCATCAATCCCTGATAATGGGTGGCTCTAAGATGAGCCTTAACCCTTTTCTCTTCTATCAAGTTGAGTTGACTTCTGATTGCGACTTCATTAGCCTGTTCAGAAAAATTATGGACTCTATATGATGGAAGATTTGCCTCTATAGGAGCAATTGCATCCATACCATATACCAAGGCAAACGGGGATTCCTGTGTAGCAGCTCCAGGAGTAATCCGGTAGGCCCATAGTACTTCTTGTAGATAGGTTGGCCACTTTCTAGCAGCCCCTTCTAAATTCTTTTTAAGACTGGACAAAATGGTCTTGTTTGCCACTTCAACCTGACCATTCGCCTGTGGGTGGAAAGGAGAAGAGAAGCAATGTTGAATGCCTCTAGAGGCACAAAAATTCTCCATATCCTTGTTATTGAATTATGGCCCATTGTCTGTGGTTATCTTCCGTGGAACCCCAAATCTGCAGCGAATATTAGACAAAATAAATTTTATAACAGCTTTTGAAGTAGTTCCTGCAAATGGGGCAGCTTCCATCCACTTTGATGCACCCTCCGGACGCCATAGGTAGAGGTCCCACCAGATCCAGCCCCCAACGAGCAAAAGGTATTGGCTCAGAAATTGACTCCAAAGGGACAGCTGGAATATGAATTTCATTACCAAATATTTGGCATGGATCACACTTCTTTACCAATTCCTTGACATCTTCCATTATAGATGGCCAGTAATATCCGGCCAACAAGACTCTTCGAGTTAAAGCTCTATAACCACAGTATGCTGACCCTTCACCATCATGCAGTTCAGACAATACTTGGGACTCTTCAATCCCCAAACAACGCAAGAGAGGTCTACTAAAAGACTTCTAGTAAAGGACGTCTCTTATAATTAAAAAACCACGAGCCTTATACTTCATATTTGTTGCTACTACTTTTTCCAGAGGCAAAATGTCATTTGAAATGTATTGAAGAAGAGGATACCTCAAGTCTTTAGGTTGAACTACTTGTATATTTAAACTTTTCTCCTCTTCTTTGGTCTGATTGAGTTGAATGGATGGGCATTCCTGCACATGAATCCATGGGTAGGACTCAAAGTATGCTATGGTTTCCAAGGAGTCTGCTAGTGTATTTTCTTTTCTGGGTATGTGCTCATAGCTGATTTCTTTAAAGTTAACTGCCACCTCCTTAAGAATTAATAAGTATTTAAATCAACTGCTCCTTTTTTGCCTCAGATGGACCTTGGGCATGATGGATAAGAAGCTGAGAATCACTCATTAACTTGACTCTTTTGGCTCCACAAATTAGGGCTAACTTCAAACCAACTATGGCAGCTTCATATTCAGACTCATTGTTAGAAGCCCTAAAAGCAAAACATATAGCTTGGTACTGCTTGTCGCCGTACAAAGAGGTTAAACAAATCCCAGTACCACAACCCATGGTACTTGATCCACCATCAGTCTGAACAACCCATAGCTTCTTAGTCTTTTCACATGTAGCTTGTTTAGTACTCTTGCCCGAATGGAACTCAACTAGGAAATCAGCAACAGACTGAGCCTTGATTGCAGTTCGAGGGGAAAAATCAATGTCATAGTCTCCCAATTCCACTGACCACTTGGTCATTCTGCTTGATATGTCTGCCTTTTGAAGAATATTTTTCAAGGGAAAAGATGTCCGGATGACAATAGAATGAGACTGAAAATAGAGCCTCATTTTCCTAGCAGCAATTACCAAAGCCAGTACTAGTTTTTCAAGTTTTAAATACCTTTTTCAGCATCCATTAGGTTTTTGCTGATGTAGTACACCGGATGAGGATAATTGTCCATCTCTCTTACTAGCACCGCAATTATGGCACATTCAGAGACAGTTAAATATATATATATATATATATATATACAATGTTTCTCCATCAATAGGTTTAAACAGGGTTTTGGGGGAGGATAAATGCTTTTTTATTTCATCAAAAGTCTGGTCGCACTGTGGAGACCAGTTGAATTCTTTGGCACCCTTTAAAGTTTGGAAAAACGGGGCACACCTATCCGAAAACCTTGAGATAAAACGGTTTAGAGCAGCTAACCTCCCTGTTAATCTTTGTACTTCTTTAATATTCCGAAGAGGATCCATCTGCAGTAAAGCATTAAGTTGGTCCGGATCGGGCTGTATCCCTTTCTCACTTATTACATACCCCAAAAACTTCCCGGACTGCACTCCGAAAACGCATTTTTCTGGATTTAATTTTAAATTAACTGTTACCAATTGGCAAAAGTTTCTTGCATATCTGCCAAGTGTAACCCTTCTTCTACACTTTTTACCATCATGTCATCAATGTAGACTTCCATATTTCTTCCAATCTAATCATCAAATGTTTTGTTGACCAACCTCTGATAAGTAGCCCCATCATTCTTTAATCCAAGGGCATCACCTTATAACAATGAAGGCCCCTATCAGTAACAAAATTAGTGTGTTCTTGGTCCTTCAGATCCACCTGAATCTGATTATAACCGGAGAAGGTGTCCATAAAGCACACCAACTTGTTCTCATGTGTGGAGTCCACTAACTGATCGATCCGGGGGACTGGATATAGGTCTTTTGGGCAAGCCCTATTAAGGTCAGTAAAATCAATGCACATACGCCACTTCCCGTTTTTCTTTTTTACTAACACCGGACTGGCTGTCCGTAAAGGATACTGAGATTCTTTTATGTGCCACATCTTAGTAAGCCGGTCAACCTCTTGAACTATGACATCAGCTTTGTCCTTAGAAAAATATCTTCTCTTCTGCACAATGGGTGCTACATCTCTTCGGATGGATAACTGGTGTGATATAACATTTGCATGCACCCCGGTTATATCAGCATTACACCAAGCCAAAATGTGTTGGTGGTCTGCTAAAAAAGATAACACTTTGCTTTTTAGTTCTGATGTCATCTTAGATCCAATCTTGACACTTCTTCCTTCAGCCAAACAGTGAGTTTCAACCTCTTCAATTGGTATTAAAACACCAGGGGTCTCTCTGGGGTCATTAATTTCACCCTCTCCCCCAGAGGGCCCCTCCAACTGCTAATCTTCACTAATCCGGACTGCCCCCAAAGTTCTAGGGGTTAGTGCTGTTGCATAACATTCCCTTGCTATCTTCTGACTACTCCGGACAACTCCCACTTGTCCTTGCACAGCATGTTTTAAACATTGGTGAACTGTTGAAGCTACAGCATGCATCCTAGAGAGCCAAGACCTTCCCAAAATAGCATTAGCATGTGGGACAATCCACCACAACAAAAAGTACTCTGACCATTCTCTTAAAAGGGTCCTTGCCCAACAAAACCTCCTCCTCAAATTTCTCAACTACGTCCGCAGAGCTTCCAGTGAAACCCACAATAGACATGTTCGAACGTTGAATTACTGCTAGATTCTTCATTTGTTTATAGGAAGTTAAAAAAAGGATATTGGCTGAGCTGCCAGTGTCCACCAAAATTCGTCTAATGTCATTGCCCCCAATGGATGCTCTTATCACCACATCATCTTCATGGGGACCAACTATGTCCTTCAAATCATCTTCATCAAAAACAATGAAGGGAAAAGGAATTTACGATTGATAGGAAGTCATGTCTCCTTCCAATTGAGTAGCCAAGGTGTGAACATGCCTCTTCCTTGAAGATGTCGTTGGTGCAGTCATGGTGTCCCCCCCCCCCAAATATGGTAAGTGACTCAAAAAAGCTTATGAGCCCGGACACCGTCTTGGTGTGTTCTCTGATAACGCCCACCTTATTCCGGGTTAGATCAGGATCCAAATACTCTCACTCCACATCGAATCTTTCAATAATTACCATGGCCCCGTCCGGAGCCGACGTCCCTGCATGGTTTGTTGCGTCGATCTGATGAGCATTATCAGGCTTATTCCCACTTCTTCTTTTAACATAAGCACCCAATTTTCCTCTTTCAATCAAATTTTGCACCTCTTGTTTCAAAGCGATGCAATCTTCTATGTTATTGCCAATATCATGATGATATTGACAGAAACAAGTATTACGACTTTCCCTGGGAGATTGAAGCGCGGTCGGCTTCCTAAAATGTACTCCGTCTTTTGTTTTGTCATAGATGGTTGCCACATTTTCTTTCAATTCGGCAAACCACTCCGGTTGGACCCAAGGACCTCGTTTATTTATGGATTGTTGGTTCTGAGCTGGTGCTGGGTGAGATTGAGCCTTGGCCCTGTTGGGACCCTGTCCGGCTTCCTTAGCCTTGTACCCGAACTGGTTTTGGTTCTGGTTTGGTGCAGCTGGGGCCGATCTCACTTGTCCGTGCACCCTAGTCTTCTTTGTTTCATAAACATTGATTTGCTTCCCCACCTGATTCAGTAACCCTCCCTACGTCATGGCCTTCTTCCTGGTTACTGAATCAGCCAAATTGCCAGGGCTCAGACCTTGTCTTAGAGAAGCTATTGCTACTTGTTCAAAGCAATCAGCTAATCCATTCTTGGTGTTCACAAAGCGAGTTATATATTCTTTCAATGATTCGTTTGGTTCTTGGGCACAATGAATAATAGTGTCTACATTTCCCTTCACCTCTTTACTTCCAACGAACTGCCTCCGGAAGGCCACCCAAAAGGTATCAAAATTTCTGATGCAACCCTGTGGCAGGCTATTATACCACTTCAGAGCACTCTCCGTAAAATATTGAGAGAATGCTCTACAGAGCAACTTATCATCATCATCAAAATTCATCATAAAGTTTTAAAACTGTTCCAGATGATTATCTGGATCTTTGCTCCCATTGTATTTTTCCATCTTAGTACTGTCAAACCTCTTTGGAAGGTTTCCGGACAGTATCTTGGAAGACAATAGAGATTGTCTCCAATTCCGGCCACGACTAAACACAGTATCTTCATTGGGAGTTGCAAAGATACCTGGTTCATCATGGAAAGCGAAATGATCCATCAACAGATGGTCTATATGTCTTCGGCCATGGATGTGGCTATGAGATGACCCTTTACCTAGATGCCTTTTCAACCTTCCATGCCTGTCTATCTTTCTTGAATATTTTTTGACCAATTTTTGCTTCTTCTTAGACGTTCCTTCATCATTGGTGGATAACAGGGACTCCTCAACTCTATCTTCATTCGAGGAGCTACTAGAGGATTCTGAATCTGAGCTCTCCACCGGTTTAGACCGGTGAGACTTCTTTGAGCTAGCATGAGTCTTTTTAGTACTCACATGGGTCTTTGCTGATGGGTCATGCTCCATTGGATTGTCAGTGTGGTGAATAGCTGGCACTTTTGATTTTTCTTTCAAGCCCATCTCTACCCTTTTACCAGCCATCAAGGATTCTATCTCAGCTTTCAACCTGTCTCGCTCTTCGATCGTATATTCATCATTTTCTTCCACCACTTTTGTCAAAGTTGGTGGTACTGCCTGCTCGTCCGGATTCATTTGAACTGGGTTTTCTTGCTGGTTTTGAATGCTAGATTCAGGCCCCTTCTACTCCCACTATGGTCGCCAATTTGGTGTGGATTATTTTCGACTGAGGGTAATTTGTCAGGTGTTTTGTGGTGTTTCAAGGGTATTAAATGTTAAAGTCTTTTGTAGTGAGAGAGTTAAGCTGCCTGGTTGTATTAAATGTCCATTACCCTCATTAATGAAAGTGGTTGGGTATTTATACCTTTTATTATGGGCCATATGGGCTTTCGGGTCAAACTTATGAAATCGATTCGTGTTCAAAAACCTATTAGTTTATTAAGCTGATTAGTAACTAGCTTAGTCAAAAGGTGTTTAGTGTTTTAATACTTTTGTCCTGTCTAGATGGTTCGGTGGGTGATTATTGTTCGGATTGCCCCTGTCCGGTTTCTACAGTGAGTGACGAATATTTCTGGACTCATCAAGTATGGCTGAAAGAAGCGAATTCTTTAAGAATAGAAATACAGATAAGGGGAATAAACGAAAGTTTAAAGGAAACAACAAAAACAATAATTTTTCCAGCAAAAAGCCTAAAACGACATGCTGGAAATGTGGTAAACCTGGTCACTTTAAGAGGGATTATCGAGTTGTAAAAGGAAATATAATGCTGGTTTAAGTGGGAACAATGCTGGTTCAAGTGGAAACAATGCTAATTCAAGTGGATCTAAGGATCCTGAAAAGCAACAACGTCAGATTTTATTTCAGAATTTTAATTCTGGTCAGAATTATATATCTCTAATATCTTAAGCATTTTATATGCAGGATGATGATGTTGCTTGGTGGGTTGATTCGGGAGCAACAAGTTATGTGACTCAGATTACAAAAATAGCCTAAATTATTAAAATTGCAAAACAAGAGGATAAATGAGCCCGAATGCCTAAAAAAGCCCATAGCTCACGAGCAAAGCTCGTGACTTGCGTTCGTGACGTCGTTTCCTTCGAAACAAGGTTATGTGGGTCAAAATCTCACACCGGAGCTCCAAACTGTCAATTCACCAAACTGTCTGCATCATTCTCGCCGGGGAAGAGAAGATTCGCCCTCGAATCAGAACCGGTCTCCCCATCAGAAGAGTCGCCTGCATAAGGAATCGCTGACGAAGATGCTGGAGTCGTTGGTAGAGTTCCCGCTCGAAGTTGTAAGGAAGGAAAGCCTTGCGGATTTTTCTTTTGAATTTCTCCCAGCTGCGGACTTTATCCTTGCCTTCACGCGCGCGGTTCTTCTTCACCTGCTGCCACCAATCCTGTGCCTTACCGCGTAGGTGAATGGTGACTAATGCGACCCTTATCTCCTCAGGAACTTCCTTGAAGTCTAGGACTTCTTCAATCTGGGATAACCAATCGATAAGTGCCTCTGCCTGAAGGCTGCCATCAAAGTCTGAGATGTCTATCTTGAAACCAAGCTCCCAGCGTCGGTCTTGAGAAGTATTCTGGTCGATCCCCTCCCCAAAAGGGTTATCGATACCCTCAACCTCTGTGCCTTGTTGCCTGGCGTTAAGATCAGCCATCTGACGGGTAAGATCGGCTACCTGACGGCGTAGGTCAGCAACTTCACGATCATCTAAATCACCTGTGTCTCCAGTCACTGCAGTGCCACCGCGACCGCTGGTTCTTCCTCGCACCATCTCGCAGGACTGCCTGTGTCTGATACCACTATGATTCAGAGTGAAACGCAAGAGAAGCTAAAGAGGGATAAAAAACCCTATTTTATTAATAAAAAACAACTCCCCAAACAATGTAAAGAAGATATGTTTATATAAGGTTTCAATTGAAACCCTAAAACTAAAACAAGAAAATTACTAAAATATTTTAAAGTATTAAAAACTTGAAATAGGCTGATAGATGAGCCCAAATTCCTAAAAAGCCCATATGTCACAGGCATAGCTGGTGATTTGCACTCGTAGCGTCGTTTCCTTCGAAACAAGGTGCTGTGGGTCAAAATCAGACACCGGAGCTCCAAACTGTCAATTCACCGCATTCTTCGGGTGATCGCCATTCTTCATAAATTTCAGCGCTAAACTGTCTGCATCATTATGTATGTAAATATCTTCGATGGTTTAGTAATTTTTAACCGATTGAAGATGGATCTTCACTTAAGATAGGAAATGTTGCTACCCAACCAATTAAAGGACTAGGAAATGTTAAATTACTATTTTCTTCTGGAAAGTTCATATTATTGAACAATGTATTGTATGTTCCTGGGATTCGAAAGAATTTATAGTCTGGTGTTGTTTTAAACAATTTTAGTTTCAAACAAGTGTACGAAAGTGGCAAATATGTATTGTCAAAACATGGTGTATTTATGGGATTCAGATATTTATGTAATGGTATGTTTATGTTAAATATTAATGTTTCGTTCGAAAATGATTCTGTTTGTATGACTTCTACTAATATGTGTAGAAATATGAATAAAAAGAGAATTATGGTATGCTAGATTAAGACATGTTCATTATGGAAGAATAAAAGACATGTCGAAAATGAGCCTTATTCCTCTTATTGATGCAAATAATGAAGAATGTAAAACTTGCATGTTAACTAAGATAACTAGAATAGCTTTCAATAATGTTAGCCGAGTTTCCAAAATATTGGAACTAGTACATAGTGATTTATGTGATTTCATTGCTACACATTCGTTAGGAAATAAAAAGTATGTTATTACTTTTATTAATGATACATCTAGATATTGCTACATTTATTTGTTGCATGCTAAAAAGAAGCTCTTGATAAGTTTAAAATCTATAAGGAAGAAGTTGAGCTACATAAGAATGATTTGATTAAAAATCTACGTACGGATAGAGAAGGTGAATATTATGATCCTATATATTTTCAGTCTACGGGTATAATTCATCCAATCACGGCTTCTTATACACCACAACAAAATGGTATAGCTGAAAGGAAGAATAAGACTTTGGAAGAAATGGTCAATTCCATGTTGTCCTATTCGGGTTTGAGTGAAGGATTCTGGGGTGAGGCTATGTTAATAGCCTGTTATTTATTAAACCGTATTCCTACTAAAAGGAATAAGATGACCCCGTACGAGCTTTGGTTTAAGAAGCCTCCAACATTGAATTATCTGAGAGTTTGGGGTAGTAGAGCAATTGTAAGGCTCACTGAACCCAAAAGGAAAAATTTGGGTGAAAAAGGTATAGATTGTATTTTTATTGGATATGTTGAGCACTCTGTTGCATTAATGTTCTATGTGTTAGAATCCAATGACTATGTCTCGGTGAACACGGTTATCGAGTCAAGAGATGCAATATTTGATGAAGTAAGATTTACTTCTATACCTAGACCTACAGATTTGATTCAAAACTCTTTGAATAGGAACTCAAGTAAAACTGAAAATATATCAAGTGGTACTAGTTGTGTACCTGAACCTTATGAGCCAAGGAGAAGTACTAGAGCCAGAAAAGCTAAGTCGTACGTATCTGATTTTCAACTATATTTAGTTGAAGGGTCAAGAGGTAAGATTGGCTATCAATATCAATACTGTTTTGTTATTGAAGATGATCCAAGAACTTTTAGTGATGCTATAGCATTAAGGGATGCTGCATTCTGGAAAGAAGTTATCCAGGATGAGATAGAGTCTATCATGCATAATAATACATGGGTGTTGGCTGATTTACCTCGTGGGTGCAAATCATTGGGAAATAGATGGATATTTAAACGAAAAATGAAAGTAGATGGTACTATGGAAAGGTATAAAGCTAGATTGGTTATCCAAAGATTTAGACATAGAGAAGGAATTGACTTCTTTGATACTTATGCTCCGGCTGCTAGGATTTCCGCTATTAGATTTTTTATTGCACTTGCATTTGTATACAATCTTGTAATTCATCAAATGGATGTTAAAACTGCATTCTTGAATGGCGATTTGGATGAGGAGATTTATATGAAACAATCGGAAGGGTTTGTCATGCCTGGTTGTGAAAACAAGGTATTCAAGTTGAAAAAATCTTTGTATGGTTTGAAACAAACACCAAAAGATTGGCATCAGAAATATGATAATATGATATTGTCTAATGGATTTATTCTTAACTAAGTAGACAAGTGTGTATATAGAAAATTTGATAATTCTGGTAAAGGAGTTATGATTTGTCTATATGTGGATGATATGTTGATTTTTGGTACTGACCAAAATCAGGTTAATGAAACGAAGAAATTTTTATCATCTAATTTTGAGATGAAGGATTTGGGGGAAGCTGAAATGATTCTTGGTATAAGAATCAATCGAAAGAACAATAATATATCGATTTCTCAATCTTACTATATTGAGAAGATATTGAATAAATTTAATTTTAAAGATTTCTCTCTGGTAAGCTCTCCTATAGATCCTAGTCTAAAGCTTCTACCTAATAAAGGTACTGCTGTATTTCAACTTGAATCTCGAGAGCCATCCGATGTCTTATGTATGCCATGACTAGCACTAGGCTGGATATTGCTTTTGCTGTTGGAAAACTTAGTAGGTATACTAATAATCCTAGTTCACATCATTGGCAAGCTTTAAATCGAGTATTTAAGTATTTGAAAGGAACCATGAATTATGGTTTAACTTATACTGGATTTCCTTCTATACTTGAAGGATATTCAGACGCGAGTTACATATCCAATATGGAAGATCATTCTTCCACAAGTGGATGGGTATTTCTACTTGGGGGAGGTGCTATCTCTTGGGCATCTAAGAAACAAACTTGTATTACTTGGTGTGGATTATTTTTTACTGAGGGTAATTTTGTCAGATGTTTTGTGGTGTTTCAAGGGTATTAAATGTTTAAGTGTTTTGTAGTGAGAGAGTTAAGCTGTCTGGTTGTATTAAATGTTCATTACCCTCATTAATGAAAGTGGTTGGGTATTTATACCTTTAATTATGGGCCATATGGGCTTTCGGGTCAAACTTATGAAATGAGGTCGAGTTCAAAAACCCATTAGTTTATTAAGAAGATTAGTAACTAGCTTAGTCAAAAGATGTTTAGTATTTTAATACTTTTGTCCTGTCCGGATGGTTCTGTGGATGATTATTGTCGGGATTGCCCCCGTCCGGTGTCTACAGTGAGTGGCGAATATTTCTGGACTCGTCATTACTGATTCAACAATGGAATAAGAGTTTGTGGCATTAGCAGCAGCGAGTAAAGAAGCTGAGTGGCTAAGAAATTTAATGTACAAAATTCTGTTGTGGCCCAAGCCGATATCACCTATATCTATCATATGTGATAGTGAGGCTGCCTTGGCCAATGTTTATAGAAAAGTTTACAAAGACAGGTCTAGACACTTAGGTGTTAGACATAGTATGATTCGTGAGCATATCATGCATGATGTTATTTCGGTAGTGTTTGTAGAACTCAATATAAATTAGCCGATCATTTAACAAAAGGGTTAAATAGAGATCTTGTGCACAAATCGGCTATTGGGATGGGATTAAAGTCCATTTGAAATCTCTCATGTTCAGATACCCAATTCCCATCTAATATGACATTAGGTGTTGAATTCAATGTGGAAAGCTTAAGATCAAGAGATTGGAACACATTTGTATATCCTCCCGAGGTATGTGTTCAGACCTGCAAGTTGTGAAAGTTGTAGATTATCTTCTTAATAGCTCTTTTAAAAAATTGCATATGCATGTGCAAGATGAAAAGAACTACCTATTTGAGCATGAAGTTTAGTCGCTTCAAGAAGCTAGGACTTGGCTTTGATATGCTTAAGAATGATAAGGACACAAGGCTAGTATAATATAGTGTCAAGTAAGAACAAGTGAGAATGTAAATTTATGTGTATATTATCTTCATGTATTCATTGTGAATAATAAAGGTTCAATCCTTAGTGATACCTTGATATTCGAATATTTGGAATGTGATATATACTAATGTGAAATTCAATCGTTACGATATTTCATTTATGCATAAATTTGATATTTGATATGATTATGTTTAGTAGATCATGAATTACACTAAAATGGGGGAAGATTGTTATTTATTTTAGTGTAATTGGATCGACTAGTCGACCAATTTAATCATGAATTTGATATTTGATATGATTATGTTTAGTAGATCATGAATTACACTAAAATGGGGGAAGATTGTTATTTATTTTATTGTAATTGGATCGACTAGTCGACCAATTTAGTCATGATTCATTATCAAACAAGTCGTAGAGTGCGGAGTCAGCAAAATTTTGAAATTGAAAATTTGAACGTTTTATTCAAATTTTAAATTTCAACCGTTTTATTACAAAACTAGTTTAGAAACCTTAACTACCCTAACTTGCAAACTGTTTTATTACAAAACCAGTTTAGAGAAAAACAATTTAGAGAAAGAGTCTCCCCTCATATAAAACCACTCGATTAGCAGGTGGGACGGGTCGGTAATAAAATTAAAAATTACTATTAACCACTGGATTAGGAAGATTTTGAATGCGACCGAAAACAGACTACGAAATGTGAAGGTGGTGATAAGCTTTATGATGTTGAAGATTATGATACCGACAAGTCGGGTTAAAGAGTCACGATGGTTGTGGGGCTTAGCCACCAAAGATTAGGATGGATTGTATGAAGATGATCGATGAGTACAAAGTACAAACACTTTTTTTCTGTCTTCCATGTTTGTTTATTGCTAATTTATGTACACCCTTTTGAAAGAATTGCAAGTGCTTAGCGTTCAGAAGCAATGACGATTGTCAGTTGTTAGATTGCGTTCTGACTGGATGAATTTGCATCTCCTTCCTATACCACCATCTTCTGTTACGATGGACATCTCATCCAGGAATGAGGCAAGTACCATAATTTTTTTGTAGACATTAATGAGCTCTAAAGTGAGGTATTTTGTCTTGTGTTTGGTGTTTAATTAGATCACTTTCAGTTGTCTAGTATTTTTTTACTTGGGATTTTGTGGACTGTTTGGAATTTGTATCCCTCTTGAGTCTATTCGCATGGAATTTTGTTATTGGGACAACATTCAACGCACCGATAGTGGCACCTTTTTGCAGGTATGTGCCCTTTTGTGATCAGAGGGATTTGGTCAAGGTATGTGCCCTATTGAGTCTACGCGTGTAACCGTTGTTTTGACAATTGCTCATAGGGTCGGGAAATTTAATATGTGGATCAATTTAATCACTAAAAAACCGGTTAAGGTTCTGTTGATCAATTTAAATTGAAAATCCGCCCACAGGGTCGGCAAAATGATATGTAGATCAGTTTAATTACTGAAAAACCGTTGAAGGTTCTTTTGATCAATTTAAATTGAAAAATCCGCCCATAAGGTCGGGAAAATGATATGTAGATCAGTTTAATTACTGAAAAACCGTTGAAGGTTCTGTTGATCAATTTAAATTGAAAAATCCGCCCACGGGGTCAGGAAAACGATATGTAAATCAGTTTAATTACTGAAAACCCGTTGAAGGTTTTGTTGATCAATTTAAATTGAAAAATCCGCCCATAGGGTCGGGAAAATGATATGCAGATCAGTTTAAATTCGTTATCAGTTGTCCGCCAGCTCGTCAGTTGGAATGCCCCTTTTGAACAATTCAGAGGTATAAAGGAAAAATTTTGAATTAAAAAGGGTCGGTTGCCATAGATGCCTCATTAAAACCTTCTCGCGCCACCATGTTAGGAAAGAGTACATCCCCAACCAAAGGTTCGTTACAGAAATGGTTACAAAAATTAACAAAGTTACTCCAAATATAATTTTAAGTGTTCAATGTTCCATGGGAGTCTCACCAAACGTCCGCATGTGTCCTGGAAGCGGTATGTTCCACTCTTAACTCGCTCTACTACTGTATACGGTCCCTCCCAGTTTGGAGCTAGCTTGCCGAGGCTCTTATCTTTGGTATGCAGGAAAACTCTCCTTAAGACCTTATCCCCGACTTTGAACTTTCGTCGACGTACTTTGGACGTGTACCGGCTTCTCATTAAGGTTTGATAATGTAAGGAATTTAGGTAAGCTCGTCCGTTTTTTTCTTCTATCAGGTCTAGAAGATGGAAAGATCGTTTAGCCGGCCCTTACTGTTATTTTCACTTTCAGTGTAAGTTCCGACCCTAAAAGATGGAAAGATCGATTCTGCTGGGGTGACGGCATCCATTCCATAAACTAAGGCATAAGGTGACTCTTTGGTTGTCGTTCGAGGTGTGGTTCGGTAGGCCCATAACACTTATTGTAAGTAGTCCGGCCACTTGCCCGTCTTTCCTTCCAAATTCTTTTTGAGCCCGTCCAAAATGGTTCGGTTTGTAACCTCGACTTGCCCGTTTGCTTTGGGATGGAAGGGGGCGGAAAAACATTGCTTAATCCTGTGGGTCGTACAAAAGGATTTTATCTCATGGCTGTCGAATTGGGGTCCGTTATCCATGGTGAGCCTCTGAGGTACCCCAAACCTACAACAGATGTTCAACCAAATGAATCTGATGACATCATTGGTCTTTGTAGCCGATAATGGTTTGGCCTCCACCCATTTGGAGAAGTAATCCACAGCCACCACTATCGTCTGTCTTCCACCGGATGCCATCGGTAATGGTCCCACGAGGTCGATACCCCATCGGTTGAAAGGTAAGCCTTCAGATGTGGACTCCAAAGGGGCCGCGGGAACATTTATTGCATTCGCGAATCTCTGACATGTGTCGCATGTTTTCACTATCTGCTAAGCATCAGTGGTAATCGTCGGCCAATAGAATGCGGCGAGGAAAATTCTTCTGATCAATTCCTTGTATCCACAGTGAGTCACACCCTCTCCGTCGTGCAGTTCGGATACTATTATCTGTGACTCGTTTACTCCCAAACACCGCAGTAAGGGCCGGCTAAACGACTTTTTGTATAAAACGTCCCCCAGTAAAACGTAGCCTCGGGATTTGTTTTGTATCTTTCGAGCTGATACACTGTCGTCTGGTAGCATTCCTTCGCCTAGGAAGGCGATAATATCCCTTCGCCAATCAGAAATAGTTACCGAGGATACCTGACAAGCCATTTCAGGTCGGTTATCCAGCTCTTTCCTCCGTATGATCGATGGGTTTTCCTGTTCAGTCACCCAGGGGTAACTGTTTAAACATGAAGCCGATACTAGAGAGTCGGCTACCATATTTTTGGTCCTCGGGACATGCTCATATGTCACCTTGGTGAAAGACGCGGCTAACACTCGTAGTGCTGCTAAGTACTGAACCAGATGCTCTTTCCTAGCTTCTGATGCTCCCGAGGCTTGATTGATCAAAAGTTGAGAATCACTAATAAGGCGCACATGCGTAGCTCCGCATACCTGTGCTAGTCGCAAACCGGCCAGGGCAGCTTTATATTTGGCCTCGTTGTTCGAGGTTTGGAAACCAAATCGGATTGTCTTATGCATACTTATGCCCGTTGGAGTAACTATCTGCACGCCCGCGTCGCACCCATTGACGTTCGACCCACCATCGGTTTGGATAATCCACTCATCTGGTTCGACCGCTTCATGCGATGTGTCTTGGTTTGGGCGATCGGAATGGAATTCTACTATAAAATCAGCCATAGCTTGGCCTTTGATGGCTGTCCGTGGCTCGAAGTTGATATCGAAATCGCCTAACTCGACTGACCATTTGGACATTCTTCCCGACATGTCCGGCCGCTGGAGTACGTACTTTAGTGGAAATGAGGTTCGAACGATAATGGGGTGTGCCTGGAAATACGGTCGCATCTTTCGCACTGCGGTTACCAAAACTAGATCCATTTTTTCCAACTTCAAGTATCGCGTCTCCGCGTCCAGTAAGCTTTTGCTTACAAAGTATACTGATTTGGGGACCGCCCCCGATTCGCTGATCAGAGCCGCACTTACTGCAAATTTCGAAACCGCTATATAAAGAAAAAGAGTTTCCCCCGTCAGAGGCTTTGTTAAGAGGTTCGGGGAGGATAAATAAGCTTTGATCTCAGAAAAGGCTGCGTCGCAGGCCGGCGTCCAAGCAAAATTCTTGGCGTTTCTTAAAACCTAAAAACATGGAGCGCATTTTTCAGACGAACGAGAGATAAATCGATTCAATGCCGCAAGACGCCCAGTTAATATCTGGACTTCTTTAATATTCTTAGGTGGTTTCATATTGGTGAGGGCTTGTAGTTGAGTAGAGCCTGCCTCGATGCCTTTCTCACTAACAAAGAATCCCAGGAACTTGCCCGACCTTACTCCAAAGGAACATTTCTCCGGGTTTAGCTTGAGATTTATACCCCTTAGATTATCAAAGGTTTCTTTTATATCGGCCAGATGGCCTTCGTCTGTGCCACTTTTCACCAACATGTCATCGATGTAAACTTCCATATTTCTTCCTATCTGGCAGGCGAAGGTCTTGTTAACCAACCTCTGATAAGTTGCTCTAGCATTTTTTAACCCGAACGGCATAACCTTATAGCAATACAAGCCTGAGCCTGTAATAAATGTTATGGAACTAATAACTAACACGATCAATATCCCTATAATTGTGGAATAAATAACTAACACGGTTTGACTCATGGGTCAAAACGTGTGTTTTCATAACAAACAAAAAGACGTTGAGCCTAATCTGTACTTTAATCCGAGATGAGCTACTCCTTTAAACGAACTCAGGTTTGTTCTGGTTTGCAGAGCTCGAGCTCACTGATCGCGTGCTCAGCTTATCCTCTTTAGGTCTTTTCCTTTCATCGCGTTCCTCATCCAGTCGATCAACTCTTTCCCCAAATGTCTTCGAGCTCATCCTGATCTTGAGTTCAGCAATGGTGTGGATAATTATTGTCTGAGGGTAGGCTGGTAATTTCAGTTGGTGTTTTATGGTGGTGTGTGGGTGTTTAAGTGTTTAGAGTATAGAGTAGAGAGATAATTAAGCAGCTTGGTAGCAGTTAATTCTCATTACCCATAGTTAATGCAGGTGGTTGGGTATTTATACCCTGATGTTTGGGCCCTTATGGGCTTTCGGGTCATGTTTAATGGACCCGGGTCATGTTCAAAGACCCATGAGCTCTAAGTAGGAGAGCAAGTAGCTTAGTCAAGAAGTGTTTAGGTTTTTTAGTACTTTTGTCATAGTTCGAATAGTCCTATGGTCATAGTGTTCAAAATGATCTGTCCGGTTCGTGTGATCTGTCCGGTCCGGAGGCCTTGGACTGATCTGTCCTTGTCCGGGGAGCGTGCAGAATTCGGACTCATCAGGAGCCCCTTTTTTAGGTGTTTGTGCGAGTACCCTTGCCAAAGACCTGAAAAACAGTCCGATGTCAGAAGTAATTTTAATGCTGACAAGTCTATGGGTTTATCCGGACAGATAAAGCTTCACGAATTCAAAACGGTTTTTGCCAGAGTTCATGGGACACGTGTCGCTCTCTGATTGGTTGCTTCAACCGTTTTTTCACCTTGAATTTCGAACCCACCTTCTTCGAAAAGAAACCTCTTTGATTACAAGTGGTGACATCAGCGCCGTCTTTTAATCATTGCTAAACTTTTCGAATTCTCCTAGGAATCAACTGCTTTTTCATATTTACTATAAATACAAATTCATTTCTACTGTTTTACCATCTCCTTCAAACTTACTCCTGTAAAAAACTCTCAAAGATTTCTCTCTCTAAAGCAAAAAACTTAGTTCAATAGTTTATGTTTACATCGAGGAACGCTCTTGTTAAAGGCGGGTGGCTCAACCTTTCTGAGTTAGAGAAGGCTCAAAAAGTTGAAAGAGAGAGACAGATTGCTGCAGGGTTACTTGCCTCACCTGTTGACAGACCTATCACTTCTGCATCTGAGTCAGATCGTGGCTCGTCCTCTTCCAAAGGTACCAAGCCTAGAAAACTATTTCAAACCACTCTCTCCCCCATAATCTTTGGTTCCTCAGTTCAGGAATCGGTGCCTACTGTCGAGCCAGGAGTCACAGCCACTAGCCTTAGAAAACCTTCTCCCTTTCTTGCAATGGGATCAGACACAGAGCGCTCTCCTGAGAAGCTGGTTGATAAGAGGAAAGGCCGGCTGGTTAAAGGTCAAGGAACCAGAAACACCCCCTCAAGATCGGGGGCAAAAGATAGCAGCACCGGATCAGAGGTGCCAATTAGAGCTCCTAAGGACAAGTTGTCCGGACCGGAGGGGTCCAACCCAAATCGTCAGCCAGAAACGTCTGTTCCAAACACTCTACCGGAGAGTAGAAATCAAAGTGGCAATGAGGCCCATCAGTCCAGAGATAAGGCTGAATCAAGTTTGAACCCTCCCCCCACTACAGCTGCTGAAATCCCTTCAACGATCATGGAGGAAGTGATGGAGGACTCAGTTGAAGAGGCCCCGTTTGAGTCTGAGCCCTCCGGTAAGACTAGCAAAGAGATAGTTTCTAAGAAGGACAAGGGCAAGGAAAAGTTGTATTTGAGGTATCCGGATCTGCCGGAGAGCCTAGAAGGAAAAGTAGGGCCTTGTTTTCACAAGGTCAGCGTCAACTATCTTCTCTCCCTACAGAAAATCAACTATGCATTCATCCACACTGCCGAGTTGGGTAGGATGCGTTCAAAATGGGGTATTCCAGAAAATGTAAAGATCAGGATCCCTATTCATCCGGAGACCCCCATGGATTGCAAGTTAAGTGAGGTGGTTATGTTCACGGAGCTGTTCAACTGGGGGCTCAGGCTCCCACTAGACCCAGAGATTGTCAGATATTTCCATCTGATCAAACTCTGTCCGAGCCAGCTGAGCCCCAATGCTTGGTATACCCTTATGTCATGCATCATGGCATCAAGGCTGTCCGGGATCCCTCTGCCTATGGAGGAGTTTGCTGCAGTGGCTAGCCTGTGTAGAAACCACAACATCCCCTTCTACCACTTTAACATGGGGGATAACTTCAAGGCGGTGGATGATTTGCTGGAGGCAGAGAGGAATTGGAGGACCCAGTTCCTATTTGTCAGTGGTGCCTGGGAAAATGGCAAGAAGATTAAAGCCGGAGAGAACCCAAGCCTCCTCAGAAGCAGGTGGAGGAGTGATCGTAAGTATCTTACTTTATTTATTATTTTTTGTTTCTCCCTTTTTTTTATCTAACGCAGTTCGAACTAATGGGTCTCACTTTTACCTTGGCAGTGCTACCCAAGGAGTTCGTCGACTATCAGAAAGCCGGATAGATAACCTGTGGCAAGATTAATGCCTGGGCTGCTGAGAATTGGGGGAATCGATTCCATGATGCTTTCACCAGTGGAAATCTGGCAAGGTCTCACCTGTGGAACACCACAGGTCGAAGAGATTTGACCTGGGAGGAGCTCACCACCCAGCCTTCTCCAAACGTCGTGCTTAAGAGGACCCATGAACCAGATGGGACACTCTTCCTGCCTGGCCGGGCCAAAGCCCCGAGCAAGATGAAGGGCAAGAAGAAGAAGGTCAAAAAGGTGGTGGGTGATGCCAACCCTGCTGATGCTGAGAAGGATGCTTCAATAGTCCCGGAGGGGCCAGCCCAGAGCCAAATCTATGCTGCTCTCTTGCAAGTAGTGGAGCAAGAGACTGAGAGGCAGGAAACAAATCTCCCAAAACCTCCAAGGGCTTCCAAGAGAAATCGCAAACAGGGAAGCGAAGGTGCAAGCCGGGAGGCGAAGAAGAAAAAGACTGCTAAGGGAAACGAGCTTTCTCTCCGGGCTCCGGAGCCTTCTTTCCAAGTTGAGCCTTCTGACCCAACACACGCTGAAGAGATTTCGGGGGACTTTCACACTGATAAGGTTGAGGGAGGAGACCTCAACATTGATGGAGTGGACATCACCGGTCTTGGTGAGCTTGGTGAATACTTCCTCAACCTCCCCAGAGATGACTTTGCAGGGCCTTACATTCCTCCAAGCAGCTCCAACACGGTCAATTTTAACGGTAAGACTTTCATTGTCTCTAGTGAAAAGGATACCATAGCCCATTCCTTGTTAAGCAATGTGCAGCCGGTACTTACGTTGGAGAGACAAGTTTGGGGTTAGGCAGACATCATCAAAGACCTTAAGTCTGAGAAGGAAAAGTTGTTCGAAGACCTTCGCACTGCCACCTCCAATGCTGCCATGTTGAAAGAAGAAAACGAGGAGTTGAAGAGAAGCCAAAAGACAAGCACCACCAAAGTCACCACTTTAGAGGAAACCATCAAAGACCTCCAGGAGAAGCTGTCCGGATTGGAGAAAGACCTTGCTACCTCAAGGGGAGAAACCAAGGCAAAGGACAAAGTCATCACCAACTTAACTACTGATAAGATTGCCCTTGAGAATGCAGTGTCCAAGGTCGCCGAAGAGAAAAATACTTTGCTATAGGAGCAGGAGGCCAAGATCCAAGCCAAGATCAATGCTTATGCCAACCAGATGATCAAGAGCGAAGAGCTACTGCTTGAGAAGGTGAGGTCTGACATGGTTCTACTCTTTCATGAAAAATTTCCGCAGAGGAACCTAGGGGACTTATGGCTTTATGTTGAGCCTAAAGACCTCCCATACCACACGATGGCCGAAGGTGACAGGTATGGCTACTCTAGTGGCTCCTCGGATGATGAAGAACATACTGGGGAGAGCCCAGATGACGAGAAAGACGATCCTAAAGGCAAGAAGGTAGATGAAGGGAGAGACGACCCTAAGGGTAAGAAGGTAGATGAAGGTGAGCCATCTTCAAAGGCTCAACCTTAATTTATGATCTACTTTGTTTATTTTTTATCCAGACTAAAGTCCTTGGAAGGCCAAGGCACTCTTTTTGTGATGGTGTCCGGTATTTGATCGGACAGGTTTTTTGTTGTTCGACTTTGATCATTTAAAAGTCCTTGGAAGGCCAAGGCAATTTCAAGTTATTAATTTCAATGAATATTTCTGTTCTGTACAACTATCATCTTCTTTCGTTGCTTGTTCTAATTTTGATAGCCAGAGCTTAAGTAGCCTTTAACTGTTGCATTGTGAGAGTGTTTAAGTTCTCCGTCTAGAGTTTAAATAGCCCTTAGTTATCTCAATCCGGATAGTATGACAAGGGACAAAACTTTTAAAACACTTAGAAAATTTTTAAGAAGACATCAAATTTTATTTAACAGCCCGGACACCTCATTAAAACCTCTCTGTGCCACCACGGAGGAAAGAGTATGCCTCCAAATATTTACATGGATGTTCAAACACGTAAATATTTACACAAGTGCTATTCCAAGTACATCCGAAGATGCTCGATATTCCAAGGATGAGTTAGAACTCTGCCATCTTTGTCTTCCAACCAATAAGTTCCATGCTTAATTCTCTTAACAACCATATACGGACCCTCCCAAGTTGGGGCCAACTTTCCGAACAGCTTTTCTTTAGTGTGTAAGAAGACCTTCCTTAATACTTTGTCCTCCGGTTGGAAATCTCTTCTTTTAACTTTGGAATCAAACCTGCTTCTCATCAAGCCTTGATAGTGTGCAACTCGAAGGTGAGCTTTAACTCGTTTTTCTTCTATCAAATCAAGTTGACCTCTGATTGCCACCTCGTTAGCGTGTTCGGAGAAGTTGTGAACACGAAAAGAGGGGAGAGTTGCTTCTATGGGAGCTACTGCATCCATCCCATAAACCAAGGCAAAGGGTGATTCTTGTGTTGCAGCCCCAGGTGTCGTCCGGTAGGCCCACGAGACCTCTTGTAAATAACTAGGCCACTTCCCAGCAGCCCCTTCCAAATTCTTCTTTAAACCGGACAGTATAGTTCTATTAGCCACTTCAACTTGCCCGAAGAAAAACAATGCTGTATACCCCTTGAGGCACAGAAGATCTCCATTTCTCTATTGTCGAACTGTGGCCCATTGTCTGTTGTTATTTTCTGTGGGACACCAAATCTGCAACAGATGTTGGATAGAATGAATTTTATAACAACTTTTGATGTTTTCCCTGCTAGGGGGGCTGCTTCTATCCACTTCGAAAAGTAATCTATGGCCACAATTATAGTTTTGCGTCCTCCGGACGCCACGGGGAGAGGCCCCACTAAATCCAATCCCCATCGAGCAAAAGGAATGGGCTTAGAAATTGATTTTAAAGGAATGGCTTATACATGAATTTCATTGATGTACCTCTGGCATGGGTCACACCTTCTTACCAATTCCTTAGCATCTTTCATAATTGATGGCCAATAGTAACCGGAGAGTAAAACCCTTCTTGTTAAAGCTCTAAAACCACAATGGACTGATCCCTCACCATCATGCGATTCGGAGAGGACTACTTGTGATTCTTCATCCCCCAAACAGCGCAGGAGAGGTTTGTTATAGGACTTTTTGTACAACACTTCTCTCAATATGATGAAACCACGAGCCTTATGTTTCAATGTTCTGGCTAGTGACTTATCCGTAGGCACGACACCATCGGAGAGATATTGCATGAGAGGAAACCTCCAGTCTTGAGGTTGTTTCACTTGTACTTCAAAAATTTCCTCTTCTTTACCCTTACTAAGTTGAATGGAGGGGCTTTCGAGCACATGGATCCCTAGATATGACTCCGTATATGCTATGGTTGCCAATGAGTCTGCTAGCTCATTTTCTGTCCGGGGAATGTGCTCATAGACAACATCTTTAAACTTAAGTGCTTCATTTTTGAGGAGGAGTAAATACTTCGCAAATTGTTCCTTCTTAGCCTCAGATTGGCCTTGGGCATGGTGGATAAGTAGTTGGGAGTCGCTTAGCAGTTTGACCCTCTTAGCCCCACAGATGTAGGCTAACTTTAACCCAGCTATAGCTGCTTTGTATTCGGACTCGTTATTAGATGCCCTGAAAGCAAAACAAATAGCATGGTATATTTTGTCTCCATACGGGGAAGTTAAACACACCCCTGCACCACACCCCATAGTGCTAGATCCACCATATGTTCGGACGACCCATACCTTTTTATCTTTTATGTCAGTAGTTTGCTCTGAATCCCTGTCGGAGTGGAATTCAACCAAAAAGTCTGCCACAGCTTAGGCCTTGACTGGTGTTCGGGGAGCAAAATCTATGTCGAAGTCCCCCAATTCTACTGACCACTTAGTCATCCTGCTTGAAATGTCTACCTTTTGGAGGGCATTCTTCAGAGGGAAAGAAGTCCGGACGATGATGGGATGAGCCTGGAAATAAGGCCTCATCTTCCTGGCAGCTATTACCAAGGCCAATGCTAACTTTTCGAGTTTCAAGTAACTCCTTTCTGCATCTACCAAACTTTTGCTGATGTAGTATACTGGATGGGGATGACCACCGACCTCTCTTACCAACACAGCACTGATGGCATAGCTTAAAACTGCCAAATATATGAAGAGGGTCTCCCCATCAACTGGTTTAAACAAAGTCTTGGGAGAGGACAGGTGCTTCTTGATCTCATTGAAACCCTCATCACACTGTAGGGTCCAATCGAATCCTTTTCCACCCTTCAAAGTTTGAAAGAAAGGTGCACACCTATCTGAAGACCTTGAGATAAATCTGTTTAATGCAGCTAACCTCCCCGTTAACCGCTGTACTTCTTTAATGTTTCGAGGAGGTTCCATTTGGAAAAGAGCATTTAGCTGGTCCGGATCGGGCTGTATTCCATGCTCACTTATGATATAGCCTAGAAACTTCCCGGACTGCACTCCGAACACACACTTTTCTGGGTTTAATTTCAAATTCACTTTTACCAAGTTGGAAAAAGTTTCTTGGAGATCGGACAAGTGTAACTGCTCATCTACACTCTTCACCATCATGTCATCAATGTACACTTCCATATTTCTTCCAATTTGATCAGCAAATGCCTTGTTGACTAACCTCTGATAAGTAGCCCCAGCATTTTTCAAAACAAATGGCATTACTTTGTAGTAATGAAGACCTCTGTCGGTGACAAATGTGGTATGCTCTTGATCCTTTGGATCTACTTGAATCTGATTGTATCCGGAGAAAGCATCCATAAAGGAAAGCAGCTTGTTCCCAGAGGTGGAGTCTACTAACTGATCAATCCGGGGAACTGGATACAAATCTTTTGGGCAAGCTCTATTGAGATCTGTGAAGTCAATGCACATGCGCCATTTTCCATTCTTCTTTTTCACCAAGACAAGATTGGCTGTCCACAAAAGGTATTGAGACTCCTTGATGTGTCCCATCTTTGTGAGCCTGTCAACCTCTTGTACAATGACATCAGTCTTTTCTTTGGAAAAAGCTCTTCTTTTTTTAACCACTGGAGCTACGTCTCTCCGGACGGATAGGTGATGTGATATCACTTCTGATGGGACCCCAGTAACATCAGCATTGCACCAAGCAAAAACGTGCTGATGGTTCTTCAAAAACTTTAACATTTGATCTTTCAAAACAGGTGGCCTTTTAGACCCTATCTTGACACTTTTCCCATCTTCTAAACAGTGTGTTTCTACCTCTTCAACTGGTATCAACACTCTGGGGGTCTCTCTAGGGTCATCAATTTCACCCTCACCCCCAGAAAGGCCCTCAAACTGCTATTGTTCATTAATACGGACTGCCCCCAGCGTTCTAGGAGCCAGGGCAGTGGCATAACATTCTCTTGCAATCTTTTGGCTGCTCCGGACGACTCCAACCTATCCCTGAACAGCATACTTCAAGCATTGGTGGACTGTTAAAGCCACTGCATGCATCCTAGAGAGCCAAGACCTCCCTAGTATAGCATTATAGCAAGTGGGACAATCCACCACAATAAAGAGTATTCTGACCATTTTCTTGAAAGGGCCCTTGCCCAATAACACTTCTTCTTCGAACTCTCCGATCAAATCTGCTGAGCTGCCTGTGAAGCCCATGATTGATCTGTCGAATTCTGAATTACAACTGAATTTTTCATTTTCTTGTACGTAGTTAGGAAAAGGATATTGGCTGAGCTTCCAGTATCCACCAGGATTCGTCTTATGTCATTGCCCCTATAGATGCTCCTATGACAACAGCATCCTCATGAGGGCCAGCAATGTTTCTTAAATCATCTTCATCAAACACAATGAAGGGGAATGAGTTTGGTGACTGATAGGATGTCATGCCTCCTTCTAGCTGGGAGGCTAAAGTATGAACATGCCTCTTCCTCGAAGAAGCAGTAGGAGCTGTCATAGTGTCCCCCCCGAAAATTGTAAGCGACTCGAAAAACTTAATGAGCCCGGAGACCGATCTAGAACATTCCTCTATAGCACCCACTCTATTTTGAGTTGGATCAGGATCCAAGTACTCAGATTCCACGTCGAACCTTTCAATTATAACCATGGCTCCCTCCAGAGCAGCATTACTTGGACCAACCCGGTGAGTGTTATCAGGCCTGTTACCCCCTCTTCTTTTAACGTAAGCTCCCAGTTTTCCCCTCTCAATCAAGTTTTGAACTTCTTGTTTCAATGCTATTCAGTCATCAGTGGTATGACCAATATCATTGTGATATTGGCAAAAAGAGTTGTTACGATGCTCTCTGGGAGACTGCAGTGTTGTCGGTCTCCGGTAATGCACCTCATCTTTTGTTTTATCAAAAATAGTGGCCACACTTTCTTTTAACTCTGCCAACCACTCCGGTTGCACCCATGGCCCTCTCTTGTTTCTGGATTGCTGACTTTGAGCAGGAGCAGCTGGCTGAGACTGAGCTTTTGCCCTACCATGCCCCTGTCCGGTTTCTCTTGCTTTGTTCCCGGACTGATTTTGATTGGGATTTGGTGCCACTGGGGTAGACCTCACCTGCATGTGCACCCTGGTTTTCTTTGTTTCATCGACGTTTATTTGTTTGCCAACCTAATTCAACAACCCTCCCCATGTCATGGCCTTCTTTCTGGTCACTGAATCAGCTAGATTTCATGGGTTTAAACCCTGCCTTAGGGACGTTATTGCTACCTGTTCGAAGCAATCAGCCAACCCATTCTTGGTGTTCACAAAACGGCTTATATACTCTTTCAAGGACTCATTTGGTTCCTGGGCACAATGGATTGTTGTGTCTCCATTGCTCTTTAGCTCTTTACTCCCTACGAACTGCCTTCGAAAGGCTACCCAAAAAGTATCGAAATCTTTAATACAACCCTGAGGCAGGCTGTTGTACCACTTTAGAGCACTCCCCGTGAATGACTGGGAGAATGCCCTACATAGCAGTTTGTCATCATCATCAAAATTCATCATGAAGTTTTTAAATTGCTCCAGATGGTTGTCCGGATCAGTACTGCCATCGTACTTCTCTATTTTGGTGCTGTCAAACCTCTTGGGGAGGTTTCCGGATAGAATTTTAGAAGACAACGGAGATTGTCTCCAATTCCTTCCACGACTGAACACAGTACCTTCATTGGGAGTTGCAAAGATACCTGGTTCATCGTGGAAAGCGAAGGGATCCATCAGCATCTTGTCCACATGCCTCCGGTTATGAGATGACCCCTTACCAATATGCCTCTTCATCTTTCCTTGTCTATCCATTTTTCTTGAATATTTTTTAATCTGCTTTTGCTTCTTTCTGGTTCGACCCTCATCGCTGCTAGAGGACAAGGATTTTTCAACTCCCTCACTGTCCGAAGAGCTATCAGAAGATTCTGAGCTTGAGTCAGAACTCTCCACTGGCTTAGACCGGTGAGACTTTTTGGAACTGGCATGAGTCTTTTTAGTGCTCACATGAGTTTTTGAAGACTCATGCTCTCTGGGGTTATCGGTGTGATGAGCAGCCGATTCTTTGGACTTTTCTTGCATGCCCATCTTGGCCTTTTCAGCCCTCAGAGCTTCTATTTCACCCTTTAGCCTATCACACTCTTCGATAGTGTATTCATCGTTCTCTCCCACCACTTCGAGCAAAGCTGGTGGTACTTCTGGATTGTCCGGATTCATTCGGACAGATTTTCTTAGCTGGTTTTAAATGTTTGATTCAAGCACCTTCTCCTCCCACTGTGGTCGCCAATTTGGTATGGATAATTATTGCCTGAGGGTAGGCTGGTAATTCCAGTTGGTGTTTGTAGAAAATAGTGTTTCGTTTCCGGATAATCTCTGAAGTCTTGTAAACAATTTCTTATTGAAATATTTTTGGGGTTCTCCAAAAATTTCAATTGGATAAAATCAGAGATATGTACTTTGAACAGAGAGGATGAAAAATGATATCATTTCCTTTTCAACAGAACCCATATTTATAAATTCGACCAACCAAAATACAGTTTGGAAGTTAGGGCAGTTAGGGTCTCTCAACCGGTTTTGTGTTAAAACGGTCAAATTTTCAAATTTGAATAAAACGGTCAAATTTTCAATTTCGAAATTCTGTTGACTTGCAACAGTAGCCGATTTAACCAAAATAAAAATTTTCCAAACTGACTTGTCAGCTCGACCCCAGCCAGGGGCTCCGCCCCTTGGACCCCGCAAGGGGCTCCGCCCCTTCACCCCGCTAATCGTGATATAATCTAACAAGCGCGCACTCCGCACTCTACGACTTGTTTGATAATATATCATGATTAAATTGGTCGACTAGACGATCCAATTACACTAAAATAAATAACAATCTTCCCCCATTTTAGTGTAATTCATGATCTACTAAACACAATCATATCAAATATCAAATTTATGCATAAATGAAATATCGTAACGATTGAATTTCACATTAGTATATTACACATTCCAAATATTCGAATATCGAGGTATCACTAAGGATTGAACCTTTACTATTAACAATGAATACATGAAGATAATATACACATAAATTTACATTCTCACTTGTTCTTACTTGACTCTATATTTTACTAGCCTTGTGTCCTTATCCTTCTTAAGCATATCAAAGCCAAGTCCTAGCTTCTTGAAGCGGCTAAACTTCATGCTCAAATAGGTAGTTCTTTTCATCTTGCACCTGCATATGCAATTTTTCAAAAGAGCTATTAAGAAGATAATCTTCAACCTTCACAACTTGCAGTTCTGAACACATACCTTGGGATGATATACAAATGTGTTCCAATATCTTGATGTTAAGCTTTCCACATTGAATTCAACACCTAATGTCATATTAGATGGGAATTGGGTATCTCAACACGAGAGATTTCAAATGGACTTTAATCCCATCCCAATAGCCGATTTGTGCACGAGATCTCTATTTAACCCCTTGGTTAAATGATCGGCTAAGTTATATTGAGTTCTCACAAACTCTACTGAAATAACATCATGCGTGATACGCTCACGAATCATACTGTGTCTAACACCTAAGTGTCTAGACCTGCCTTTGTAAACTTGTCTATAAACATTGGCCAATGCAGCCTCACTATCACATCTGATAGATATAGGTGATATCGGTTTGGGCCACAACGGAATTTCATACATTAAATTTCTTAGCCACTCAGCTTCTTTACTCGCTGCTGCTAATGCCACAAACTCTGATTCCATTGTTGAATCAGTAATACAAGTTTGTTTCTTAGACGCCCAAGAGATAGCACCTCCCCCAAGTAGAAATACCCATCCACTTGTGGAAGAATGATCTTCCATATTCGAAATATAACTCGCGTCTGAATATCCTTCAAGTACAGAAGGAAATCCGGTATAAGTTAAACCATAATTCATGGTTCCTTTCAAATACTTGAATACTCGATTTAAAGCTTGCCAATGATGCGAACTAGGATTGCTAATATACCTACTAAGTTTTCCAACAGCAAAGGCAATATCCGGCCTAGTGCTAGTCATGGCATACATAAGACACCCGATGGCTCTCGAGTATTCAAGTTGAGATACAGCAATACCTTTATTAGGTAGAAGCTTAAGACTAGGATCTATAGGTGTGCTTACCGGAGAACAATCTTTAAAATTAAATTTATTTAATATCTTCTCAATATAGTGAGATTGAGAAATCGATATACTATTGTTCTTTCGCTTGATTCTTATACCAAGAATCATTTCAGCTTCCCCCAAATCCTTCATCTCAAAGTTAGATGATAAAAAATTCTTCGTTTCATTAACCTGATTTTGGTCAGTACCAAAAATCAACATATCATCCACATATAGACAAATCATAACTCCTTTACCAGAATTATCAAATTTGCTATATACACACTTGTCTGCTTGGTTAAGAATAAATCCATTAGACAATATCACATTATCAAATTTTTTATGCCAATCTTTTGGTGCTTGTTTCAAACCATACAAAGACTTTTTCAACTTGCATACCTTGTTTTCACAACCAGGCATCACAAACCCTTCTGGTTGTTTCATATAAATCTCCTCATCCAAATCACCATTCAAGAATGCTGTTTTAACATCCATTTGATGAATTACAAGATTGTATACAGATGCAAGTGCAATCAACAATCTAATAGTGGAAATCCTAGCAACCGGAGCATAAGTATCAAAGAAGTCAATGCCTTCTCTTTGTCTAAATCCCTGGATAACCAATCTAGCTTTCATTTTTCGTTTAAATATCCATCTATTTCCCAATGATTTGCACCCAGGAGGTAAATCAGCCAACTCCCATGTATTATTATGCATGATAGACTCTATTTCATCCTGGATAGCTTCTTTCCAGAATGCAGCATCCCTTGATGCCATAGCATCACTAAAAGTCCTTGGATCATCTTCAATAACAAAACAGTATTGATATTGATAGTCAATCTTATCTCTTGACCCTTCAACTAAATATAGTTGAAAATCAGATCCGTACGACTTAGCTTTTCTGGCTCTAGTACTTCTCCTTGGTTCAGAAGGTCCAGGTACACAATTGGTACCACTTGATATATTTTCAATTTCACTTGAGTTCCTATTCAAAGAGTTTTGAATCAAATCTCTAGGTCTAGGTATAGAAGTAAATCTCTCTTCATCAAATATTGCATCTCTTGACTCGATAACTGTGTTCACCGACACATAGTCATTAGATTCTAACACATAGAACCTATATGCAATGGAATGCTCAGCATACCCAATGAAGATACAATCTATACCTCTTTCACCCAAATTTTTCCTTTTAGGTTCAGTGAGTCTTACAACAGCTCTACAACCCCAAACTCTCAGATAATTTAGTGTTGGAGGCTTCTTAAACCAAAGCTCATACGGGGTCATCTTATTCCTTTTAGTAGGAACACGATTCAATAAATAACAGGTTGTTAACATAGCCTCACCCCAGAATCCTTCACTCAAACCCGAATAGGACAACATGGAATTAACCATTTCTTTCAAAGTCCTATTCTTCCTTTCAGCTATACCATTTTGTTGTGGTGTATAAGGAGCCGTGGTTTGATGAATTATACCCGTAGACTGAAAATATATAGGATCATAATATTCACCTCCTCTATCCGTACGTAGATTTTTAATCAAATCATTCTTATGTAGCTCAACTTCTTCCTTATAGATTTTAAACTTATCAAGAGCTTCATTTTTAGCATGCAACAAATAAATGTAGCAATATCTAGATGCATCATCAATAAAAGTAATAACATACTTTTTATTTCCTAATGAAGGCGTAGCATGGAAATCACATAAATCACTATGTACTAGTTCCAATATTTTGGAAACTCGGTTAACATTATTGAAAGGTTTTCTAGTTATCTTAGTTAACATGCAAGTTTTACATTTTTCATTATTTGCATCAACAGGAGGAATAAGGCTCATTTTAGACATGTCTTTTATTCTTTCATAATGAACATGTCCTAATCTAGCATGCCATAATTCTGTTTTATTTATATTTCTATACACACTAGTAGAAGTCATGCAAACAGAATCATTTTCGAACGAAACATTAATATTTAACATAAACATACCATTACATAAATATCTGAATCCCATAAATACACCATGTTTTGACAAAACATATTTGCCACTTTCGTACACTTGTTTGAAACCACAATTGTTTAAAACAACACCAGACAAAAGATTCTTTCGAATCCCAGGAACATACAATACATTGTTCAATAATATGTACTTTCCAGAAGTAAATAGTAATTTAACATTTCCTAGTCCTTTGATTGGTTCGGTAGCAACATTTCCCATCTTAAGTGAAGGTCCATCTTCAATCGGTTGAAAATTACTAAACCATCTTAAGCAACACTGTTTATGTCCTTGAGGTGAGTCCGTTGATGAGTTGTATATGTCATTGAGCTCATTCCGTTGACGAGCTGTATATGTCCTTGAGCTCATTCCGTTGACGAGCTGTATATCCCTCCGAGTTCGTCATCGGTGTATTGTCTTTTGGTTTTGATATGCTTTTGAGCTCGTCAACGCCGTAAAACTCGTTCTTCTCTTCGTTGCTTATCATAATCCGATCTCTCAGTGCTCTCTACTCGTGCTTACTCATATTTGGGGAATCCCCCCTTATCAGCTACTTTATGTGAAATTTCATGCTCCTCACCAAGGTTCTATTCGCCCATATCCACCGAACGTCAATTGGGTATTTCTTTTTTGAAGATTTTATAGAGGTTTGAAGGTTTTTGAACTTTTAAGAGGTTTTGAGTTTTTGTTTATATTTTTTTCAAACTTTGTAAAATTTTGTGTATAAAATAAAATGAAAACTCAAAAACCTCTCAAAAGTTCAAAAACCTCCAGAGCTCTATAAAATCTTCAAAAAGTCGTTTATGAAAAGCAATGGTGAGCTGCTCACCGGTAAGTGGCCGAACCACCGGTGAGTAACATGTCCGAAAAATCGTTTATGAAAAAATGTTTTTTTTAGAAATTCGACCTCTGTTAGAGTGTTAGTAGTTTGGAGAAAAATATTAGAGTCCGTGACAGCTAGTTAGACGATTTCAAATATTTGAATTATTTGATGGAAAAAATCAATCTAAAAAACGAAGGTTGTTAAGGGATAAAAAAAATTATATATTAGAAAATAATTATTTTGTTGAGATGAATGTTAGATACACATTAGAAAATAATTGGAATAACGGATGATAATAAAATTGGTGAGTGGATATTTAATAGCACAAGCCGGGTTAAAGAGTCACTGTGGTTGTGGGGCTTAGCAACCAAAGATTAGGATTGAGGGTACGAAGATGATCGCTGAGTACAAAGCACAAACGCTCCTTTTGTTCTGTCTTTCGTGTTTGTTTATTGCTAATATCTGTGTACTTTCTAAATACCCTTTTAAGAGAATTTGTTTTTTGTTTCCCTATTGAGTCCATTGGCATGGAATTTTGTTATTGGGACAACATCCAACGCACCGGCAGTGGCACCTTTTTGCAGGTCTGTGCCCTTTATGTGATCAGAGGGATTCGGTCAAGGAGTGTGTTAGACTTTTGGCAGATGCTTCAACAACTCCATTCTCACATGACATGGTGCGTCATCTCACAAAACGTACCTCAAATGTTTCTTCCTTTCTTCTTTATCTTTTTTTCTTGCTATGATGCTCCTTTAACCGATTTTAGGTGACGGAAACATCCAATGCAAAGCGGCGAGAGACACACGCTAGTTGAAATGAAAGGAGAGCTTAAAGATGGGAGACCGGCAGTGGCACCTTTTTGCAGGTCTGTGCCCTTTATGTGATCAGAGGGATTCGGTCAAGGAGTGTGTTAGACTTTTGGCAGATGCTTCAACAACTCCATTCTCACATGACATGGTGCGTCATCTCACAAAACGTACCTCAAATGTTTCTTCCTTTCTTCTTTATCTTTTTTTCTTGCTATGATGCTCCTTTAACCGATTTTAGGTGACGGAAACATCCAATGCAAAGCGGCGAGAGACACACGCTAGTTGAAATGAAAGGAGAGCTTAAAGATGGGAATGGTTTCAAGATTTTACCAAAAAAAGTGAAAATATTGGCTTCGCCCGGGTTCGAACCGGAGACCTTCAGTGTGTTAGACTGACGTGATAACCAACTACACCACGAAACCATCTTGTAGTGCTGTCGAATGTTTTAGTACTTGTTGTTTAGAACGCTTTGCAACGTCTGTAATGGCTCCCTCTGCTTACCTGAAAATTAAAATACAAAAGGTAGATTTAAGTAGCATCAATCTTACTAAGCCAAAGATTGGTTTCAAGTAGTAAACACAATGCCTTATCTATCTTACTGAACTCCGTTTACACGGCTGTAACCTCTCAGGCTTTAGTCCTCAATCTCATTTGAACGTTAATTCACGGCCCTTATCTGTTATTGATTTTAATTTATCCTCAATCTCAAAGATATTTTACTGCAGATGGATTCGCTTCTAGTGATTTGAGTAAATGTATGTGAATTTTTTTCTTCCTCTTTGTTTTTAAATTTCGCTTCTGGCTCGCAACAAGCTGATTAATTCTATTATGACCAGTCCAGCAACTGCGTCGGGATAGGTGGTAAACGTGGTTGGCCGACATGGCTATGTAAGCAAGGCCACGTCTTAACTTGTAATCTTGTAATCGTTGAACATTTTACCATAGTACAGACATAGCTGTAATCTGATACTATAGTTTCTATAAACCAGATAGTGGCATTTTCTATGTTCTTCAAGCATAAACCAAATGTATATCCCGCTCCTCTAATGTTATTTGTATTTTTTGCTAGTAGAAACATACTTCCAAATTCCAAAATTATCACTCTCCAAGAAATAAGTTATACAGCTTTAGGAAAAAAGACATAAGGAAGATAATTCAGCTATAAAAAAATTCATTGCTCATATTTAAGCTACAAATTTGAAACGAACTTCATCTTGCCTCAGTTCACTTTGCTGTTCAAGTTTTGGGGTGCTATGAAAGAATACAACTCTTACTATAACACTACACTCGACACTATAACCACGAGGTCGTTGTAGTATAGTGGTAAGTATTCCCGCCTGTCACGCGGGTGACCCGGGTTCGATCCCCGGCAACGGCGCTTTTTTGCACATTTTATTTATGTCGCTTTTTTGCACATTTTATTTATGTCGAAGATAGGACGTAGTTTACTGATTATTTATTGGGGGATACTCTGTAAAATGAATAAATGCTTTTTGAATAGAACTCCATCTGTCAATTCAGATAGATCATAGATGTTGTCAAAGTTGTATATTTAAAAATGATTTTTAATAAATACTGATTGATAATTAGATTATATATAAGAGGTAATTCATAATTTATTATTTATAGTCATATTTATAATGTAATTATAGATCCTTTGAAATATTAATTGATATTTCAATTGTTCAACAGCTTGTATCGAGACTATATATGTTTAATATTATGATGTCTATATATTGTTTTCCTTAAATTCCAAAATATAGAAACCATTGGAAAATCATAAGTTTTGTTAGGTATTTTTGTTTCGCTATGTACATTTTGTTTTTCAAACCTTATGATTAATATTTGATAATGGATACAAATATTTTGGATTGTTTTTCAAAAAAATAAATTCTGGAAAATAAAAAAATAGATTATTTTTTAAACTTTTTCTTTAAAAATTAAAGTGTTTATATCTTTTTAGAATTTTAGGTCTTCATAGCATTAGGAAGCATACAAATTCCTAAAACTAATAAAATCTAGATTTCTAAAGTGATAAAATTGAACAAGTTTATAAATACCATCATCAACGGATAATTTCTTTTCCTTAACAAGATAAATTTTATCTACATAACGAAACTAAGCAGCCCTTTCTTTGTATATGTGGGTGTGAATTTTACCAATTGATCGATAAAAGCATATGTTCAAATCCCATAGGGGAATATTTTTTTGAAAAATAATCAACCGAGATCAAATTAAAAAAATTGTTTCGACACAAGACTTATCTAATTCAAATATAAATAATTTTGAGAAATATCCGAGCGAGAGAAAAAGAGCCAAAAATATTTTCGGAAGTACAATTCTAAAACAACACGAAAATGCTATAGAGAAACAGTCAAAAGTAAAAATAAAATAATAAATGTTTACTCTTCTAAAAAATGTTTATTTATATAGTAATGGTGGTGGGTCTACTTCACTCCACTATATTACTAATTTTAACCATATTTATTACTTATTACATGAAATATCATTAGTGTTACACATTTATTGTGCCTATTTTACAAGACTTATTATATAAGACCAAATTAATCCAATATTCTTTCTGTCCGGTCGATAGTTTGGATAAATCTCACATTTATCATCAATAGCCCCACAGTCCTTGCGAAAATGTTTGAGCGAAGACTAGCTGTGAGGGTCATGAGATATGTCCGACCTGCCTTTACCACATTTTCGTAACTGCCACCGAACCACTTCAGGTCATCTCCCCATCAGAAGATTCTGCCACAAGGATTGTTGACTTAGTAATTCTGTGTCACACGTGATATTTTTTTGTTCACGTGTTTTTCAATCACTAGAGCTATGCCATAGGTCCTTAAAAATATACATGGGTGACTTGCCAAATGAGAAAACCTTTCCACTTCCCTATGCGCGTGCTTTTGAAAACATAGGTAAGGGCCTATAGAACCTTTCACCTTCCCTAAGCTTATATGACCGTTGAGGACTCAACAAATCCTTTATAAACATATTTCTCTTCTCATAATCCTCAGTTGCTTACTTTTTAAAGAGATAGAGAAATAAAAATCAGAATTCGTCGTCGTGAGACACCTGTTCTGATCATCTAGCCACCGCAAAGCCTTACTCCGGTGCTCTTCCTCCTTGGTTATCCGCCGTTTATGCAGAAGAATATCATTGCCCTATATTGGTTTCCGATCATAAAAGGGCGAACAGAAGAGAGTCGTTGGAATAGTGAACGGAAAGTCTGTGTCGTTGCCTATAAACCAAACAATATATTTCAGTATTTTTCCACTGGCCAAAAATCCAAATTATGGATGTCGAAGCTTCAAACTCGAAAACCACTTCCACTATTCCTCACACGCAGCCCCCCGATCAGATTTATCTGCAGCAAGAAGGGTTGACCTTGAACCTTCGAACAAAACGGTCTCATAGACTACTTATCTTTTAATGGGTGACGATCAGAGTAAAACGAATAAAAAAATATAACACCTCTAACAGGATAAAGTCTCATTTGCAGAAAGAAAGATGGTACGTGAAGACCAAAATTATCTTTGAGACGAATGCTACCAAGGAAAAGTCTGCGGTAACTACGCAGTAAATATCAGACGCCTTGAGGAGTTTAACATTAAATTATACCGAGTCTTCAAGAGTTGGTGGTCTTCACCAAAATATTAAACTAGGGGCCCTCTCGGCCCTGTCCTGGTCAAGTTCTTCGAGTTGGTGAACATACGCCCCAGCCGGGCCATTCTGAAATTACACCTTGATGTCTTGAATCATGGCCTTGAGGATCTCTAGAATGGGATCTTTATGGAACAGTTCGTGGGACTTAGCACAGTGTCGAAAAACCATATGCCCCTTCTATTTTCTTACCTTGAAAAATAAGTTTGAAATAATTGATGATCAACTAAAGGCTGACAAGAAATAAAAGTAGAGATTCTTTTATATTTCGGGGCTCTGGAAGAATGGTTTTGAGGTTTCGCTCGATAATTTGCATTGAATCTCTCTTAAGTGGAAAACAAAGGTTATTACCTATTCTGAAAAGCCTTTTTTGTTACAAGTCTCTCTTTTTATCTTGGAAAAACATAGATGACCAAGGAAATATTTTACCCCGTTGAGAATTTTGTCCCGAAAGACTTGGTCCAACAGGTTTCATCGATGTTTCACCCCATCTAACTTGGCGAGGAGACACCTCTGGAGGGCTTATCTGAGAAATAGTCTTTCTTTAGATCAGCTCATGGCCCTTTCTTGGTAAAACCAAACTGCTACAAAGGCTTGATGCGCCCGATACACTGTTCTTTCTCCGTGCTCGGTCAAGGGTTCGAAACCATCGAGTCCTCAAAGGTGATAAGAAAGATCCAGTAGAGAAGAAGAAAGGTAAGGCGCTAGTTGAAGCTATCGATGCGGATGATGAGGTTGTTGTTGTAGGTGGTGACTCCAAAAGGCCATAAAAAATCACCCATTGAATATAAAATTAAAACCTCGTCCCTTCATATGAAAATAAAGATGTATCGCAGGATGATCGAAGATAAGATGGTCAATCCTTTGAGAACGGTAACATGGATCCCCCAGTTGCATCTTTGAACCCCCCGATGAGCCCTTCGATCTCTTCACAAATGGTCTGCTTGTTGTACTAGGGGTGAGATTCGGTCGGTTCGGTCGGTTTTTTTACATATATTTAAACAAAACCGAAATAATTCGGTTTATAAATTATTAAACCGATTTATTAAAATTATATCGCTTTTTTTCTGTTTCGGTCGGTTTTTTGGTTTGAACATTAATGTGGTTCGGTTTAGTCGGTTCGGTTTGATTTTTTTGGATTTTCTAAAAAAATTGAGAAAATTTCAAAAAAAATAAAAAAAATATATTATAAATCTATTAAATTGATTATTAAACTTTTCTATACATATATAATAACAAAATAATAATAGAATGTATCTTTATAATTTTGATACAATAAAATTATATTATTACTATAACCATTAACCTATTAAGATAAAAAAAAATATAAATATATAAAGCTTTCTATTTGTCTTTAGCGTGTATCTGTTTGTACCTATACTCTATCTCTAGTATTTACCTCTTTACCTGTCCAAAAATAAATATGTGCATTATGTGGGTTTCGAATCCATTTTCACATACTGTACAAGTTAGGAATAACTAATAAAAATGGTACGAAACCTATATGTTTTTATTTGGTCGGTTTCGGTTCGGTTCGGACTATAAATCGCAAAAATGAAAACTGACCGAATTTAATTCGGTTTGAAAAATAAAAACCAAAACTGAATTTTATTTTTTTGAAGCCGATCCATTTCGGTTTTGTTCAGTCGGGCGGCTTGGTTTTTTCGGTTTTTGCTCACCCTTATGTTGTACGGGTAAACAAGGTCATAGCTCATGCAGTCCAACTTGAGAGGGAAGCGCGTATACTGTACGCTTGGAAAACCTTTTTCAAAGAAGAGACTCTGAGATTGAATGACGAGGTCAAAGGGTTAGAACGAGAAGTTTCCAGTATTAAAAAACTATTATAGACTGTCTCAAACGTGCCAAAACTACTAAAAATAATTTGATAACAAGACAGAACTCCTTGACTTTGAGCGGGAGCATTCTTTGCGATTTTACGTGTAGAAACATATCCTTATCTTCACTCTTATAGAAGGGTATGAGAAAACCAAATTTGGCTGACAATAAGTTTGTTATCTTTATCTATGCTATGGAGTGTACAAGTAAGTTAGAGGTTCGGGATGCCAAAGTAAAATCTGCTTTAATTTTGGACCTATATGAATGCTTCCTAGACTTGAGGCTAGGTAGCTATTGGAAGGATGTAACCAAAAAGTATCACCTTGGAGGAATTTTGCTTGATGATAATGAAGAATCTTCAAGTAAAAGTTCGTTTGAGGAATTCGAGGGCTCAGAAAGTTCCTCGGATGATTCCACCGAAGCAAGCTATGAGAAAGCTCATATAATGTGAAACTCTTCGTAACTTTTTGGTTATATCAGTTATATTTTTTCTTTTTTGGGAAAAACACATTTAATTTTAATTTTAGACAAGTTCCTGTGCGATCATGGCATTTTGTAGATCGGATTTTTTCATCAATAGTAATTTTTTTTTCTTTTGTATTTCTTTTATTTAAAGTAAAATTTTGTGCCTTTGGGTTCTACCTAGTTAGAGGTGATCAATATTTAACGGGTGTCAAAGTTGCCTCCTATTTTGATCTTTCAATCGGTTTGTTATGGGCTTAACTCTCTTAGTTACCGTGTATTGTTCTGCTTAGTTTGATCATAACTTCCTGAGTCGTTTCTTTTTAGTATGTAAGAATACTTTCCTTAAAAATTTATCTTCCACTTTAAGATCTTGTTGTCTAACCCTAGACGCATACCTACTTCTCATGGCCCTTGATCATTATTGGAGGCTCAAAATCTATATCAAAATCACCCAGCTCTACAGACTATTTAGTCATCCACCGCGACACATCGGGCCTTTGTAAAATATTTTTGAAAGGAAAAGACGTCCGAACCACTATTGAATTTGCTTGAAAGTAAGGTCTCATTTTTCAGGTCGCGGTTACTAATGTGATTGGAACTTTTTCCAACTTCAAATACTTCTTCTCAACGTCTATGAGGCTTTTACTAACATAATAAACCGGTCGTGGATAATTATTAACCTCACAAATTAACACCGCACACACCGTATAATAATATTTAGCAATTTAAACAAATAATATTTATCTCAGGCTTGACTTGGTTAAAATTTCGAGGAAGACGTATATTTCTTGATTCAGACAAAAGCCTTAGTATATTACAGAGTTCAATCGAAACATTTTGCGTGTTTGAGATATTGAAAAAATATAGCACATTTATCCGATGACCTAGATATGAATTTGTTCGACCAACCTTCTGATCAATATTTTTATTTCTATAATGGACCGAGGGGGATCCATCGTACTCAAATTGTTCAATTGCACCAGGTCAGCTTCTATCACTCTTCTATTGATTATGTAGCCCACAACCGTTCCATATGAACTCTTTACATACACTTCTCCAGATTGAGTTTTAAATTTATAACCTTCAAGTTAGTAAATGTCTCTTGGAGGTCCGAGAAATGGCCATCTCCCTTAGTGATATTCACTAGTATGTCATCAATGTGTAGCTCAATATTATATCTGATCTGACCATCAAAGGATTTCCACAAAATCCTCCATTATGGACAAGCCCTATTCAACTCCAAAAAAACCACGCACATCCTCCACTTGCAAATTATTTTTCTTGACCAAGACCAGGTTGGCTGTCTACAGGGGTTATTGGTACTCTATAATGTTTCCCACTTGTGATAATCTATCCATTTAAGCCATGATCGCCTCAAATTTTTCATTGGAGAAATATTTCTTCTTTTTAATGATCGGATGCACATTGTGTCGGATAACTAGCCTGTAGAAAATGATAGTTTCGGGTACCCCCGTAATAAATTCCATACACCATGAAAACATATCTAAATTAGTGGAAAAAAACCCAAATACATACATCCATAAGCCCTAAAGATTACATAGTTCCAATATTAAAACGTTGGCCACCTGAAAAAATGTGACTTTTACAATTTTCACTAGGGACAAAAAACCCGGGGATCTCTCTCAAATCTCCTACAAGATTTGTCTCTAAAGTGGACCTCATTAACTGCTATACATTCTTTGGTTTGACCTCTTTAACTTACTTTGGGGCCAAAACCGTTCGGTAACACTCCCTCGCTATTTCCTGGCTACTCCGAAAGGTTTCTATGTTATTTCATACCATGTATTTCAAGAATTGGTGAAACATCTAGATAGCCAATATCTTCCAGATATTTCATTGTACGATGTGGTTGCTTCCACCATAATAAACAACACTGTCACTTCTTTCTTAAAATAAGCACGACCTATCTCCACGATCCCTTCAAATTCCTCGACCACCTCGGTAGTTACCCTCGTAAAACCTACCATCATTCAATCAGATCAGAGAATATCAAAGGGATTTCCATCTACTTATATGTCATCCTGGAAAAAAAATTAGTAGAATTACATGTCTCTATCATAACCCTCCCGATTTTATCTTTGGTAACGGCCGTTATAATTACCACCGCGTCCTCATGTAGCCCAGCCATATCTCTTATATCATCATCATCGAAACAGAGCAATGAGGATGGTTTTCTGTATATATAGGATGAAGCACCAGCTTTTCACTGTGTAGCAAAGCTTATGATGTGTCTTTTTTAGGATAAGTTCGTAATTCTCGAGATAGTATCACTCATGATTCAAAAAATTGTAGAGTTCACTAACCTTTCCTTTAGTCGCAGGCTTTTCCACCATCATAACTCTTCTGTCTGGCTTGGGGTCTAAGTATTATGAAGATACATCAAATGAATCAATGAGCTCTAAAATTATTCTAGTGTTTTCTTGCTTTAGGGCTACTACAACTTCCCTCGCCGTCGGATTATACTGAGAGTGTTTTTTGACCAATGTGTTTAGTTTCATGTTCTTAATTAAAACTTGGAGTTCTTTATTTAACATTATAAAATTCTTTGTCTCGTGCCCTATGTTTTCATGGTACTTGCAATATCGGTTGATTCTACCCTTCCTTGGGGTATGGATCAGGAATGATTTTTTGAATTGTACATGATTCAAGCCTAATAAAAAATAGTAACTACACACTTGGTCAATTGAACAAAATAAGTAGGTCTAGCCTACTTATTATTCATGGGTCTGACAATTTTCTAGTCTCAGAGGTAGTTGGTTTGGTACACTGGGTTGGAAATTGGTTGAAGGGTGATAAGTCTGTAAAGGTTGAGGTTGGAGGACCTGTGTAGGTGCTTATTGGTAGATAACCACCAGAGATTGTTGGCGCTTCTCAAGTTGAGACATAGAAACTAACTTCGATGTTTGCGTCTATTCCACTAAGATATGTTTCTCATCTTGATCCAACAACACTCTCAATATCATAGCTTTTTTCTTCCGAATATTATCTTTCAAATATCAAGAAGAAGTCTCATCCTGAACATTGTCAATGCCACCTTATCTTCACAGCTTTCCATCTTGGTTTTGTCCTAACGAATCGTCTGGTATATTCAATCAGGCTTTCTCCAATTTGTTTCCTACAATAAATAATGGTATTTATATTTGCACGAACTTCTTAGTTTCCATAAAATATTGTTAGAAAATGCTCTAGAACATATCAAGTTTTTTTATACAGCTTTGCGGCAAATAGTTGTACAACTTCCAAGCACCATCCTTAAAAGTTTAAGAGAAAGTTGTGCACAACAACATGTCATCATCATCAAATTTTATAATAAATTTCTTAAACTGCTCTACATGGTTGTTTGGGTCTTGAGTCCCATCAAAATTCTCCAATCTAGAAATATTGAAACGTTTTTGAATATGCCCGGACAAGATCTCAACAAACAAAGAAGATGATCTCCAATTATGCTCGGTTATGTACAAGATGCCCCATGAGCCTTCATTCATAATCGTGTAAAATCCCTCCTCAGAAAGGTTCATGAATTGATTGCTTACACGATATTCAAAACTCTGACTTCTCGATGTGAATTGGAGGCGGGGCTTTGTTTGTTCCCCTCTACTAACTGTTACCATCATATCTGTCCTCGGACACACGTGTCTTCTAATCTGAATTACTTGTCTTATTTTCTGGATTCTTGGATCTGTGAGATTCCCGACGGTTACCTCTGTGCCTTCTAACACTTTTTTTCTTAGTGTTTCTTTCGTGTTGGTCATCTATCTTTGGGAAGCGTAGACAGTGTAATCACTGGATTCCGTGGAATCGTATCGAAGCCTGAATTTTATTTCTTTCTTCGAAGTGTAACCACCTCGACGTCTATCTACATCACAGTTATTGCTAGTCCAATGGCCATCCTCGACCTATTTTTCCTCCGACGACCTTTCTCTCTGGACCTCGGATCTGAGCCTATTAGAAGCCACTGTTGTATCTTTTCTCAAAGTTTAACTTAACGATATCCTCCAACAATTTTTTTCCTTAATACCATCAAAGTAGACTTCTTGAGCGGATCATTGGCAAACTGATTATTGTAATGTTGTTCCTCAATCTGTTATTCTTCGAAGTGGTGATCCTCAGACGTAGCTCTAATCACAAAACCATTGAACCTAACATCGAGTTATTTTGTATCTCCATTTTCACATTTACCAAAAAGTTCGAAACTGAAATGATGGTTTTTAAAAAATGACTATGGGTACTAACTTGTTCCCACATACAGCATTAATGATAGTTCCAGAATTATCTAGGGTATACTTAGCTACCATATATCTTTGGTACCAATCCTAGATAGATAAACACGAGATGTGCATGGAGAAAATTCCCAAAGTAGTTATTGTCTATTGATTGTGCACCCTCCACTAAAAAGAAAATCTTGCTTTACATAGTGAAGGTAGTGTACCAAAAATCCTCATGAGTAACCCACTTAAGAATATTCCACCCATTTATTCTACTATTTTTACTCATATATTCATTATTGCATAATATACCCTCAATATTACATATTTGTGCTACTTTACATTACATGGTTTATATTTCGACAAACTCATCTCAAACTCGACCGACCTATACCCATTCTGCTCCCACGCTTATAAAAGTTTAAGGACATTCTTCAATTTTCGTTCTTCTTTTTTTACCAAGACTGGGTTGGTAGTCCATTACGGATATTGAGATTTTTGTATATGGCGCGTTATTTTGAAAACATAGAGGAGGGCCTATAAAACCTTTCACCTTCTTTAGGCTTCTATGACCATTGAGCACTCATTAGCTCCTTTATAAATAGACTTCCTTTTTCACAATCCTAAGTTGCGTACTTTTTAGAGAGAGAGAGAGAAATTAAAGTCATCATTCATCGTCGTGACAAATCCATTTTGATCATCCAGCCACCACAAAACCTTACTCTGGTGCTCTTCCTCATCGGCTATTTGTCGTTTATGTTGAAGAAAATCACTGCCCTAGATTGGTTTCCGATATTAAAAAAGCCGAACAGAAGAGAGCCACTAGAATTATGAATGAAGAGTCTATACCGTTCTTTATAAGCCAATCAATATACTACAGTCTTTTTCCATCGACCAAAAATAAAGCTATGACAGCTGAAGCTTCAAACTCGAAAACCACTTCCACTATTCCTCACACGCAGCCCCCCAATGAGACTTGTTTGCAGCAAGAAAATGGTGACCTTAAACCTTCGAACAAATCAGTCCCACGGAATAATTATCTTATAATAAAAATGAATAAAGAAAAATATAACGCCTCTAAAAGGAAAACGTTTGCTCTACCGAAATAAAAATGGTACGTTGAAGACCAAAATTATCCGCGAGACTAATATTCCCATGGAGAAGTCTGCGGTAACTATGCAATAAAGAACTGACGCCCTTGGGAGGTTAACATAAACCGTATCGAGTCCCCAAAAGTGCCCGTAGAGCAACGACGCATCTAGCCAATCAGATAAAAATAGAAAAGACACCTGGTTGATGAACCCTTGGAAGAAACTGAAGGCTAAAATACGGCTCACATCGATCAAACAAAGCAGATAACCAACAAGGTGTTAACATACAAGAAAAAATAGAAACTGGGGTTCCGCCAAGAATAAAAAGGCTTCGAAGACAAATCCAGTGTGAAGCTCTCCTCGGAAATAGTTGTGGTTTTTAACGACAACCACCGCGATGTAAAGAATAAAAATCTCATTACACTCCACAAGGTGAATTACTAGTACTTTCTAGATTCCGAAACCCAAAGTGCTCGACCCTCCATCGAAGTCACTAGCAACCTTCGGAGTCATGACATACCATTTATACCTCATTACATGGTCAGCGCATTAAGTCTCTGTGGACTTTTGGTACTCAAAATGACAGTTGTTCAATGTTCCTTAGAAAGTAAATGGTTATGCCAATCATATCAATATGGTAACCTGTAAAAGTATTAGTTCTATTGCCCTTTCTTATTATTGGGCCTATGTTGTTAAAGAGACGCTTGTTTGTTATATGTCATACGAAATTGTCGCATAACTCTATCCGGTATATATTTTCAATGGTCCATATGATTTAACTTGGAATAGTCTTAAAACCTGAGCTCCTGTACTACGAAATGAGCTCTCATGTTCGTATACTATTTAAATATAGCTCGGAAACAATGATACACAAAAGAAACAAGAAAAATAAGTAAATAATTTATTATTTTTCTAAGATTTAACTGCTAAAAGAACAAAAGAAGAAAAATATAACATACTCGCATCCTTCTCCATGAGACCAACAAGAATCTCATGGTAGGTGTTTTTTGTCAAACATCTATTCTCGCCAGTCTCTTATGTAACCAACTAAGAAGTTTCGGCCTTGATATGATATACTTATCGTTTAAGTAAGGGCGAAAACATGGAAAATTATCATATATCCGGCAATCTAACATGCTTCTGAAACCATAAAAAAAATTCACTTACGAATTCAAAGATTATTTCAAACCACAATAAATCTACGCTCGATAACGGTGAGATTTATCCAAGCTATAAACCGGATCAGACGAATAATGGATTAATTTGGTTTTATATATATCTTGTTAAATAGGTCTAATAAAGTTATAATATTGAGGGTATTTCATGTAATAAGTAATAAATACTGTTAAGATTGGTAAAATATTATAGTAAAAATGGACTAACCATGTGACCCATAGGCCCACCACCATTACTATATAAAGATATTCTTTTGTTTGGAAAAATATAAATATAAATATTTATTACTTTATTTCTATTTTTGAAAGTTTTCTCTTTACAATTCCCGTGTTTTCTTTCTAGAGCTATGCTCCCGTAAATATCTTAGACTCTTTATCCCCATATTCCTTCAGATATTTCCAAAACCAATAAAAAAAATATAAGGACTCTTGAATTGTTTAGAAGAGATGAATACTGACATGCACGAGGAGCCTTCAGCTAGGATTGAGAGTCTGATGATCGATGCTATATCTAAAAGACAACGATTTGAAGAGAAATTGTATGAAGACCGTCACTATAATAATCAATTTGCTGAAATACAGCTCGAGCAAACTACTCTAGTAGCACAACGGAAGGAACTGATAAAACACATGGCAAATTCGAACGCTCAGAAAATGTAGCGATGGCTACTAAGAATATACGACATGAGTTTCGAAGAGAATGATCCTCCAAAGATAATTAAGCTGAGTATGATGAGAAAACACAGAAAGGTCGTTATCTTTCTAAAAAATAAAGAGCAACAAGACGTCGTTATGATTCTTTGGATTCTAGTGACGATTCTATTTACGACTCGAACGAATCATCTACCTCCGGAAAGAGGTCATCATCACAAGAGAAACTCCAAGAAGCGAAGGTCTAAGAGACGTTCAGATTATCGTTGGACATCCCGTCGACGTAGAATCCTGAGGAAGGAGTTGGATAACACAAAAAAGCTGACAACCGGGTTTGAGGCGAGTGATAAACCTCAAACGACCGCCCATATCCAGTTCACTTTCGGTAGTCAAATCTTTGGCTACTGGGTGAGTAACCAGCTTGTGAACCCTTCTGAGGAGGGTTTGTATATGAATTTCAATGACGGCCCTAAGAGGAGTTTATATAAACCATGTCATAATTGGAGATCATCATTTTTATCTATTGAAATATTTTTGGGACACATGCCAAATGATTTTGATATTTCTAGGTTGAAAAAGTTTGATTGAACCTAACACATGGATAAACATATTGAGAAGTTTAAGAACTTTATGATTAATTTTGATGATGATGACAAGTTATTGTGTCGAGAATTCTCTCAAACGTTCAACATGATTCTTCGAAATGGTATAACCGATTATCGCAAGGATGTTTTCAAAATACAAGCTATGATATTTAGCATTGTGTTGGTGCAGATGGAAAAAAAAATACTCGTGGAAGAAATTCAAGCTTCGTATTTTGCTTTTATGTCTCAACATGGAAAAATTTACAGTCACCGATGATGGTCTATCAGCAGTCTCCCATCCCAATTTCTCAACCATATTCGATCCAAACTTTTTATCATTCGCTAATATTCTGACCAAGAATATCGAATCAAATACAATTTAAATCGAGGACAAGTCAACATATTGTAAACTTTAAAAAGAAAAAATACCAATATTGAACACATGGGTATGACCTACCCATTTTTCTAAGTTGACTGAATGCGTGGCTAAAATTATTGATAAAGCCAGAAATCATATACAGTTCTAAATCCTTTTCTGATCTAAACTCTGAAAGAGAATATGAAAAAAACGATATTGCAAGTATCATGATGACATCAAACATGAGATGGTAACTAAGAGAGTTAAGCCCATAATAAACCGGTTGAAAGATCAAAATAGGAAGCAACTTTGGTACCCGTTAAATATTGATCACCTTTCAACTAGGTAGAACCCAAAGGCACAAATGTTTACTTTAAATAAAATAAATACAAAAGAAAAAAAATACTATTGATGAAAAAATCTGATCTACAAAATGCCATGATCGCACAAAAACTTGTCTAAAATTAAAATTAAATGTGTTTTTCCCACAAAAAGAAAAAATATAACTGATATAACCAAAAAGTTACGAAGTGTTTCACATTATATGAGCTTTCTCATAGCTCATATAATTTTAATAAATCGGTTTAATAAAAAACCAAAACCGAAAAAGAGATATAATTTTAATAAATCGGTTTAATAATTTATAAACCGAATTATTTCGGTTTTGTTTAAATATATGTAAAAAAACCGACCGAACCGACCGAATCTCACCCCTAGTACAACAAGCGGACCATTTATGAAGAGATCGAAAGGCTCATCGGGGGGTTCAGAGATGCAAGTGGGGGATCCGTGTTACCGTTCTCGAAGGATTGACCATCTTGTCTTGGATCATCCTGCGATACATCTTTATTTTCATATGAAGGGACGCGGTTTTAATTTTGTATTCAATGAGTGATTTTTTATGGTATTTTGGAGTCACCGCCTACAACAACAACCTCATCATCCGCATCGATAGCTTCAACTAGCGCCTTACCTTTCTTCTTCTCTACTGGATCTTTCTTATCACCTTTGAGGACTCGATGGTTTCGAACCCTTGACCGAGCACGGAGAAAGAACAGTGTATCGGGCGCATCAAGACTTTGTAGCAGTTTGGTTTTACCAAGAAAGGGCCATGAGCTGATCTAAAGAAAGACTATTTCTCAGATAAGCCCTCCAGAGGTGTCTCCTCGCCAAGTTAGATGGGGTGAAACATCGATGAAACCTGTTGGACCAAGTCTTTCGGGACCAAATTCTCAACGGGGTAAAATATTTCCTTGGTCATCTATGTTTTTCCAAGATAAAAAGAGAGACTTGTAACAAAAAAGGCTTTTCAGAATAGGTAATAACCTTTGTTTTCCACTTAAGAGAGATTCAATGCAAATTATCGAGCGAAACCTCAAAACCATTCTTCCAGAGCCCCGAAATATAAAAGAATCTCTACTTTCATTTCTTGTCAGCCTTTAGTTGATCATCAATTATTTCAAACTTATTTTTCAAGGTAAGAAAATAGAAGGGGCATATGGTTTTTCGACACTGTGCTAAGTCCCACGAACTGTTCCATAAAGATCCCATTCTAGAGATCCTCAAGGCCATGATTCAAGACATCAAGGTGTAATTTCAGAATGGCCCGGCTGGGGCGTATGTTCACCAACTCGAAGAACTTGACCAGGACAGGGCCGAGAGGGCCCCTAGTTTAATATTTTGGTGAAGACCACCAACTCTTGAAGACTCGGTATAATTTAATGTTAAACTCCTCAAGGCGTCTGATATTTACTGCGTAGTTACCGCAGACTTTTCCTTGGTAGCATTCGTCTCAAAGATAATTTTGGTCTTCACGTACCATCTTTCTTTCTGCAAATGAGACTTTATCCTGTTAGAGGTGTTATATTTTTTTATTCGTTTTACTCTGATCGTCACCCATTAAAAGATAAGTAGTCTATGAGACCGTTTTGTTCGAAGGTTCAAGGTCAACCCTTCTTGCTGCAGATAAATCTGATCGGGGGGCTGCGTGTGAGGAATAGTGGAAGTGGTTTTCGAGTTTGAAGCTTCGACATCCATAATTTGGATTTTTGGCCAGTGGAAAAATACTGAAATATATTGTTTGGTTTATAGGCAACGACACAGACTTTCCGTTCACTATTCCAACGACTCTCTTCTGTTCGCCCTTTTATGATCGGAAACCAATATAGGGCAATGATATTCTTCTGCATAAACGGCGGATAACCAAGGAGGAAGAGCACCGGAGTAAGGCTTTGCGGTGGCTAGATGATCAGAACAGGTGTCTCACGACGACGAATTCTAATTTTTATTTCTCTATCTCTTTAAAAAGTAAGCAACTGAGGATTATGAGAAGAGAAATATGTTTATAAAGGATTTGTTGAGTCCTCAACGGTCATATAAGCTTAGGGAAGGTGAAAGGTTCTATAGGCCCTTACCTATGTTTTCAAAAGCACGCGCATAGGGAAGTGGAAAGGTTTTCTCATTTGGCAAGTCACCCATGTATATTTTTAAGGACCTATGACATAGCTCTAGTGATTGAAAAACACGTGAACAAAAAAATATCACGTGTGACACAGAATTACTAAGTCAACAATCCTTGTGGCAGAATCTTCTGATGGGGAGATGACCTGAAGTGGTTCGGTGGCAGTTACGAAAATGTGGTAAAGGCAGGTCGGACATATCTCATGACCCTCACAGCTAGTCTTCGCTCAAACATTTTCGCAAGGACTGTGGGGCTATTGATGATAAATGTGAGATTTATCCAAACTATCGACCGGACAGAAAGAATATTGGATTAATTTGGTCTTATATAATAAGTCTTGTAAAATAGGCACAATAAATGTGTAACACTAATGATATTTCATGTAATAAGTAATAAATATGGTTAAAATTAGTAATATAGTGGAGTGAAGTAGACCCACCACCATTACTATATAAATAAACATTTTTTAGAAGAGTAAACATTTATTATTTTATTTTTACTTTTGACTGTTTCTCTATAGCATTTTCGTGTTGTTTTAGAATTGTACTTCCGAAAATATTTTTGGCTCTTTTTCTCTCGCTCGGATATTTCTCAAAATTATTTATATTTGAATTAGATAAGTCTTGTGTCGAAACAATTTTTTTAATTTGATCTCGGTTGATTATTTTTCAAAAAAATATTCCCCTATGGGATTTGAACATATGCTTTTATCGATCAATTGGTAAAATTCACACCCACATATACAAAGAAAGGGCTGCTTAGTTTCGTTATGTAGATAAAATTTATCTTGTTAAGGAAAAGAAATTATCCGTTGATGATGGTATTTATAAACTTGTTCAATTTTATCACTTTAGAAATCTAGATTTTATTAGTTTTAGGAATTTGTATGCTTCCTAATGCTATGAAGACCTAAAATTCTAAAAAGATATAAACACTTTAATTTTTAAAGAAAAAGTTTAAAAAATAATCTATTTTTTTATTTTCCAGAATTTATTTTTTTGAAAAACAATCCAAAATATTTGTATCCATTATCAAATATTAATCATAAGGTTTGAAAAACAAAATGTACATAGCGAAACAAAAATACCTAACAAAACTTATGATTTTCCAATGGTTTCTATATTTTGGAATTTAAGGAAAACAATATATAGACATCATAATATTAAACATATATAGTCTCGATACAAGCTGTTGAACAATTGAAATATCAATTAATATTTCAAAGGATCTATAATTACATTATAAATATGACTATAAATAATAAATTATGAATTACCTCTTATATATAATCTAATTATCAATCAGTATTTATTAAAAATCATTTTTAAATATACAACTTTGACAACATCTATGATCTATCTGAATTGACAGATGGAGTTCTATTCAAAAAGCATTTATTCATTTTACAGAGTATCCCCCAATAAATAATCAGTAAACTACGTCCTATCTTCGACATAAATAAAATGTGCAAAAAAGCGACATAAATAAAATGTGCAAAAAAGCGCCGTTGCCGGGGATCGAACCCGGGTCACCCGCGTGACAGGCGGGAATACTTACCACTATACTACAACGACCTCGTGGTTATAGTGTCGAGTGTAGTGTTATAGTAAGAGTTGTATTCTTTCATAGCACCCCAAAACTTGAACAGCAAAGTGAACTGAGGCAAGATGAAGTTCGTTTCAAATTTGTAGCTTAAATATGAGCAATGAATTTTTTTATAGCTGAATTATCTTCCTTATGTCTTTTTTCCTAAAGCTGTATAACTTATTTCTTGGAGAGTGATAATTTTGGAATTTGGAAGTATGTTTCTACTAGCAAAAAATACAAATAACATTAGAGGAGCGGGATATACATTTGGTTTATGCTTGAAGAACATAGAAAATGCCACTATCTGGTTTATAGAAACTATAGTATCAGATTACAGCTATGTCTGTACTATGGTAAAATGTTCAACGATTACAAGATTACAAGTTAAGACGTGGCCTTGCTTACATAGCCATGTCGGCCAACCACGTTTACCACCTATCCCGACGCAGTTGCTGGACTGGTCATAATAGAATTAATCAGCTTGTTGCGAGCCAGAAGCGAAATTTAAAAACAAAGAGGAAGAAAAAAATTCACATACATTTACTCAAATCACTAGAAGCGAATCCATCTGCAGTAAAATATCTTTGAGATTGAGGATAAATTAAAATCAATAACAGATAAGGGCCGTGAATTAACGTTCAAATGAGATTGAGGACTAAAGCCTGAGAGGTTACAGCCGTGTAAACGGAGTTCAGTAAGATAGATAAGGCATTGTGTTTACTACTTGAAACCAATCTTTGGCTTAGTAAGATTGATGCTACTTAAATCTACCTTTTGTATTTTAATTTTCAGGTAAGCAGAGGGAGCCATTACAGACGTTGCAAAGCGTTCTAAACAACAAGTACTAAAACATTCGACAGCACTACAAGATGGTTTCGTGGTGTAGTTGGTTATCACGTCAGTCTAACACACTGAAGGTCTCCGGTTCGAACCCGGGCGAAGCCAATATTTTCACTTTTTTTGGTAAAATCTTGAAACCATTCCCATCTTTAAGCTCTCCTTTCATTTCAACTAGCGTGTGTCTCTCGCCGCTTTGCATTGGATGTTTCCGTCACCTAAAATCGGTTAAAGGAGCATCATAGCAAGAAAAAAAGATAAAGAAGAAAGGAAGAAACATTTGAGGTACGTTTTGTGAGATGACGCACCATGTCATGTGAGAATGGAGTTGTTGAAGCATCTGCCAAAAGTCTAACACACTCCTTGACCGAATCCCTCTGATCACATAAAGGGCACAGACCTGCAAAAAGGTGCCACTGCCGGTCTCCCATCTTTAAGCTCTCCTTTCATTTCAACTAGCGTGTGTCTCTCGCCGCTTTGCATTGGATGTTTCCGTCACCTAAAATCGGTTAAAGGAGCATCATAGCAAGAAAAAAAGATAAAGAAGAAAGGAAGAAACATTTGAGGTACGTTTTGTGAGATGACGCACCATGTCATGTGAGAATGGAGTTGTTGAAGCATCTGCCAAAAGTCTAACACACTCCTTGACCGAATCCCTCTGATCACATAAAGGGCACAGACCTGCAAAAAGGTGCCACTGCCGGTGCGTTGGATGTTGTCCCAATAACAAAATTCCATGCCAATGGACTCAATAGGGAAACAAAAAACAAATTCTCTTAAAAGGGTATTTAGAAAGTACACAGATATTAGCAATAAACAAACACGAAAGACAGAACAAAAGGAGCGTTTGTGCTTTGTACTCAGCGATCATCTTCGTACCCTCAATCCTAATCTTTGGTTGCTAAGCCCCACAACCACAGTGACTCTTTAACCCGGCTTGTGCTATTAAATATCCACTCACCAATTTTATTATCATCCGTTATTCCAATTATTTTCTAATGTGTATCTAACATTCATCTCAACAAAATAATTATTTTCTAATATATAATTTTTTTTATCCCTTAACAACCTTCGTTTTTTAGATTGATTTTTTCCATCAAATAATTCAAATATTTGAAATCGTCTAACTAGCTGTCACGGACTCTAATATTTTTCTCCAAACTACTAACACTCTAACAGAGGTCGAATTTCTAAAAAAAACATTTTTTCATAAACGATTTTTCGGACATGTTACTCACCGGTGGTTCGGCCACTTACCGGTGAGCAGCTCACCATTGCTTTTCATAAACGACTTTTTGAAGATTTTATAGAGCTCTGGAGGTTTTTGAACTTTTGAGAGGTTTTTGAGTTTTCATTTTATTTTATACACAAAATTTTACAAAGTTTGAAAAAAATATAAACAAAAACTCAAAACCTCTTAAAAGTTCAAAAACCTTCAAACCTCTATAAAATCTTCAAAAAAGAAATACCCAATTGACGTTCGGTGGATATGGGCGAATAGAACCTTGGTGAGGAGCATGAAATTTCACATAAAGTAGCTGATAAGGGGGGATTCCCCAAATATGAGTAAGCACGAGTAGAGAGCACTGAGAGATCGGATTATGATAAGCAACGAAGAGAAGAACGAGTTTTACGGCGTTGACGAGCTCAAAAGCATATCAAAACCAAAAGACAATACACCGATGACGAACTCGGAGGGATATACAGCTCGTCAACGGAATGAGCTCAAGGACATATACAGCTCGTCAACGGAATGAGCTCAATGACATATACAACTCATCAACGGACTCACCTCAAGGACATAAACAGTGTTGTTGAACTCAAGATCAGGATGAACTCGAAGACATTTGAGGAAAGAGTTGATCGACTGGATGAGGAACGCGATGAAAGGAAAAGACCTAAAGAGGATAAGCTGAGCACGCGATCAGTGAACTCGAGCTCTGCAAACCAGAACAAACCTGAGTTCGTTTAAAGGAGTAGCTCATCTCGGATTAAAGTACAGATTAGGCTCAACGTCTTTTTATTTGTTATGAAAACACACGTTTTGACCCATGATTCAAACCGTGTTAGTTATTTATTCCACAATTATAGGGATATTGATCGTGTTAGTTATTGGTTCCACAACATTTATTACAGGCCGAGGCTTGTATTGCTATAAGGTTATGCCGTTCGGGTTAAAAAATGCTGGAGCAACTTATCAGAGGTTGGTTAACAAGACCTTCGCCTGCCAGATAGGAAGAAATATGGAAGTTTACATCGATGACATGTTGGTGAAAAGTGACACAGACGAAGGCCATCTGACCGATATAAAAGAAACCTTTGATAATCTAAGGGGTATAAGTCTCAAGCTAAACCCGGAGAAATGTTCCTTTGGAGTAAGGTCGGGCAAGTTCCTGGGATTCTTTGTTAGTGAGAAAGGCATCGAGGCAGGCTCTACTCAACTACAGGCCCTCACCAATATGACACCACCTAAGAATATTAAAGAAGTCCAGATATTAACTGGGCGTCTTGCGGCATTGAATCGATTTATCTCTCGTTCGTCTGACAAATGCGCTCCATGTTTTTAGGTTTTAAGAAACGCCAAGAATTTTTCTTAGACGCTTGCCTGCGACGCAGCCTTTTCTGGGGTCAAAGCTTATTTATCATCCCCGAACCTCTTAACAAAGCCTCTGACGGGGGAAACTCTTTTTCTTTATATAGCGGTTTCGAAATTTGCAGTAAGTGCGGCTCTGATCAGCGAATCGGGGGCGGTCCCCAAAGCAGTATACTTTGTAAGCAAAAGCTTACTGGACGTGGAGACGCGATACTTGAAGTTGGAAAAAATGGCTCTAGTTTTGGTAATCGCAGTGCGAAAGATGCGACCGTATTTCCAGGCACACCCCATTATCGTTCGAACCTCATTTCCACTAAAGTACGTACTCCAGCGGCCGAACATGTCGGGAAGAATGTCCAAATGGTCGATCGAGTTAGGCAATTTTGATATCAACTTCGAGCCACGTACAGCCCTCAAAGGCCAAGCTCTGGCTGATTTTATAGTAGAATTCCATTCCGATCGCCCAAACCAAGACACATTGCATGAAGCGGTCGAACCAGATGAGTGGATTATCCAAACCGATGGTGGGTCGAACGTCAATGGGTGCGGCGCGATCGTGCAGATAGTTACTCCAACAGGCATAAGTATGCATAAGACAATCCGATTTGGTTTCCAAACCTCGAACAACGAGGCCGAATATAAAACTGCCCTGGCCGGTTTGCGACTAGCACAGGTATGCGGAGCTACGCATGTGCGCCTTATCAGTGATTCTCAAATTTTGATCAATCAAGCCTCGGGAGCATCAGAAGCTAGGAAAGAGCATCTGGTTCAGTACTTAGCAACACTAAGAGTGTTAGCCGCTTCTTTCACCAAGGTGACATATGAGCATGTCCCGAGGACAAAAAATATGGTAGCCGACTCTCTAGCATCGGCTTCATGTTCAAACAGTTACCCCTGGGTGACTGAACAGGAAAACCCATCGATCATACGGAGGAAAGAGCTGGATAACCGACCTGAAATGGCTTGTCAGGTATCCTCGGTAACTATATCTGATTGGCGAAGGGATATTATCGCCTTCCTAGGCAAAGGAATGCTACGAGACGACAGTGTATCAGCTCGAAAGATACAAAACAAATCCCGAGGCTACGTTTTACTGGGGGACGTTTTATACGAAAAGTCGTTTAGCCGGCCCTTACTGCGGTGTTTGGGAGTAAAAGAGTCACAGATAATAGTATCCGAACTACACGACGGAGAGGGTGCGACTCACTATGGATACAAAGCATTGATCAGAAGAATTTTCCTCGCCGGGTTCTATTGGTCGACGATTACCACTGATGCTTAGCAGATCGTGAAAACATGCGACACATGTCAGAGATTCACGAATGCAACAAACGTTCCCGCGACCCCTTTGGAGTCCACATCTGAAGGCTTACCTTTCGACCGATGGGGTATCGACCTCGTGGGACCATTACTGATGGCATCCGGTGGAAGACAGACGATAGTGGTGGCTGTGGATTACTTCTCCAAATGGGTGGAGGCCGAACCATTATCGGCTACAAAGACCAAGGATGTCATCAGATTCATTTGGTTGAACATCTGCTGTAGGTTCGGGGTACATCAGAGGCTCACCATGGATAACGGACCCCAATTCGACAACCATGAGATGAAATCCTTTTGTACGACCCACAGGAGTACGCAATGTTTTTCCGCCCCCTTCCATCCCAAAGCAAACGGGCAAGTCGAGGTTACAAACCGAACCATTTTGGACGGGCTCAAAAAGAATTTAGAAGAAAAGGCGGGCAAGTGGTCGGACTACTTACAAGAAGTGTTATGGGCTTACCGAACCACACCTCGAACGACAACCAAAGAGTCAACTTATGCCTTAGTTTATGGAATGGATGCCGTCACCCCGGCAGAATCGATCTTTCCATCTTTTAGGGTCGGAACTTACACGGAAAGTGAAAACAACAACGCCAGACAATTAGCTCTAGACGTGATAGAAGAAAAAAGGGGACTAGCTTACCTAAATTCCTTACATTATCAAACCTTAATGAGAAGCCGGTATGCGTCCAAAGTACGTCGACGAGAGTTCAAAGTCGGGGATAAGGTCTTAAGGAGAGTTTTCCTGCATACCAAAGATAAGAGCCTCGGCAAGCTAGCTCCAAACTGGGAGGGACCGTATACAGTAGTATAGCGAGTTAAGAGTGGAACATACCGCTTGCAGGACACGCGCGGACGTTTGCTGAGACTCCCGTGGAACATTGAACACTTAAAATTATATTTGGAGTAACTTTGTTAATTTTTGTAACCATTTCTGTAACGAACCTTTGGTTGGGGATGTACTCTTTCCTAACATGGTGGCACGAGAAGGTTTTAATGAGGCATCCATGACAACCGACCCTTTTTAATTCAAAATTTTGCCTTTATACCTCTGAATTGTTCAAAAGGGGTCTGCCAGCTGACGAGCTGACAAACAACTGATAACGAATTTAAACTGATCTGCATATCATTTTCCCGACCCTATGGGCGGATTTTTCAATTTAAATTTATCAACAGAACCTTCAACGGTTTTTCAGTAATTAAACTGATCTACACATCGTTTTCCCGACCCTGTGGGCGGATTTTTCAATTTAAATTGATCAACAGAACCTTCAACGGTTTTTTAGTAATTAAACTGATCTACATATCATTTTCCCGACCCTATGGGCGGATTTTTCAATTTAAATTGATCAACAGAACCTTCAATAGTTTTTCAGTAATTAAACTGATCTACATATCGTTTTCCCGACCCTGTGGGAGGATTTTTCAATTTAAATTGATCAACAGAACCTTAACCGGTTTTTCAGTGATTAAATTGATCCACATATTACCAGACCTTATGAGCAATTGTCAAAACAACGGTTACACGCGTAGACTCAATAGGGCACATACCTTGACCAAATCCCTCTGATCACAAAAGGGCACATACCTGCAAAAAAGTGCCACTGTCGGTGCGTTGAATGTTTTCCCAATAACAAAATTCCATGCGAATAGACTCAATAGGGATACAAATTCCAAACGGTCCACAAAATTCCAAGTGAAAAAATACTAGACACCTGAAAGTGATCTAATTAAACACCAAACACAAGACAAAATACCTCACTTTAGAGCTCATTAATGTCTACAAAAAAATTATGGTACTTGCCTCATTCCTGGATGAGATGTCAATCGTAACGGAAGATGGAGGTATAGGAAGGAGATGCAAATTCATCCAATCAGAACGCAATCTAACAACTGACAATCGTCATTGCTTCTGAACACTAAGCACTTTCAATTCTTTCAAAAGGGTATACATAAATTAGAAATAAAAAAACATGAAAGACAGAAAAAAGAAGGGTTTGTGCTTTGTACTCATCGATCATCTTCATACAATCAATCCTAATCTTTGGTGGCTAAGCCCCACAACCATCGTGACCCTTTAACCCGGCTTGTCGGTATCATAATATTCAACATCATAAAGCTTATGACCACCTTCACATTTCGTAGTCTGTTTTCGGTCGCATTCAAAATCTGCCTAATCCAGTGGTTAATAGTAATTTTTAATTTTATTACCGACCCGTCCCACCTGCTAATCGAGTGGTTTTATATGAGGGGAAACTCTTTCTCTAAATTGTTTTTCTCTAAACTAGTTTTGTAATAAAACGGTTTGTAATAAAAACTTTATGGCACTTGCCTCATTACTGGATGAGGTGTTCGTCGTAACAGGAGGTGGAGGTACAGGAAGGAGATGCAAATTCATCCAGTCAGAACGCAACCTAACAACTGATGATCGTCATTGCTTCCGAGCGCTACGCACTTGTAATTCTTTCAAAAGGGTATTTAGAAAGTATACAGAAATTAGCAATAAAGAAACATGAAAGACAGAACAAAAGGAGTGTTTGTGCTTTGTACTCAGCGATCATCTTCATACCCTCAATCCTAATCTTTGGGTGCTAAGCCCCACAACCACCGTAACTCTTTAACCCGACTTGTCGGTATCATGATCTTCAAGATCATTAAGCTCATCACCACCTTCACATTTTGTACTCTGTTTTTCGGTCGCATTCCAAATCTTCTTGATCCGGTGGTTAATAGTAATTTTTAATTTTATTACGGACCCGTCCCACATGCTAATCGAGTGGTTTTATTCGAGAGGAGACTCTTTCTACTCCTTCTCTCATACATTTTTCTCCTACAATAACTTGTTTATTTATTTATAACAAATAATTAGTAGGGAAATGTCATATTAAATAGAAATTTACTGTAAATACCCACTCAACTATCTTATTACCCGATAGTATCCAAATTTTGGATAGTGTTACTTAATACCTCGACTAAACAATTGGACAAAAATACCCCTCGACTATATATATATATATATATCCATTTTTTCACTTCAAACCCACTTTTTCCACCTTCCCATCACCCTAAACAAACCCACAAGACGTCTAATTTTAGTTACTCACCAGAAACCGTTCGACTTTGTGATACTCTCTCTCTCAAACCCAGTACCCTTACAGCTTCTCAACGTTCGAAATCAGTCGACATTCGCACCATCAACGGAATTGCACCAGTCACCGTCTTTTACTCAGTCCAACGAGTAACCACCTTCTGTTCGAGGAAGTTGCCGTCAAGTCTTCTCCGACCGGTGAATAGGGCATCGTTTAAGAGTAAACAAGTATGCATTATCGTGGAAAGTGTACTTTTTTTTGCGTTTTTGATGAATTCGAACCACTATTTTCAGTTATTTCACGATAGGCGTTGCATTTTATTCCGGAATGAAGTATTTAGTGACCATAGTTACTCAATTTATGGGTTTATCGTCGAACGCAGGGTAGAAGTTTAGTTGCATGTAATGTGAATACTTTCCTGAGAACTATGATGTATGTTAGATGTGCATTAGGTAGTTGATTGTTGATTTTGGTGTTGTTTGGATATTTTCCAGATACCTGCAACGTGCATGTAAAAAATAGAACAGTTCGCAGCCTGTACGTGTGGGCTGTAGTACAGTTCACATCTTTATCACCCATTATGCAAGCAATTCACAACTCGATTCAATTTTTATGTCATGCATTTTGCAGCTTGTATTTACAAACGAATCGCATGCCAGCATGCGAATTGCTTGTAAAAACTATACCGATGTATAGGTAATTCGCATCTTATCATGTGAATCGTTTGACATTTTAACTGATAAGACATGAAGTTCGCAGCTTGTGATGCAAAGTTTGTGACACTCCAACTGATTTGTGTTTGTGCAAGAAGTATGACAACAAAACCTAGCTATTACAGATTAGGGTTGGTGAGGCTTATGAAGCTACTTAAAGAGATGGTTATTACCCGTGCCCGCATTGAAGCTGCAAGAAACACACCCTTTTACACGCTTTTGAAAACGCCTTTCGAAATCCGTGATGACGCAGAGCTGTCAAAGAAGAAATTCTACTCGATCATTCAGTATCTCGTTGAGAGGTTCTCTGTCGATTGAGATGCCTTCCGTATTGGCTCAAAATTTGTAAAGCTAACCGAAGATGATGTGAAGGTCATATTCGGGATGAAGAATGGCACGGAGAAAATGAGGTTAACGAAAACCGGAGCAAAATAAACAATTACGACTGGTCCGGATCAATACTGTACAAACTTCGACAGTCTATCAAGAGTTGCTTAGCAATCGAAAAACCTGATCGAGTCGTCGGCTGCGTCGCCCTTCTAGTTGTAAGATTGATTTATTAAGTATAAAAATTAGTTATGTACAGAGCATCTTGATGATAAAACTTACCCCCATGCAACCCTTCTTCATGGAGCACACAACAATTGGCCTCGAGGTAGCGAAGCCAACCTTGATACCAAGGTTTTTCAAATGGTTAGGATTAGAGTGCCAAGCAGCAACCGTGGCGCTGCTTATTAAAATAGCCGACTTGAAAAATGATCAAGTATGAGCTTTTATATAACTATTGAATTGGGGTTGCAAATAGTTCGCAGCATATCATGCGTTTTGATTGGTGTTATATTAGAAAAGTTATCAATCATTTCGCAGCCTGACATGAATACTTAGTTCGCATCCTATTGTTTCCACACAGTTCGCAGCCTGTTGTTTACACACAATTCGCAGCTCATCATGCAAATTGTTGCAACTCTAACATGGATACGGTTTCACACATTTTGCAGCAATGTTTATTCGAGAGGATACTCTTTCTACTCCTTCTCTCGTAGTGTCTTCTCCTAAAATAACGTGTTTATTTATGGCATTGGCTAAATTTGATTATAACAAATAATTATAAAAGAAATATCACACTAAATATCTCACCAATTTTATTATCATCTGCTATTCCAACTATATTCTTATGCCTATTTAACATTCATCTGAACAAAATAATTTTTTTCTAATTATATTTTTTTTATCGCTTAACTACCTTCGTTTTTTAGATTGATCTTTTCTACTAAATAATTCAAACATTTGAAATCGTGTAACTAGCTCTCACGGACCCTAATATTTTCCTCCAAACTACTAATACCCTAACAGAGGTCGAATTTCTAAAAAAAACATGTTTTCATAAATGATTTTTCGGACATGTTACTACCGGTGGTTTAGCTACTTACTTGTGAGCAGCTCACCATTGCTTTTCATAAACGATTTTTTGAAGATTTTATAGAGCTTTGGAGCTTTTGAACTTTTGAGAGGTTTTTGATTTTTTATTTTATTTTATACACAAAATTTTACAAAGTTTGAAAAAAAATAAACAAAAACTCAAAAACCTCTCAAAAGTTCAAAAACCTTCAAACCTCTATAAAATATTTTAAAAAAAATACCCAATTGAAATTCGATGGATATGGGCGAATAAAACCTTGGTGAGGAGCATGAAATTTCAAATAAGTTAGCTGATAAGGGGGGGATTCCCCAAATATGAGTAAGCAGTGCCACCAACTTTGGTAGAAGTGGTGGGAGAAAACGATGAGTACACGATCGAAGAGCGAGACAGGTTGAAAGCTGAGATAGAAGCCTCGAGGGCTGCTAAAAAGGTGGAGTTAGGCTTGAAAGAAAAATCAAAGGTGTCAGCCATTCGCCACACTGGCAATCCAAGGGAGCATGACCCATCAGGAAAGACCCATTTGAGTACTAAAAATACTCATGTCAGCTCAAAGAAGTCTCACCGGTCTAAACCGGTGGAGAGCTCGGAGTCAGAATCCTCTAGCAGCTCATCGAATGACGATGGAATTGAGGAGTCCCTGTCATGCAGCAGTGATGAAGGCAGGTCTAAGAAGAAGAAAAAGTTGGTTAAAAAATATTTAAGAAAGAGGGATAGGCATAGCAGGTTAAAAAGGCATCTGAGTAAAGGGTCATCTCATAGCCATAGCCGAAGGCACATTGACCAGCTATTGATGGATCCTTTCGCTTTCCATGATGAACGAGGTATCTTTGCAACTCCCAATGAAGATACTGCTTTCAGTCGTGGCCGAAATTGGAGACAATCTCCATTCTCCTCCAAAATACTGTCCGGAAACCTTCCTAAGAGGTTTGATAGTACTAAGATGGAAAAGTACGATGGGAGCAAAGATCGAGATAATCATCTGGAGTAGTTTAAAAAATTTATGATGAATTTTGACGATGATGACAAATTTTTTTGTAGAGCCTTCTCTCCATCTTTTACAGGGAGTGCTCTGAAGTGGTATAATAGTCTACCACACGGGTGCATCAGAAATTTTGATACTTTTTGGGTGGCCTTCCGGAGGCAGTTTGTTGGAAGTAAAGAGGTGAAGGGGAATAAAGAGACTATTATCCATTGTGCCCAAGATACAAATGAATTATTGAAAGAATATATAATTCGGTTTGTGAACACAAATAATGGATTAGCTAATTGCTTTGAACAAGTAGCAATAGCTTCTCTAAGACAGGGTTTGAACCCTAGCAATCTGGCCGATTCGGTAACCATGAAGAAGGCCATGACATGGGCGAGCTTATTAAACCAGGTGGGAAAGAAAATCAATGTAGATGAAATAAAAAAGACTGGGGTGCACAGGCAAGCGAGATCTTCCCCAGCTGCACCAAACCAGAATCAGTCCGAGTACAAAGCTAAGGAGGCCAGACAGGATCCTAACATGGCCAAGGCTCAATCTCACCCGCCTCCAGCTCAGAGTCAGCAGTCCAGAAATAAGCAAGGACCTTGGGTTCAACCAGAGTGGTTTGCCGAGTTAAAAGAGAATGTGGCAACCATCTATGACAAAACAAAAGATGAGGTGCATTTTAGGAAGCCGACAACGCTTCAATCTGCAAGGGAAAGTCATAATGCTTGTTTTTGTCATTATCACCATGATATTGGCCATAACACAGAAGATTGCATTTCTTTGAAGCAAGAGGTGCAGAACTTGATTGAAAGAGGAAAATTAGGTGCTTATGTCAAGAGAAGAAGTTGGAATAGGCCTGACAATGCTCATCGGACCGGCCCAACAAACAATGCAGGGACATCGGCTCCAGACGGAGCCATGGTGATTATTGAGAGATTCGATATAGAGTCAGAGTATTTGGATCCTTATCCAGCCTGGAATAAGATGGGTGTTATAACAGAGCATACGAAGACGGTGTCTGGGCTCATAGGTTTTTTTAAGTCACTTACCATATTTAGGGGAGATACAATGACTGCACCAACTCCTTCTTCAAGGAAGAGGCATGTTCACACTCTGGCTACTCAGTTGGAGGGAGGCATGTCCTCCTATCAATCCAAAATTCCTTTTCCCTTCATTGTTTTTGATGAAGGATATAGTTAGTCCTCATGAAGATGTTGTGGTAATAGGAGCATCAATTGGGGGAAATGGCATTAGGCAAATTTTGGTGGACACTAGCAGCTCAGCCAATATCCTCTTTTTGAATTCTACAAACAAATGAAGAATCCGACAGTGATTCAACGTTCAAACAAATTTATTATGGGTTTCACTGGAAGCTCTGCGGACGTAGTCGGGGAATTCGAGGAGGATGTTTTGTTGGGCAAGGTCCCTTTCAAGAAAATGGCCAGGGTACTTTTTGTTATGGTAGATTGCCGCACATGCTACAATACCATTTTAGGAAGGTCTTGGCTCTCCAGGATGCATGCTGTGGCTTCAACAGTTCACCAATGTTTAAAATACGCTGTTCAAGGACAAGTGGGACTTGTCCGGAATAGTCAAAAGATAGCAAGGGAATGTTATGCAACTGCACTTTCCCCTAGATCTTTGGGGGCAGTTCTAATCAATGAAGATTAGCAATTGGTGGGTCCCTCTGGGGGGTAGGGTGAAATTGATGACCCCAGAGAGACCCCTGGTATTTTAATACTGATTGAAGAGGTTGAACCTCACTCTCTGGTTGAAGGAAGAAGTGTCAAGATTCGATCTAAGATGACATCATAACTAAAAAGCAAAGTGTTATATTTTTTAACAAACCATCAACACGTTTTTGCTTGGTGTAATGCTGATGTAACCGGAGTGCCTGTGAATATTAAATCACACCAGCTATCCATCCAGAGAGATGTAGCACCCGTTGTGCAGAAAAGAAAAGCCTTCTCTAAAGAAAAAACTGATGTTATAGTACAAGAGGTTGACTGGCTTACCAAGATGGGACACATAAAGGAATCTCAATATCCTTTATGGACAGCCAATCTAGTGTTAGTAAAAACGAAAAATGGGAAATGACGTATGCGTATCGACTTTACTGACCTTAACAGGGCTTGCCCAAAAGATTTGTATCATGTTCCCCGGATAGATCAGCTGGTAGACTCCACATCTGGGAACAAGTTGTTGTCCTTCATGGATGCCTTCTCCGGTTATAATCACATACAGGTGGATCTGAAGGACCAGGAACACACTACGTTTGTTACTGATAGGGGCCTCCATTATTACAAGGTGATCCCTTTTGAATTAAAGAATGCAGGGGCTACTTATCGGAGGTTGGTGAACAAAGCATTCGCTGATCAAATTGGAAGAAATATGGAAGTCTACATTGATGACATGATGGTAAAAAGTATTGAAGAATAATTACACTTGGCAGATCTATAAGAGACTTTTACCAACTTGGTAAAAGTTAATTTGAAATTAAATCCAGAAAAATATGTTTTTGGAGTACAGTCCGGGAAGTTTTTGGGGTATGTGATAAGTGAGAAAGGAATACAGCCTAATCCGGACCAGCTTAATGCTTTATTACAGATGGATCCTCCTCGGAATATTAAAGAGGTACAAAAGTTGACAAGAAGGTTGGCTGCTTTAAATCGTTTTATCCCAAGATCTTCAGACAGAAAAGTACCCCTAAATACCTTATCAAATATATAATCCCAAATAAGTACCCAAATATGAGACCCTTACACTAGTAGTAAGAAGCCAATATTTTTACCAAATTAGCCCTAATACTAGAAGAAAGAGAAAGTAGGTTATTATTATTATAATTTTTACTTTCCCCCCAAATCCCAAAAACTTTTATAAACCGAAAAGACAATAGGAGAAAGTCAGAGAAGAACTTGAACCTAAAAGAACTCTGTCCACCGTCTTGTTTTGAGCGAACAAACTCCAGCGAGTGTAGCAGAACTGCCTTGCGAAGCGATCGACGAACTCCATAATCGTCGTGTAGACTGTCTCCTTTTTTCGTCATCTGAAGCAAAAACCACCGGGGCCGGTCAAGTTCGTATTGTCGGAACTACAGTTAAGGTTCGACCTCATATTTTTTCTTCATCGTGTTTAGTAGATTGCATGTTGGATGCTATCCCTATGAACCGTTTTTTTTTTCGATAACTGGCTTATCGGTTCAGTACTTTGGTTAGATTTTCCGGCCGGTGATTGTACGGTAAGTTGTTTAAAAAGACGAAACATGGGTAGTTGAGGTGGTTTACTGTAGGCCATCAAGTGTCTCACGTCAGGGCTTGAACTGTGTGAAGTTTTAGGCGGTTTACAGTGGTTTTTATTAGTGTCTCACTTCAGGGACTGAACTACGGGTAGCTTGTAGGTGGTTTACAACAGTTTGTTATAACGTCTCGCGTCAGGCTTGAACCGTGTATCGTTTTTAGGCGTTTCAAAATGGTTTGTATTAGTGTGGCTAGGTTTTAGGTGGTTTACAACAGTTTGTTATATTGTATCGCATGAGGGACTGAATTGTGGGTTGGTTTTAGGTGGTTTACAGCAGTTTGTTATAGTGACTCGCGTCAGGGGATGAAGTGTGGGTAGTTTTAAGTGGTTCACAATAGTTCGTGTGTGTGTATCGCGTCTGGTGTTTTAATGCATTGTATGGGCAGTAGTTGTGGGGTGCATCTCGCGTGAGATGCATGCTAGATTGGAAAACGGGTATTCTGCTTGAGTACCGTTTGTCGCCTTATTAGGCGCTTATTAAGTTGATATTGTAAAACTGATCTCGCGTCGGTTATGAAGTCTGGGTAGTTTTTAGGTGGTTTGCAGTAGTGTGTGTGTGTGTATCGCATCTGGTGTTTTGATGCATCATATTGGCAGTAGTTTTGGCGTGTGTCTCGCGTATGAGTGGTGCTAGATTGGGATATGTTTTGGAATTTTGCATCGCGCTTGAGTCGTTGTCGTGTCTCGCGTGAGGGGTGGTGAGAGTTGTAACTAGACAAATCAGTTAAGGGTAACACGCGCGACATGTAGTGATTTTGTCGCGTCGTAGGGGTTGGTCGTTTTGGCTAGAGCATGGGTCGTTGGCGTCTATCTCGCGCAACATTTTTGGTTTATCACGCGTTGTGTTTGTTGACTCATTAATGTTGGGTTTATAATCAGTTCTACAAGGACATAGTTCTACAAGGAGATATGCATTGCTAAAATCTGACATGGGTGTTCTTTTGTGCGTACAGGTTTTGCTATGGGCAAAGGTACTTTTTACATGTTTGGTTTGGTAAGCATATTAAATTTGCTGCAGAAAGACATAGTGGCTGAAGAGCATATCGAGGCTACGAAGAACACGCCATTCCATACTTTGCTGAAAACTTCCTTCATGCTAAGGAACGAAGATCTGCCAAAGAAGAAGTTTAACAAAGTTATAGAGGAGATTATAAAGAGATATTCTGTAAAGAATGGGGGTTTTTGAATAGGTTCGAAGCGGGTTAAGCTGACAATGAACGATGTTAAATCCATCTTCGGTCTTAAACATGGAACGGAGGAAATGTCGATGAACAGAACAGGGGCTTTCAGTGGAAGATTTGTAGATGGTGCGAAGAACCAGTCTCTACTGATGCAGAAATATTTCTTGCGTCCAAGAGCGAGGAAAAATGGACCGTCAAACCAAAAGGTTGTTTCAAATGCGATGATAAAGGTAGAAATAACAGATTATGAGACGTAGGGATGTTTTAGCATATACAATTAAATAAATACTGTCTGTTTTGATACAGGAAGCAATAGAAATAATAGCAAATGATGGGAGTGAGGAATTAGTAACCGACGTTGTGAAGCTTTTGATACTCTTCATTTGTTCTACCCTATTCTACTTTGTATCTGGAGATATCATGGGCTGGATAATGGTTTCTACGTAGAAGACATGCTCAAAATTAATGACTATGATTGGTCGGGAGAAATTATTGAGAAGCTGACGAAGTCTATAGTTAATTGTTTGGAGAAAAGGGACACCAGATCACGTCATCGGCTGCGTAGCAGTGTTATTGGTGTGTATTGAACTATTAGTTTATTATTTTGTTCTCTTATAAAAGTGATACGTGTGTGCCTTTTTTCCTCAGCCCTTCATAATGGAGCACACCACGCTATGGGAAGATTTGGTAAGGCCAAACATGATACCTAGGTCCTCCAAATGATGGGGGCTTGAGTGCAAGGAATCCATTATTGCGCTTGTTAAAAGGCTGCGGAAGCTGGCAAATGATGAGGTAATATATGGCCGTTTCATGTTGTTTATGTATCGAATCGCGCTAGGCATAAGTGACGTAGTGCGATATATATTAACTATTAAGCGCTCTATTGCGCGAGAAGTATTTGCATCCAATCGCGTGTAGGGTGCGTGATTCGTTTATGAGACTCGCACCATATGCGGCAATAGGTCAAAAAACCAACAACAACGTCTGTACTGCATGCATCGCATCAGATGTTGTTGATGGGAGATCGAATCACATTGCAGGTACATAGTGACTCGCGTGTGAAGCAAACGGTTATATGACACGCATCGCGAGATGAGTACTAAGTCATAACATGATTCGCGTCATAGTGATTCTTCATTCGAATAATACGCGTCTTAAACGTATGTGTGCGCTGTTTGTTTGAACATACATGTTGCGTGTTGCAGGTGTTGGAAGGAGAGGTCAAGTTAACAGAAGCTAAAGAAATGGCCTTCGGGTCGGGGGAGACTGGGGCAGGGTCTGTTAGGAAGTTGACAAGCAAAAGGAAAAAGACGATGATCAGTAGAAGAGGGAAGCAGGGCAAGTATTGTAGTGGAGGGGAAACAAATAAGATGGAGATTGGGCAGGGATCTGGAACAGTTGATTACCGGAGAGTGGATGAGGATTACGGTCAACAGCTGCAGGGGTGGATGGATCAAAATAAAAATACACATGAGAAAGAGGGCAGCTCAAGTAATCGGACGAAGAGGATGAAAGTTTACAAGGCAATCGCTTGTAATATTTTATTTAAGAGGATGGAATCTGTTAAGAAGAGAACCAGTGGAAAATAAAGATACTCGGTAGAAAACAAAAGGCTTAAGATTTCTCTTGCACGAAAGAATCGGCAAGTAAGTCGTTTAATAGGTTGTAAATTTTAATGATGCATTTTCATTACTTCGGCTAATACTTGTTGAATTTCACCACAGATTGAAAAACTCCAAAGGGAGGTTGCTTTGTTGACTTTGAAGCTTCAAGAACAAGCTGATAAAGGTAACGAAGATGATGAAGATGCTGGGGTTAATGAAGCACTAGAGAAGGTTTGTGTACTACCTTTCTGTTCGGTAGAAGAGGAGTCACCAGTGAAAAGAGTAGATGTATCAGTAACAGTGGGTGAGGTTCCTAAAACTATAGTTTATGTCTCAAGAAAACATGAGTTCAAAAAGTTAGAAGAAGGACAGAAAAAACATGATAAAGAAGAAGAAGTTGTAGAGGGTTCTACACCTGACGACAATGAAGAAGACACACACGATGGGGTAGAAGATGGAGGTGAAACGGATGAGGAGAATAATGAATCTGGAGCTGCTAATGGACCAAACGATATTACTAAGACATCGGGGGAGGGGCACGTAAATGAAAAAACTTTGTATGTTTTGGGAGTTGACAAATGCAGGCTTGTCGCAGCCACGGATGAGGCAGATATTCGTGGGGGTGCAGTAGGAGCGGATACTGAGGTGCAAATTTCGATTGTACCCATAGAAGAAGAACTGAATGTTGTCGTAGCTGAAACTGCACAAGAGTTTAAAGACCAAACTGTGCAGCATCAGCCAAAACCCATTGAAGCAGAAGCAAATGTTGTCGTAGCCGAACTGCTCAAGATTTTCAAGACCAAGCTGAGCAACATGCTATTATGGCAGCAACACCTGAACCAATACCAATAGAAGCAGAACCTCTTGAGGTCGTAGCTGAAACTGCACAAGAGTTACAACCAGATGTTGTTAGAAAAGGGAGTACGAATGAGATTGCGGGAGAACATAATCGTGTAGAGGCTGCAGTTTATACAGTTTGTGGTGATGTTGCTTCAAAAAGCACGGAGGCAGATTTGGCAATTGCAAATGTTGGTGAGCAAACAAGTGGGACGGAAATGAATACAACTAGGCCACATGAAACTCCCCGTACCGTACCCAAGCCCATGTAGCAAGGACATGAAGATGTAAGTGGATCTTAAATTATTAAGATTCAACTTCTTATAGCTATCTTATAGTTGATTTGTTTTTAATTTGGCCAATCTGTTGTTTTTGAAACTTCGGATTTAAATAGGGGGTTTTAACGGTTGTTTAATACATTAGGGAATGTTTTTAAATTTTCAAGTAACGCAAATCTTATGTTATAGCTATTATGTGATTAGTTTTGCAGTTTCAAAACTTGACATCTTCCTAACTCGCATTAAGCGAGCGGAATGTTATACCATATCTCCTTTTTATATTGCTTCATATTATAAGATCAAAACCCCAGCTGAAACAAAGCAGTTAAATTAATAATTACTGTCTAACGGAACACCAGTGTCTTCTAAGTCGCGTAAGTGTAATATTTACTGTCTAACTCGCGTTGTAAAAGCAAAATTGTGTGAGTTCACTATAACTTATCTAGCGTCTTATGCATAATATTTACCTGCCTGAATCGCGTGGTGTAAGTCGCGTTAGGGCAATATTTAATTGCTTGAATCGCGTGATGTCAATGTTTAGTAAGTCTAAACATCAAAGCTTAACTCGCGCATCATGATAGTTTACTAAGACTAATGTTTATTGCGTAACACGCGTTGTGAGCTAGTATATATTGCGTACCTCGCGTGGTATGCCATATGAAACATGTTGCGCGTCACTATATAATATAACACACACCTTTGGTTATATTTTCCCAGGTATGTAATGTGAAAAAAAGAAGGTTACAAAAAGGAATACTTCCATGCGCACAACGAACTATTTATCAAAAAGCAAAAACTGAAATCGGAGTGGAATTGGGAGCTGCTATAAAATCAACAAATGAGTTACAACCGAAGTTGGAAGTGCAACGCAAAGTAAATGTGGAAGTAAAAAACACAACCTGAGATAAGAGAACAACTACACCCAGCAGTGGAAGTGGAAGCAGATTGTTTTGATCTTCCAAACCTTGATGATGCATTCCTATTGTGTACACAATCATTTTTTGACGAAGTTGATAAGGCGGCGACTATACACTCGAGTGGAGGAAATTCGGGTGGCATTAGTGCGTCGAAAAGTTTGTTACAAGATGTACCTACAATGGTAAGTTCTAAACTATGCTAACAGTCATATAATGAGTTGTAACTTGGTGATGGTTATTTAACACGATTTATGTTGTTTTACAGTTAGTAGATAATATAAATCCAAATTGGGATTTACTTACACAGTCGCAACAGGCGGGAGCTATTGAACAAACTTGGGAAACAAAAACATCAACTACGAAGTTAATAGACGTTAGTCAGTACCGCAAGGTCCTTCAAATACAAGAAAACGAAGATCAACTAGACTTTGAAGTATGGTATTTTCCAGAACACGAATTTACATACCGGCTAAGTGTTAGTGTGACAGAGCTAATGGCCGTGGCATACGAAGGGGAGTTAGATTTCAAGGTAAAGTTTAGAAAATTGATATAACACAAATAATTGACAACTACTCTAGAAATAGCTATGTTTTTATGCGCTGTAGATCATCGATGCCTGGATATATAAGCTACTTCAAGAATCAAACTAGACTGTACCTTTTAAAGGGCTCGATGACAAGTACAACTGTAGATATAAAGCTATTCAGATTTCAGGTGTCTCAACGGTTAGTATCTAATTAATAAATAGCCATTTAAAGTGAGCAAGAAGTTTGATATTGTTATGGTGTACACTGGTTTTATTACAGACATTACTAGCCAACAAAGGAGATGTTACAAACGTTATTGACGCAGTTTTTGAAAACGCGACAGACGCATTTATCGCATTCATTCCGCTATGCACCATAAATGAAAAAGGTACTAACCACTAGATGTTTTTGGTAATAGACATGGATAATGGTTCGGCAAAAAACTTCCCCTGTTGCCTCTTAGCAAATTCACTCCAGACGACATTAGGAAAACGGGCGACGCCTTGGTAAGTAGTTTGAAACCTTATTGGATGACGATGTATGTTAATTGTTTGCAGGCTAATTATCCATTACGCGTGATGGTGAATCACACGGTAATGGGCATTGCATACATCTCGCGTCAGTGTTTGTGCGAATCACGTGTAAAAGGATGGAACTCGCGTCCTACTGTAAAGTGATTTGCAACATTACGAGTACACGTTTAACTTTATAAATATAAACTAACATTTTTCTTATTTGACAAGCTGAACTATTGTATGAGGAGGAGATACATACCACGTGTGAAGAATGGATACAAAGTTAAAGCTGCTAGAGAGATTCCATAGCAAGATAAAGATTCGCTTGACTATGGAGTGTTCGTCTGTCAGTATGTCAAAGACATTATCTAGCACGAGTTTGCAGGGAAGAAATATAGCAAGTGTATGTCAGCTCAAGCACGCGCATAAATTTTTAACCACTTCCTGAATGATAAGAACACTAATATCAGAGCGTCGGATGTCTAATTGTTAAGCTCAATTCACCATAGGATTGGTTATTGGGTAACACACGAACCATTGTATATAAAGTTGTAAGTTAACTAGTACTGTATGTTGTTTGTGATGCGCGCCACATTTGTAAGTTAACTAGCACTGTATGTTGTACGTGACTTGCACCATATTTGTAAGTTAACTAGCACTGTATGTTGTGTGTTACTCGCGTCACAGTTGTAAGTTAACTAGCACTATATGTTGTATGTGCCTCGCGCCACAATTGTAAAATAACTAGCACTGTATGTTTTGTGTGACTCGCGCAATATTTGTAAGTTAACTAACATTGTATGTTTTGTGTGACTCGCGCCACATTTGTAAGTTAACTAACACTGTATGTTGGATGTGACTTGCGCCACATTTGTAAGTTAACTAGCACTGTATGTTGGATGTGACTCGCGCCACAGTTGTAAATTAAGTAGCACTGTAAGTTTTGTGTGACTCGCACCACAGTTGTAAGTTAACTAGCACTGTATGTTGTATGTGATTCGCGCCACAGTTGTAAAATAACTAGCACTGTATGTTTTGTGTGACTCGCACCAGATTTGTAAGTTAACTAGCACTGTATGTTTTGTGTGACTCGCGTCGCATTTGTAAGTTAACTAGCACTGTATGTTGGATGTGACTCGCGCCATAGTTATAAATTAACTAGTACTGTAAGTTTTGCGTGACTCGCGCCACAGGTTTAAGTTAACTAACACTGTATGTTGTATGTGATTCGCGCGATAGTTTCTTTTTTTGCCTCCTATCACGCGTGATACTATGTGCATGCTTGTCGGACTATCACGCGTGTTACGTTTGTAACACAGCAACGTTGAATGTGTTATGACGCAAGTTACAAAGGTTAGCTCATTACCTAATACGCGTGATGAACTATATATTCAACTCCCGCCAAAAATGATTTAGTAATTGATATTGTACCGCAAAACACTGACCTACTAAATGTTACCCGCCTAGTTACCCACCAAGTATTTCGCCCTTATATATACCTCCACAAAACTACACATACTATACACTGAAACAATTAACACACTACAAATAGGAAATAAGTATGAGTTGGTGCGTCGATGAAGACCAACCCTTGCTTCAAGCCGTGAAGTACGTGAAGACAAAAAATTCGGATGAAATGGCCGACGTTTTTTTTCGATCAAGTCTTATGCAAGATGTACTTTGACTACGGGAGGCTTTGATTTATCGGCCCCCACGTTTGCACACGAGAAGAAGTCGCTGCGAGGTACAACGAACTAAAATCCAAACCCTTGCTACGTGTTTATGATATTTGTCTAGCTTTGCGCTTAGAGGCACCAAACTTATGGGAGTGGGAACTTGATGATTGAATATCAAGTGATATGATTATGTACCCAAAGGAATCGATCGCAGAGAGAGAAGATGCTATTGTAAATTGTTCACCGGTTGATGATAACCGTGGTTTTTGAATTAAGGATTTATTTTTCATGACGTCAAAAATGTAACTTGATTCGAAGAAGAAAGTAGTCTTTAAATTGGATGTAATGAAATACATTTGGTAATGATAACAATGTTTGACTTTTTTGTTAGTGTAATTTTCATCAAATGGTTACATGTCGTGATTCCCTAAATGTTTCTCCGTCATTACGAACGTTGCCAGTTTCGCGCGTCATAGGGGAAGAAGTTCTCTTGTGTTGAGGGCCAACCAAACACAGCTAGCGTCATATTACACGCTCATCTAGCGTCATATTATGGGCTAATCTAGCGTCATATGACGCACACATCTAGCGTCATAATACGTGCACATCTAGCGTCATAAGACGTGCACATCTAGCGTGATATGATATGTTAATCCAGCGTCATATGATGTGTCCATTTTCATCCATCTAGCGTCTTATGAACCTAACATCTCGCGTCTCATGAACCTAACATCTCGCGTCTTATGGACCTAACATCTCGCATCATATTCATCCATTTAGCGTTGTACAACACGAATATGATAGGTTGTGTCCATTATCATCTATCTAGCGTCTTATGAACCTAATATCTCGCGTCATATTCATTCATCTAGCATTGTACAACACGAATATGGTGGGTTGTGTCCATTATCATCTATCTAGCATCATATGAACTGCATAATCGTCGTGAGATTCATCCATCTAGCGTTATACCACATTAATCTCTCGCGTTGTGTCCATTATCATCCATCTAGTGTTTAATGAACCGCACATCTCGCGTGATATTAATCCATCTAGCGTTGTACAACACGAATGTCTCGCGTTGTGTCCCATTTCATCTATCTAGTGTCAAATAAACTGAACATGTCGCGTGTTATTTCATAGGGTTTTTTGTGGGTTTACAACTTATAGAACGCAACTAGCAGGGTAATGGACAAATTTATGCATAGTTAATTTAACTAATAAACCGGACCAAGTTACATTATTCAGCTAACCAAGTTCAAATATTCACTTGTTTATAATGTACTTAACTATATATTATTTAGTTAATCATAAATTAAATAATAATAAACTTAAAAAAGTCAATAATTAGAATTAATCAATAAGAGGAGAGCTATAAAATACTTGGGTAGTAGTACGCGTTGGTTATTGTGATTCAAATTTAAATCGCGTCATAATTAATGGCTAGTGAAAAGATAATAGGATGTCTTTTCACTAATTGCATTGAGTTTATTAATAAATGATGTGACTTGGGTAGCTAAAGCACTCATTGCATGTACATTAAATGCTCACTAGGGTACTCCTTGTTTTCGAAATTATATAAATAGGTGTCTCGTGTTTTCTTGCATGTTTATCCATCAGACTATTAAAATTCTAAAAACTGTTTATATTCTATAAAAAAGCAAAACTCGACGATGAGCGGTTCAGATGACTCCTACGGTAATCACAATTCTGACGGTATGTTTACGACGTGAGTTCTCGGTACTCGAACTACAAGCGGGAGACTACCACCGAGTACTCTTCCGATGCTGAGTCGGATCCTTTCTCTCCCTCGCTTTCACCTACGACTGAGTATGAATCTGAGTACTCCCTGTCGTGGCCGGGCGAGGATTCCGACATTGACTGGTATCCTAAACGACAAAGGATACTGAAGAACAAGAAGATGAAGACGGGCAGGAGGAAGATAACTCCTAGGAAGTCTTCGAAGGACTTATCGGACGATTCTTACTGGGGGGAGGAAACCGACGACGAGGATGAAGAGGAGGAGGATGAAGAAGAGGAGGATAAAGAGACAGCCGAGGAGTCTGACGATGAGGAGGACACATTTGAGGAGGGTAACTCTTCTGATTATTAAGATATGCTTGTGTTTTTTCAAACTGTAGTTGTTTTTTGTGCTTTTAATTGGTAAACCCTTTTGCATTTGGTTGTTTTTTTTATTAGAGTTTAGTATCTGGGCATGGGTAGGCCCTTTGTTATCCATATGTATTAAGTTTGTTTTTCTTCCTTCCTTTTGCAATGTTAAAATTACCAATGGATCTGATTGTCTGTTTCGATAGTTTGATAGTGTATGTGACACCCTCCAATTGAAAAACAGAATACAGTAGAGATGCATAGTAAATTCATTTGTCACGCTTTATAAATCCTACATGAATCGCGTTGAGGACTTGTAAACAGTAGAGATGAATAAGGTGACTTGTCACGCAGTATGTATCCTCAATGAATCACGTACCATTGACACCATAATATTAATCACCCAATCCATAATTAGAGTGATTCATACTTCTAATGCATCGTAGCGTTATTTGGAACCATTTGTCGCCTTATTTGGCGCGTATTACGTTGATATTGTAATACTGATCTCGTGTCGGTAATAGGATTTGTAAAACATACCTCGCGTTAGAGTAGAAGTGCAACTAATCTAGCATCATAGAAGATGAACATCTCGGGTGTCTGAAGCAACAGGATCGTATCTCGCGTCATAGCATATTCACATCTCGCGTCGTATCATATTTACGTCTAGCGTAGTACACGTAATTATAGCATGCTTTGCAAAACGTCAACACATCTAGCGTCATATCTCAATAATATATCGCGCACCATGTGAGAGTGCAACGTGACTAGCGTCATAATTCACGAGCATCTTGCGCGATGCAATCCAGGCACATCTAATCTAGCGTCGTAGAATACTAACATCTCGCCCTGTGTACAAAACTTCAACGCGTCTAGAGTTACGGTACAATTACATCTAGCGTGATTTATGCAAACTTTCACTAATCTACCATATCAGATGAAAACTTCTATGTCATTAAAGGGTATCAACTGAAAAAGTTTGGGCGAATAGCATATTCACATCTCGCGTCGTATCATATTTATGTCTAGCGTAGTGCATGTAATTCTAGAATGCTTTGCAAAACGTCAACGCATCTAGCGTCATATCTCAACAATATCTCGCGCACCTTGTGAAAGTGAAACGTGACTAGCGTCATCATACACGAGCATCTCGCGAGATGCAATCCAGGCACAACTAATCTATCGTCGTATAATACTAACATCTCGCGCTACGTACGAAACTTCAACGCGTCTAGCGTTACGGTACAATAACATCTAGCGTGATTTAAGCAAACTTAAACTAATATACCATATCAGATGAAAACTTCTATGTCATTAAAGGGTATCAACTGAAAAATTTTGGGCGAATACCATGAGAAAGACACAGAACAAGTGAAATCAAGTTAATACATACTAAATAAAACAAATGAAAACAAAATAAGATTTCGACGGGGAGCTCATAATGTCATATCACATGTCCTTCGGTTGTGTCAAAATTTAAAGCAACGACCACAGTGCAAGTGAGTAGATGATACTTTTCTTCTAGATGGAATCCTCTTCTTCCTTGGCCTTCCAGCTCGCCTTTTTTACGTTAGGAGGTAGAACAACAGGTCCTTCGGATTCGTTAGATGATGAACTTTCACCATAGTCGGTTATTGCAGGTATGCTAAACGAATAGGTGGATTTATAATTACTTACAGTGTAGAATGGTTCTACCAACGTCATAGGATATTCGTTCACGGATGTTATTGCAGGTATGCTAAACGAATAGGTGGAAAACACTCTTGCTTCCATGAACCACATGAACATTTAAAATCAAGTATGTTGACAACCATAACTGGTTCACAATAAACTTCGAATGAACCTGCAGAAGACTTAGATACCACCCAGGTTCGACCCATTTGAACATTCTCCTTAAACTGCTTCTCATATTCGGGGCATAAATAAATGTTCCAGCTTATCCCTTCTGAATAACGTCTAGAAATTTGAGTCATTAGCATAACTCTAATCTTGTCTATCATTTCAAAAATCGGTATATTGCAAAACTTTTTAATCTGATTGTTAAGGGAATCGGCAGCATATGATGTCATCGCCCCATAACGTTTGCCAATCACGAATGCCTGGGCGTACTTATCGGGAGGTAAATTCTCGATGAAAGCCTTAACATTTTTACCAGCTCTACTTAAAAACTTGGAAAGTATCTCATTAAATAGTTCAATTGTTGGAGCGTAAGCACAAACTTTGAATCACTTCAACATTTTCTTCTTAAACTCGCGGTTGGTGCAGTCAAGAGCTGTCTTCAAATTATTAAGCAAATGATATATACAGTAAGCATGAAAGTAGTTTGGGTAAACAACGGAAACAACATTAATAATACCAGAATGTCTGTCGGAAATAAAAGTGATTTGACGGTTTAACAAATGAGGTTTAAGATATTCCATGAACCACATCCAGTTATCGGAATCTTCACCACATAAAATACCAAAAGCAACTGGAAAAATGCCTGCAATATGAAAATAAGTTTTGGGAGTCTATAATATAAGGATATATGAATTGATTAAGGCGCGACTTCTATGATGCAGCTACTATCTCGCGTGATGTTGCATATAATATATAACGTATCGCGCGTGGTGTAACTATAATCAACCTAAGCATCGCGCGATTGCTTAGGGTGGTAAATTCGGTACATCGCGAATCATTAACATTGGGTGAGGCCACCTCGCGTTATATGTACACTATTTATCGGGTTTCTGAGATACGCATTATTCTATCTTATTACCACGCATATAGATCTACATTTACAAAAAGGTCTAAAACACACCGTTATTGCCGTCCTTGGCCACTACAGACAGCAAAACACCACCATGCTTGCCGTTTAAATGGGTACCGTCCACATACAGCAATGATCGACATGAGTGAAAGCCTTGAATGCATGATCCGAAAGCCACAAAACACCTCCTGAAGACATTCCCAAAACCAACCTCCAAATGACAATCCGTAGTAATATCTCGACTTTTTAATCTTCTAAAATATGCATTTAGCAACCCAAATGAAGTATTACTGTCACCAAAAACTTCCCTCCTCGCCTTCTCTAACGCATTCCACGATAAACGATATGAAATATCTAAACCATAGTCTTGTTTGATAGAAGACTGAATAGTTTTCCATGTTAAAGAATGACTTGTCCTAATTGATTCATGTATTTCATCCGCGATGAAATCATACGTCAAACGCCTACTTTTTTTCTTGAAAAATACCTGGCTACATGAATGGGTGTTGGCAAAGCGCTTGATCATCATGAAACCAGTGGTAGAATCTATTGATGCATACAGTCGCCATTTACAACCGGACTTTTTGTTGACACAATAAGCAGTTATCTTAGTGCATGTATTATGCATATACTTGAAAGCAAAACCAAGCTCTAAAGCATATCGGCATAAAGATAACCTTAAACCGGAGGCACAATCAGCGAATGTCTGAACAACTCCCGTGATAGCATCAACCCACCCCGTAGTGGCAAGATGTATTTTTTTATGTTGCGGACCGATTAAACCATTACTACTCTCCCCACTTAATAAATAATCATCACATGGTTCCACAAAGCTTACGGTAGGCTGTTTACCAATGTCATGCGCATCTGCCTCAACTAATCGTTGTTCTATAAAGAAGCTAACGCTTTTCAGACGCTCCACATCGATATAAACAGTTAAACCAATGAAATCAGTCTCGTTAGTAAACAAGTAGTAACTTTCACCGCCACAGGAGTAGGAAATAGTATAGCAACCCTTAACCAGATCATCCCATCTACCTTCAATTTATTTTTCAACAGATTCAAAGTTTTCAAACGCGCTAAAAGGAACGATTGAGGTCTATTTCAAATATTTAAAAATACAAACTTTTTGCTTAGACATCTAGTATGCTGCAAATGATAAACAGAATTAGGCTAAGTGAGGGAGCTGCCCTAAATCGCGTCAGTCCAAGCGTGCGTTGTGATGTTAACTGCTAGAGTGACTCGCGCTGTCGTAGGTACTGTAACTCGCGTACAAAATATGTAAATCGCGTTAGATAAAAAGGAATAATATAATACGGTAGCAAGGGCGCGAGATATATCCACTTTACCTTCTAGGTGACTCGCGTAGTAAATTGTCGAATTGACTCGCGGAAAACATGAATATTATACACTTCGATTAGCTCCTCCAGTGGCAAACCTATATCGCTTCATATTAAAATTCAATTAAAAAAAACACTTCGCGTGAGTTGTGGGATATTGTACGCTACAACTCGCGTACACTACTATAACAGACAATAACGCGAGACACGGTATAAAGTAACATGCAACAGTCAACTGCAGCTATCGTCTTCAACAACACAACATGTAAGATATAAACGCCACTAAAGAACCTGTACCAAATCTCAACTATGAAAAATCTTAAAAAAACAGGTTTCCAGTTCCACAGAACCTAAACAAGACTTTAATGTAAATAGAATAAAGTTGAAATCTTTGAAAACTAAAAAAACCCAGGAACTAACAAAATTTGAAAAAACAAAACAAAACCCAGCTTTTACTCGTGAAAAACATAACAAAAATTGCTACAAGCTTACCTTTTTTTATTTATTTCGGGAACCAGTTTAAACAAGGAGATTGATTGGAAATGGTTTCTTTTGAAAAATGTATAGGTTCATTACAACTTTTCAAAATAGCTGACTAGGTTGTACTATTAAAAATTCAAAATTTGAATTGTGGTTCGAAAATAGACTGACACATTTGAGGGTATTTCAGGAAGGGAAATATTAGCTGGGTACTAAATAGGAATTAGTTTGCTGAGATAGGTATTTAGTAGGCATAAAAGAAAGTTGAGGTACTAGATGGTAATAAGTTTGGTGAAAAGGTATTTAGTGTGACATTTCCCTATTTTTTATGTCTATTTAATACTCATCTCACCAAAATAACATTTTTTTTAATATTTAATTTTTTTTACTCCTTAACTACCTTTGTTTTTTGGTAAAGTTTCATGTCATCGTCCTCTGTATTATCGATTTCAGGTAATATTTTCATCCTCGTTCCTCGTTTTTATCTTGCTGAAGTTGTTTTGGTTGACGAATACCTTTTATCGTCATTTATTTATCTTTATGAGTTCTGAGTTCCGTTTCCTCTATATTATCGATTTCAGGTAATATTTTCATCCTCGTTCCTCGTTTTTATCTTGCTGAAGTTGTTTTTAAGTTGTTTTGGTTGACGAATACCTTTTATCGTCATTTATTTATCTTTATGAGTTCTGAGTTCCTTTCGGATGACGGCCGACGCCACCAAAATCGTAGGTTTAATTTCGGATGTGAATCACCAATTATAATAGACAAAAAGTTAAGGGTTGAGAAAAAAAAAGTTATAAAGGTTTAGAATTTTAATTGATAGAAAAAAATATATATTTGGTATTTTTTTATTTTAGAAAATCTAAATGCATGACCTTTTAGTCACAAACACTATTAGTCCTCCATGTTTACCACTTGTATCAACATAGTCGCTTTCGTTCACTTCTGCATAAAACTCATCCTCTTTGTTTTAGAAATTTGCAAATATAGTTCTCCGCACATATAAACCATTAAAAAACTGACACGTGACACTTAAATTCTAAGTTTTGTATCACTTTTGGTCTCTAAATCCCAAATTTTGTATCACTTTTGGTCCCCAAATCCCAAATTTTATATCACTTTTGGTCCTCAAATCCCAAGTTTTGTATCACTTTTGGTCCTCCAAAATATGCGGAGGGACTAATTGTGTAAATTTTTAAAATGAAAAGGATGAATTTTACACACAAGTGAACGAAAAGGACTATGTTGATACAAGTGGTAAATATGAGGGACTAAAAGTGCTTTTTAGCCGCTAAGTTTCGATCCTAAATACGTTCACCTGACTGGATGAGTCAGCATGCCCTTCATCTACCTCCATCTCCTGTGACGATGGACACCTTATCCAGAAACGAGACAAGTAGTATTGTACTTGATATTTGAATTTGTTATCTTGTCAAAGTATTGGTATCTTTGTGGTCTACTAGACGGTGCGAATTATTTGGAAGTTGAACTCGTATTGTCAATTTTGTCACGAAAAAATTGACCTGTTAGCTGCAAAAGATTCAAAGAAATTAGTGTATAACTGAAAGTTGGAATGTTTTTAAATTAGTTAACAGAAATTAGTTATTTCGGTTAATATCTAGTTTGTTATTAGAACTGTGTTATGTCTAGAACCATCTTACTTTGCTCTCTCTTTTCATATCCCTTGAATTCTTGACAACTTTTTTGACAAGCTTTTGGGTTTCCTCTTCTCAGCTGCCTTACATAAAGTTAGTCTTCTTTAATTTTTCACCCAAATATTTATAGTAACCAATGTGTTTTGTTAATTATTTAAACTAATCGTTACAAACAGTTTTGTCTATGTTTATTCAGAAATGAATAGAATTGAAGCAGACATGCCTCCTCCCAATGCGGCCTCGCGCATTGATGATGCTCTTGCCTATTTGCGTGAAGTCAGGGAGGCTTTTCAAAATCAAGAAGGGAAATATACAATGTTTCTTCGTATCATCAAGGACTTTACCGCCAATAGGTGAACTTTTTGGACCTTCTGGATGATATTTTTAATAAAACGTCAGTCACGTTTCTTGACTGTAGAATGTTTTGCAACTGTCTTTTTTTAGGATTGATTTTGCTGTTTTACTTCGTCGATTTAAAGAATTATTAAGAGGGTATAATCATTTGATTCCTGGACTCAACAACTTTCTGCCAATTGGGCTTCAAATAGACCTTGAAGAAGATGTAGTTTCTCAAATACAGATCATGTTCAACCAAGGGGTTGCTTTCTGTGAGAACGTCAAGGCGCGGTTAAGCAGTGTATATGAGTACTGGATTTTTGTAGCGCACGTGCGTAATTATACCAAGGGTAGAATCACAAAGCAAGTTTTGCAGAATGCGGTATATTTTCTTATTGAATTTTTATGCAGTTAAAAGTTCTGTCTATTTCACTGTCTTTGGAGAAAAAATAGGTTATTTTCATGTTTTATAGAGTTGATTTTTTTATAGTTTAAATTCTATTCATGGCAGGTGAATCGTACACTTGGAGAACATCGTGATCTGGTGGACGAGTTTACTCAGCCTTTGGAGCATGAATATTTTGGTAAGTTCCGAAATAAAATGAAGAAGTTATGAGGATTTATACTTGGGCTTTTGCTGCTTCTGATGATTATTTTACTGCAGATGATTTCCTGGCTGGTGTCTTAAGTAAATGTATGTGAGTTATTTCTTCTTTCTGTTTTCTAAATTTTGCTTCTTGCTCGCAATAAGCTGATTTATTTTGTTTTGCCCAGGTCCGGATAGCCGTGGTTCGGCCTGAACTTGATGATGAGAAGGCTATGTAATCATGTCCACGTCTTAACTCGTAATCGCTTGAAGATTCCATCATTTCGGCATGTTTTTTTTTTTGTTGAAAATAAATCTTTTTTCGGGTATCGAACATTTTAGCTTTCCTCCTTGTTTGTGCAAAAACATTTTTCCTGCTTTCTAGAAAAATATAAAAAAAATTGTCTTTTTTCTATCTTTTTATATATAACTAAACCGCCACATGAAAAACCAAATTTAATTGTTATGTTTTCTCTTGATCAACTCAAGAAAATATTTATTTGGATCATTGTCGATGACAAGCATTTGAGATTCAATGACATCGTCAAATAATGTCTCATATTACATTTTGTCAATAATCAAGAATCACCAACATTTCGTGAATCCGATATCAACTTGAGCCAAACGTGATGTTTTTCACTACATATACATGGTGGAGCATCTCACTGGGTTTCCTCTGATTTAGGAATCCTTCAGTTCGAACCAAATATTTGATAATGTTATAATTAGTAATTGATCGGTATTTTACATAACCCAAATCACTTCTATTATCATGTTTATTTTCTCACACTTTACTTTTTATATATATATATATATATATATATATTTATTTATCTGATCCAATTCATCTTTTTTTTTTTTAATATTTAGACCTCTCATGTTTATTTTGTTGATGGCTATAAGTACTATGTTATTTTTGTTGATCATTATATACCATATATTTGGTATTATCCCCTTAAATTATTACCTTATATTCAGATAATGGTGGTGAATATCAAGACCTTGTTAATATTTTCTCCACCAATGGTATATCTCATCTTACTACACCACCTCATCAACAAAACATAATAGTTTTTTTGAACGATATCAACGTCATATTGTGAAATTAGTTTATTTTTTATCACTCATATATCAATGCCTTTAACTTATTATACTTATACACCAGCTAATATTAGATATCTCATCAACCGTATGTCCACACTCACACTAAAACTTTCATATCCTTTTGAGAAACTCTTTAAGTCTCAACCAACCTAAATTTAAATTTAGGTGTTTGATCATATTCTCAAAAGTTTAAAACAATTATGATTAATTACGATGATGATGATAAATTTCTTTGCAAGGCTTTCTCCCAAACATTCAAAGAATTTGCCTCAAAGTTGTATAACATGCTGCCGTAGGGTTGTATTAAAAATTTCGACATGCAATGGAATATCTGCCATCAATACTTTATGGGAAGTAAAAAGTTAGGAGATAATAGTGATACTATAATTTATTGTACGCAAAAATATTGGGGAAAGTTTGAATGATTACACCAACCGTTTTATCAAGGTGAAAATGGATATAGAATATTTCCAGGACCTTGTAGCTCTGGAAAATTTTGGATGGGGCTTCTCTCAGGAATCTAGAAAGATATTGTGGCAGAAAGGCAAGTAATGGAATTTGGGGATTTATTAGACCAAGTTGAAAAAATAATTTTAGTAGAAGAAACACAAGCATGAGAAATAGCTTTTATGGCTCAATTAAAAGCAGGATCAGCTCTAACGATCTCTTAATATGACTCATCTTCCGACAACAAGTGTTCAACCAAAGGTATCAACCCAGGTACCTTCGAATCCCTGAGTAAATAAGCAAGCAACAAATACACAACAAAGTAGTAGGCTAATGTCAAACAAATGGATTCGTTCGACCCACCATGTGGAATTGACTGAATGTGTAGCAACAACATTTGATAAGGCTCAGATTCATGTATAATTTTGTAAACCGTTTCCGATTTAAACTCTGAAAGAGAATAGAAATAGTAGGTACCGTAAGTATCAGGATGATGTTTAACATGATACGAGAGAATGTGTGGCATTGAAAAATAAAATACAAGCGTTGGTTGAGAATGGAAAGTTAACGACATTGTGGATATTATATTTTGACTACTTATGAAAAGGTTGTTAATCCTCTAATAATCCATCGATCAGATTATACCATTGTGGATTTTACAAGAGTAACTGCGGAAAGTCATCGGAGAATTTGAAAGCATTGTGGAGTTGGGTCAAAGACCATTCATAAAATAACTAATTGTATTATTTATTGTGGCAAACGCATTAACATCTTATAATGCTATTTTTGGAAGATCTTGTTTATCCAAAATGCACGCGGTAATTTCCAATGTTCATCGATGCTTGAAATATGTTGTGGGAAATAATATAGGGACAGTCATGAGTAGCCAAATAATGGTAAGGAAGTGTTATCGTATTCCCCTGACATTCAAGAAAAATCGGGGGAGTGAATAAAAAAAGGTATATAAATTAATGGGGTTTTCCTCGGAATCTGATCCCATTGATGATCTGAGGGAGATCCTCGGTCTTTTGGTCCCCGATGAGATTTTTTAGGATAATATTTTTCCAAATGGGAACACTTTAAAAATTGGCACAAACTTATCTCCAGAGATGAGAGAAAGTTAATTAAATTTTTATCTACGAAGTTAGACATGTTTGCATAGTGTACCGAAGATGTGACCGGTGTATCTGCGGAAATTATTTATCACAGATTAGCAATTAGAAGCAATGTGCGTCCGATCATTCCATAGAAAAGGCATTTTCCTCATGAAAAAATCGAGGCAATAATGGTTGAAGTAGATCAACTGTCCAAAGTCGGCACATACAAGAATCTCAATATCCGCTATGGGCGGATAATCCGTTTTTGGTACAAATAAAATGACAAATGGCCAATGTGTGTGGATTTTGCCAAACTAAATAGAGCTTGTTCCAAAGATCTTTTCTTAGTAACTCGAATAAGTCAGTTAGTGGATTATACAACAATGAATCGTTCGCTTTCTTTTATGGATGCTTATGCTGGGTATAATTAAATTAAAAGTGATCTAAGAGATGAAGAAAGTACTTCATTTATTACTGGAAGAGGTTTCTATTGTTACAAAGTAATTCCTTTTGGACTAAAAAAATGCGGGTGCAACTTATCAACGTTTATTAAACTAAACTTATGAAGCTTAAGTCGGGAGAAATGTTGAAATTTACATTGATGATATGTTAGTAAAGAGTGTGAAAGATGAGGATCACTTTGATGATTGAGAGGAAACGTTTACTAACTTGAAAAAGGGTTAACCTCAAGCTAAACCCAGAAAAGTGCATGCTTGAAATCCGATCGGGAAAATTTCTTTGGTATATAGTCAGCGAACGAGGGATTGAATCCGATCTTATGCAATTAAATGCTCTAAGTACCATGACACCTCCTCAAACTATCAAAATGGTTCAAATTTTGACGGGACGATCGATAGCTTTGAATAGATTCATATCTCGATCCTCGGATAAATATGCTCCTTTTTCCAAAGTGTTGAGACAAGCAAGTTTCTTTAACTGGACCCAAGAGTGCACAAAAGATTTTGAACAGACTAAAGAGTACATTTCTTCCCCTGAAATTCTTTCAAAACCTAATCTAGGAGACAAATTGTTCATTTACTTAGCAGTATTGGATTGTGTTGTCAGTGTTGTGTTAGTCCGAGAAGTAGATGGTTATCCTCAGCCAGTGTATTACGTGAGTAAAAGTCTTTTGGACGCTGAGAAAAGATATTTGAAGTTAGAAAAATTGGCCTTAGCTTTGGTTGCCGCTTCTTGGAAAATTAGACCTTATTTTCAAGCTCCGACTGTTGCAAACCGAACTTTTTTTCCTTTAAAAAGTGTGTTGCAAAGACCTAATATATCTGGAAGAATGATTAAATGCTTCGTGGACCTAGAATATTTTGACATATAGTTTGGGCCTAGAACAACAATCAAAGCTCAAGGTTTTGCAGATTTCTTGGCGGAGTTTCATTCCAAAGGAACTTATATAGAGTCTGATGATAAAACATCAGAGGATAAATGGATTGTTCGGACCGACGGGGGATCAAGTGCTTGGGGTTATGGGTGTTGTGTTCAATTAATATCTCCGGATGGAACAACAATATATCAAGCCATACGCTTTGGTTTCAAAGCATCAAACAATGAGGCAGAATAGAAAGTAGTTTTGGCAGGGTTAAGACTTGCCCATATTTGTGGGGCCATAAAATTCTATCTGGGAAGTGACTCGCAACTTTTGATAAATCATGCATCTGGTCTCTCAGAAGTAAGGATAGCAATGGGCTGTCACGTGCTGGGTTTGGGCCGGTCTGCAAGTTCCCACGTTTTGGATACTTGAGCCTGAACCCGACCCGACCCGCTATGGGCCTATTATTTTCAGACCCGAGGTCGTATGTTCATGTCCGCCGGTCAACCCGGTCTGACCCGTAGACATCAATTTTGATATAATTTCTGAACTCGTACTCGGCCCATTTTATGTTTAGATCAGACAAAACTCGGTCGGGCCGGAATTGGTCGAGCCAAGCAAGACCCAGATTGACATCCCTACTCCAAGGTAAGGAAAGATCATATTGTCAAATATCTCAAAAAATTAAAAGGTTTGGCAGTAGTTTTTGACAACATAAAATACGAACATTTTCATAGGTCTCATAATTCTATAGCGGATTCGTTGGCTACAATTGCGTATTCTAATGGGTATCAATGGATCAACACACAAGAAAATCCTTAAATTATAAAAGTTCTAGAGCAGACTGAAGGAGTTGATGAAGCTTTTCAAGTTGCAACTAGTGACGAAAATGATTTGAGGTTCGATATCATGGAGTTTTTAGTCAATAATGTGTTGCAAATTGATAAATTAATGTCTAAGAAAATACGTTTCAATCTCATGGTTATGTGGTCCTCGGAGGGGTCTTATAGAAAAAAATCTTTTAGCAGACCTCTAATTCGATGTTTGGGAAAAGATGAGTCACAGATGATATTATCAGAATTACACGACGGATAAGGCTATGTGCATTGCATATATAAAATTATGATATGAAGAGTACTTTTGGCGGGATATTATTGGTCTACGATTTCTTCCGATGCTAAAGAATTGGTTAAAATATGTGACACTTGCCAAAGGTTTGCTAATATAATTCATAAATCAAGGATTCCTCTTAAAACCGTATCTGAGGCATATCTATTTGATCTCGTCAGACCACTACCAATGGTATCTGGAGGATGTCAAATGATCATTGTGGCAGTGGATTATTTCTCAAAGTGGGTAGAGGTCGAGGCACTAGCTGGAACAAAAGCTAATGATATAATTAAGTTCATTATCTCAAATCTATATTATCGCTTTTTGGATTCTGATGCTTATTACTACCGATAATGGACCACAATTTGATAATATAGACATGAAATATTTTCTTTCTTTCTTGAAGAATACAACAATGTTTTTTGGCTCCTTTCCATCATCAAACGAATGGTCAATTTGAGGTTACTAACCGGAAAGTCATTGATGGTTAAAAAAATGGAAAGGAAAGTGGAGAAGTGACCGGATTATGTGCAAGAAGTATTTTGGGCATATCGAACTACTCCTCGAACGTGAACCTTAGAGTCTCCATTTACATTAATATATGAGATAGATGCGGTGGTACCTTCCAAAACCATTTCTCCATCATAGCACGTTATTGAGTATTCTAAGGACACTAATAAGGGAAAAAAATGAACTATATTGGATTTAATTAAAGAAAAAAGAAGGTGGGCAGGGTTAAATTTTTTGAATTACCAAACATTAATGAGAAGCAAATATGCCTCAAAGGTTAAACGAAGAGAGTTCAGAATAGAAGACTGAGTTTTAAACAAGATATTTCTCCACACAAAAGAAAAGCATCTCGGAAATTTAAGACCTAATTGGGAAGGCCTATATGATGTAATAAATCAAGTAAATCTGGGAATATATCGAATCAAGGATAAATAAGGAACAATTTTTCTTCACTCATGGAATATTGAACATCTTAAGTTATATCTAGAATGAATTTAAAAAGTATATGTTGAAACATGTAAAATATCTGTGACATACTATTTCATACCCTGGTGGTGCTGGAAGGTTTTAACGAGGTTTCCTATTAGTCGATCCATATATATAAAGTTATGTTTCCATCTTAGAAATTATTTATTAATTTTGGACCTAAAGGATTTTCAAATAAAAGTTGACATCTAACTATTAATCTTGGACCTAAAGGGTCTTCCAAAAAAATGTTAGTCTCTAACTATTAATCTTGGATCTAAAGGGTTTTCCAATAAAAATCAGTCTCTAACTATAAATATTGGATCTAAATGGTCTTTCAACAAAATTTTGTCTCTAACTATTAATTTTGGACATAAAGTGTCTTCCAACAAAAGTTGGTCTTTAAACTATCAATTTTGGACCCAAAGGGTCTTCCCACAGAAATTAGCCATTAACAAACATGAAAGACAGAACAAAAGGAGTGTTTGTGCTTTATACTCAGCGATAATCTTCATACCCTCAATCCTAATCTTTGGTTGCTAAACCCCACAACCACCGTGACTCTTTAACCCGGCTTGTCGGTATCATGATCTTCAACATCATAAACCTCATCACCACCTTCACATTTCGTAGTCATTTTTCGGCCGCATTCCAAATCTTTCTAATCCGGTGGTTAATATTAATTTTTAATTTATTACCGACCCATCCCACCTAATAATCGAGTGGTTTTATTCGAAAGGAGACTATTTGTACTCCTTCTCTCGTACCGTCTTCTCCTAAAATGGTTATAAAAAATAATTTTGAGACAAATGTCGTACAAAGAACCGGCTCACCAATTTTATTATAATTTAATACTCAAACTATTTTTTATACCTACTTAACATTCATCTCACCAAAATAATTTTTTTTTATTTTGTAACTATCTTCGTTTTTTGGATTGATCTTTTTCACAAAATAATTCAAACATTTGAATTCGTCTAACTAGCTCTCACGAACCCTAATATTTGCCTCTAAACTACTAATATCCTAGTAGAGGTCGAATTGCCAGAAAAATATGTTTTCACAAACGATATTTTGGCCATACTACCACTGATGGCTCAGCTACTAACATGTGAGCAGCTCACCATCGCTTTTCAGGCTACCGTCAAGTGAGTAGTACCCTTGGTGAAGTTTCATGCCATCGTCCTCTGTATTATCGACTTCAGGTATATTCATCTTCGTTCCTCGTTTTTATCTTGCTAAAGTTGTTTTTAAGTTGTTTTGATCGACGAATACCTTTTATCGCCATTTATTTATCTTCCCGAAGTTCTGAGTTACTTATCAACTGTTACGATCTTTGTTATTTCATATACCAAATTCTTAGCAAAGTAGATTTATGTTTGTAAGTTGATTCATAGTTATATATAGGTTATATTGTTTATTTTATGCATTTATAATAGTTACTGCATTTGTTGTTTACTCTGTTGAAGCTGTTTTTTAGGTTTTCGTATTTTAGCTTGAGGATCGTTTGTTTATGGAGAAGATGCATTCTGTTAGTACATTGGACGAGCGATTTTAATATAAAATTTATAGTTAGGCTGTATAAGGCAGTATGGTTGCACGTTATTTATGTTTAACCGTTTACGCGATTCTAGTGTATAAGTGATGTGCGGTTTTAATATAATGTGTTCATTCTATTTACATTTTATGACTTTAGAGGAAAATTGTAGGTATAGGATACGATTTTAGTGTAGCTTTAAAACGATGAACATGAGATTTCTGTGTAAAATAGGTCATGAGATTTATGTGTAAAATAAATCATGCCATTTGTGAGTAAAAGAAGTCCTGCTAGATTTGAGTAAAATAGGTCATGGTATATTGGTTTTGTCATTTTGTGATTTGTGGCTAAAATAAGACATGCTAGCTTGGTTTGTGACTAGAATAGGCCATGTGACTTGTGAGTAAAATAGGTTATGCTATATGTGAGTAAAATAGGTCATGCAATTTATGAATAAAATGGATTATGAGATTTGTGAGTAAAATAGGTTATGTTAGATGTGAGAAAAATATGTCATGCTAGATTGGTTTTTTCATTTACATTTGGAGCCTGATTTACGTACAAATGTGTAATCATGCGAGATTGTGAGTAAAAACAATAGATTGCGCTTCATACAATCATCCAAATTTTCAAATACATTATCACCAACTAGCTTTCTTATAATTTTATGGTTGCAATTGTAGTGACTGTAATACTACTGCGATTGTTTTGTGCTACTAGAATAATTAGCCACCCACTTTGCAAAAAGGTGCCACTACCAGTGCGTTGAATATTATCCCAAGAACAAAATTCCATGCGAATAGACTCACTACGGAAATAAATCATAAACAAGCCACAAATTCTAAGAGAAAAAAGACTAGACAATTGAAAGTGATCTAATTAAATAAGAAACACAAGACAAAATACCTCACTTTAGAGCTCTTTAATGTCTTCAACGTTTATCTAGTTTTTAAAGATAAATAAATGCATATGAGAGATTTATATACTTGATCATCAAGCCTGAACTGTCCGTGCAGGAATAGAAACCAACGTAACATGGTAGAAATCGGAAACAAATATAGCCTTCCAAAACAATCTGATCAGAATTTTCACCTCTAATTTGTTTACAAATATAATTACTTCCAAGTGATTCGCAACGCCTAGTAGACCACAAAGATATCACTATTTTGACAAGATAACGAATTCATGTATCGATTGCAATACGCTCGCCTCATTCTTAGATGAGGTTCCATCGTCACATTAGTGTTAGAATATCAAAAAGTAATATGGAGAGATAATAAGACTCGATATTAAAATACAACACAAAATGGCTTTAAATAGCCTACAAGAAGCGCTACATATTCGAAGTCAATAAATAATAGCTTTTATTGACCGGAATAGTAACGTCAAAAATACTAATTGATGTAACATCTAATTATTATATAAGATAATTAAATCAATTCCAACAAATCCCTCCCTTAAACTGGATATGCCGGAAAATCAACCAGTTTAATCTTCTAATGCTTGCACTCCAAGTGAACTTCAACGCTTAACAAACGTCTCCAGCTTCACTAGCTTGGTCATTATATCTGTAACTTGTTCTTCTGTTCCACAATAAACCAGATTCACAAAATCTAGATTTGTAAGATCTCGTAGATAATGATACCTAACACCGATATACTTCGTGTGCCTATGTATCACCGGATTCTTCGAGAGTTTAGTTGAAGAAGTGTTGTCACAATATATTCCCAGACACTCGGATTGTTTAGATGTGATTTGTTCCATAATTTCTTTGAGCTATCACAATGACAAGCACAAGATGTTGCAGCAATGTATTCTGCTTCGGTTGTAGACAAAGTAACTACCTCTTGTTTTCTTGAGCTCCAACATATTACAGCTTCATTGAGATCACCAACATAATCACTGTTCGTGTATTCTTTCACCTTCATCTTTGATCATCTTTTATAAAAAATGTCAAACTTCATTGTAATTTTTAAGTATCACAGAACTCTCTTAGCTGCATGCATATGTTCCTCCATTGGTTTGGCCATGAATCGAGACAATAAGCAGACTACATACATCATGTTAGGTCTTGTAATTGTGATGTAAATTAGACAACCCATCAACTGTTTGTATAGAGTAGTATCGACTTCTTTTTCAACTCCTTCCTTTGAGAGTTTCGAACCTCGGATAATGGGAGTTTTTACTGAATTACAGCCTCTCATGTCAAACCTTTCCAACACCTCATGAGCATACTTTTTCTGTCTTAAGTCAATCCCATATTGGCTTTGATGAATATCAACACCAAGAAGAAACCTCATCAAACCAAGATAAGTCATCTCAAATTCTCGTGTCATTGACAACTGAAACTTTTCAATTAACTGTTCATCATTTCGAGTTAAAACTAAATCATCTACATAGAGACTTACCATGATATACTTCACTCCTTCCCTCTTAATGAATAATGTGTGATCATGACTACTTCTGTCAAATCCTTCTTGTTTGAAATACCTCTTTACCCAACAAAACCAAACTCGGGGAGCTTGCTTCAAACCATACAAAGCTTTCTTGAGTCAATATACTTTATCTTCTTCACCTTTTTTGATAAAACCCTCTAGTTGCTCCACATACACCACTTCTTTCAATTCTCCATATAAGAAAGCACTTTTTATATCTAATTGATATAAAATTCCAACTTTTGTGTGCAGCAGCAACTAATAAAATTCTGATTGTATCCCATCTTGCAACCAGTGCAAAGACTTCATCATAGTCAATGCCTTCTTCTTGTGCATATACTTTCACCACCAATCTTGCTTTGTATTTATCCACTTTTCCATATTCATTTAATTTAGTCTTGAAAATCCATTTAACCCCGATTGTTTTTGCATTAGCGGGGAGAGTTACAAGTTCTCATGTGTTGTTTTTCCTCAATGGATTCTATTTTACATTTCATTTCTTCAATCCACTTTGTTTCTTTGATAGTTTCTTTAAAACGCATTAGATCAGCATGAAACATAAATAGTGCCGATATCATTTGTACTTCGGCCACTTCATATGAAAGCATTTCTCCACTTTCATAATCTTGCATCCATATTGGTGCTCTATGACTTATTTTCTGATGTGTTTCACAACCTTGAACCTCGTCCGCAGCTTTATACGGCGTTCCTTCGAGCACAAAATTAGTGAAGAATATTTTATTACCCCTCCCCGAGTTTACTGTAATCGTGACAAGCCTAAACACCCCAGATTCTATAGTTTTACTTCCTAACCAGAAGTGGACACATAGTCAACGTGTTCCAAAACAAATCTGCGGGGGGTCTTGTTCAAAAGAAAACAAAGCTGATGCAACCGAGGTGGAAATTGTCGCCAAAATTCCTGCTGATGACCAGACCATAATTTCTACTTTGTTTGGGTAATGCACCGCTTCGAGACTAAATAACACATACATGTTTCATCGAGGGTTGGCTTAGTACAATATGGTAATAAAATTGAGGAAGAACAAGACCCATCTCCTAGCGGCCCCGTTAAGAAAGAAACAAATTTTGACGTGGAGGGGAACTTGGGAGAGATTTATGGTTGTGTCTGGTTTGGTTTATTTTGACTGGGGATAATTTTGTAAAGTGTTTTGAGTATTAAGTGTTTGGTATAAATTAGTGAGAGATTTGAGCAGCCTGGTTGTATTAAATGTTTATTTTCTTCATTAATGAGAGTGGTTGGGGTATTTATACCCTTAATTAAGGACCCATGGGCTTACAGGTCAAGTTATGAAACTGTATCAAGTTTAAGGACCCATTAATCTTCTAAGCTAATTATCAAATAGCTTAGTCAAAAGGTGTTTAGGTGTTTTTACTTTTGTCCTGTCCGGATAGTTCAGTGGTACGTTATTGTCCGAATTTCCCTTGTCCGGATAATACAGTGGGCTCTGACTGGATAATCCGAACTCATCAGTGTCGAGATTCAGAATCCTCTAAAGGATCCTCTTACCGATCTCCCAAGGTGCTCAAATTAAGTTCCACCCTTGATGTTTATTTAGGTCTCAAATAATAAGTTACATATCCTCTCAAGACACCGTAGTGATAGTTCAGGTGATCAAGCTTTATCAATTGGTTATGTAGAATCTAGATCATTTCATCTTAAATGGTCGGACTCCTATGCTTGCTCCTTGCATTATCTGGTGGCCCTCATTTCCATGCTTGAGGGAAAGCAAATAAACTAAAAATAGATATTTCCCAGGTGAATCTTTGGTGTTCCTAGCTCGAGAATAGTAACAAAAACTTGGAACAACATGTCAAAGTGGAAAATTACTGACTCAAACATATGGAAGAATGGGCTTGTTCTACTTCTAAAGAGCCTAAGGATCGAGAGATAAATTTTCAAAAAACATTTGACCAATACCTGCCAGCCAAATAGAGCAAGATTCAGAATACAATGAGCGCGCCATGACTCTAAAGAGTGTCGTGAAGACAGCCAAAGCGAAAAGAGACGAAGCTATTAAATATCTTGGTGCTTTTAAAATCAAGTCCAAAGAGGATAAAGCCAAGGCTCTTGAACCTGTCCAGAAGAAGTTGGAGAAGGATAACGCGGTCGCACTGAACTCTTATGTCGCCGATTGTCTTGAGATCTTGACTACTTAGGAAGATAGGGCCAACTATACGATGATTCAAGGAATTTATAGGAGGTTTCCGGACCAGAACATTGGGTATTACTGGCAACTTGTTCCTGAGGGGGAGTCTCCATTGGAGGTTTCATGCAAAGGCAATGCAAGAACCGACAGGTCACCAGTGGAGAAAGCAACTCCAAATAGAGTTCGAGAAACACTCCTACCAATGATGACTCTGCCACTTCAGAATAGTAGTACTGGAAAGTTTTTATTTTGTTGTTTTTCTTGTTTTGGTAAACCAATCCTGAATACTCATGTTTTGTTTTATCTTGTTTGGTTTTTTAATTCGAGAACTCGTGCTAACTTTTCTAACGGGGTATACTTGTTGATATTTTGATTGAATATTCTGGTTTTATATTTTATTTTCAGACTTTGGTTTTATCTCTTATTGAAAGTGATCATTTTCCAATGTAAATACTAACCCTGTCGATATACGTGTTGACCAACCAAATTTAGAAGACCCCTCAGATTCAGAACTTAAAATAAATAAATATTGACCAACTAAAGTTGGAAGACCCATAAGGTTCAAAACTTAAACTAAATAAATATTTACCAACCAGAGTTAAAAGACAACTCGGGTGAAAAAATGAAAAAATATTAACCAATCGGAGTTCGAAAACCCCTCAAGTCCAAAATTAAAATGAATAAATATTGACCAACCAAAAGTGGAAGACCCCTCAGGTCCAAAACTTAAACTTAATAAATGTTGACAAACCCAAGTTGGAAGACCCATCATATTCGAAAAATTAAAATAAATAATTGTAAACTTCGAACCCTGCAAGACATATAAGAAGACAAACACTTATATTGATAAATTGGCTAAGTAAGCGCCTTATTTACACCTTCATGAGCCACCAGATTAGGAAATAGTGCTAGTATTTACAGCATGCTAGTATTTAGTCTGGGTACGATTTAAAATATTTGATGTTTCAAGGGTGTCGAATTGATCTATTCTCTCTGTCTTTCCATCGGTACGTTACAAGCTTTACTCTTCAATTACCATGTATGGGCCTTCCCAGATTGGGGCTTTCAAGCCTTTTTTATTTAGAATGCAAAAACACTTTCTTCACCAACTAATCTCCCACTCTAAACTCTCTTCGTCTGACCTTTGAAGTATACGTACTTCTAATTAATGTTTGATAGTGTAAAGAATATAACTGCGATTTTATGTTTTTTACTCAATCAAATCAAGCTCGGCTCGATGACCCTCATCATTGTCCTCGGAATAATTCTCAACATGATATGAGGGAAGTATAGCCTCATACGGGGTTATATCATCTATTCTATCGATCAATGCGTAAGTTCATTCCTAAATTGTGGTGCTAAGATTAGTTCGATACGGCCATAATATCTATTGTGAGTAATTTGGCCACTTTCTATCATTTCATTCCATATTTTTCTTGTGGTCGTCAAGAATCATTTTGTTGGTCACTTCGACTTTCCTATTTTCTTATGGATGAAAAGGTGCTGAAAATCATTGTTGTATTCATCGGGAAGAGCAAAAGGATCTCATATTGTTATTGTTGAACCGCGGGACGTTATTCATAGTCAATCTCCTCGAGATGCCAAAACAATAACATATATTCAACCATATAAATTTTATTACGACTTTTGCCCTTGTTCCGGATAACGATTCTGCTTCGACCCATTTGGAAAAATAATCCAGTGCGACCAGTATTTCTTGTCTTCCTCCTGATTTCGTCAGCAAAGGTCCAACTAAATCAAGATATCACAAGCCAAAAGGCTGTGCCTTTGAGACAAATATGATTTGAACCGCATGCAGGTGAATAAAATTCATAAAACACTGACAAGTGTCGCACCTCCGTACTAGTTCTTTAACATCTGTCGTAATCGTGGGCCAGTAATAACCTACCAAAAAGACTCTCCTTGTCAAAGATCTAAATCTAAAATGAGAGGAACCATCCCCATTATACAGTTCAGATAATATCATTTGTGATTTGTTGTATCTGAGGTAATGCATTAACAATCTTCTTCACGATGTCTTGTAAAGTATTCCCCCAAGGACAGTGAATCCATGCACTTTGAATCGTAGCTTCTTTGTCATTATCGTATGGTTTGATACATTGACACTCCCGTCGGGGAGAGTACCTGAATTCCTGCACCACAACGTGAAACACTCGACCCATCATTAGTCGAACTGTCCATTATTCCTCGACCGCATCTTCATTTGTTCCCATATCTGGCCATTCAGAATGGAACTCGATCAGAAAATATGTCAAATCATGGACCTTGATTGTTATTGGAGGCTCAAAATCTATATCAAAATCACCCAGCTATATAGACCATTTAGTCATCCACCGCGACACATCGGGCGTTTGTAAAATATTTTTGAAAGGAAAAGACGTCTGAAACACTATTGAATTTGCTTGAAAGTAAGGTCTCATTTTTTAGGTCACGGTTACTAATGTGACTGAAACTTTTTCGAACTTTGAAAACCTCTTCTCAACGTCTATGAGGATTTTACTAACATAATAAACTGGTCGTGGATAATTATCAACCTCACAAATTAACACCGCAAACACCACATAATAAGATTTAGCAATTTAAATAAATAATATTTATCTCGGGTTTGACTTGGTTAAAAGTTTCGAGGAGGACATATATTCCTTGATTCAGACAAAAACCTTAGTATATTACAGAGTTCAATCGAAACATTTTGCGTGTTTGAGGGCTTGAAAAAATATAGCACATTTATCCGATAACCTATATATGAATTTGTTCAACCAACCAACTGATCAATATGTTTACTTCTATAATGAACCGAGGGGGATCCATCGTACTCAAATCGTTCAATTGCACCATTTCAGCTTTTATCACTCTTCTATCGATTATGTAGCCCAAAACTGTTCCATATGAACTCTTTACATACACCTCTCCCGATTGAGTTTTAAATTTATAGCTTTGAAGTTACTAAATGTCTCTTGGAGGTTCGAGAAATGTTCATCTCCCTTAGTGATATTCACGAGTATGTCATAAATGTATACCTCAGTATTACATCTGATTTGACCATCAAAGGCTTTCCAAAAAATCCTCCACTATGGACAAGCTCTATTCAACTCATCAAAATCCACATACATCATCCACTTGCAAATTATTTTTCTTGACCAAGACCGGGTTGGCTGTCCACAGAGGTTATTGGTACTCTCTAATGTTGCCCACTTTTGATAATCTATCCATTTCAGCTATGATCCCCTCAAATGTTTCATAGGAGAAGGATTTCTTTTTTTTAATGTTCGAATGCACATTGTGTCAAATAACTAGTATATAGAAAATGATATTTTCGGGTACCCCCGTAATGTATTCCATACACCATGCAAACATATATAAATTAGTGGGAAAAAACCGAATACACATATCCCTCAACCCTAAAGATTACATAGTTCCAATATTCAAACGTTAGCCACCTCGAAAAAGATGACTTTTGTAATTTTCACTAGGGACAAAAAACCTGGGGATCTCCCTCAGATCGCCAACAAGACCTGTCCCTAAAGTAGACCTTATTAACTGTTACACTTTCTTTAGTTCGACCTCTTTAACTTACTTTGGGGCCAAAACCGTTCGGTAACACTCCCTCGCTATTTCCTGGCTACTCCGAACGGTATCCATTTTATTTCATACCATGTATTTCAAGAACTGGTGAAACATCTTAATAGTCAATATCTTTCAAATATTGTATTGTACGATGTGGTTGCTTCCACCAAGATAAACAACACTATTACTTTTTTCTTAAAATAAGCACGACCCATCTCCACGGTCCCTTCAAACTCCCCGACCACCTCGGTAGTTACCCTCGTAAAACCTACCATCATTCAATCAGATCAGAGAATAGCCAAAGGGCTTTCCATATGTTTATACGTCGTCTTGAACAAAATGTTAGTAGAAGTACATATGTCTATCATAACCCTCCCGATTTCATCCTTGGTAATGCCCGCTATAATTACCACCGCGTCCTCATGTAGCCCAACCATATCTCTCATATCATCATCATCAAAATAGAGTAATGAGGATAGGTTTCTGTATATGTGGGGTAAAGCACCAGCTTCTAGCTGTGTAGCCAAGCTTATGATGTGTCTTTTTTAGGAGAAGTTCGTAATTCCTGAGATAGTATCACCCATGAAGATACATCAAATGAATCAATTGGCTCTAAAATTATCAAAGTGTTTTATTGCTTTAGGGCTACTACAAGTTCCATCACCATCGGATTATACTGAGAGTGTTTTTTACCAATGTGTTTAGTTCCATATTCTTAATTAAAACTTAGAGTTCTTCATTTAACATTATACAATTCTTTGTCTCGTCCCTGATGTCTTCATGGTACTTGTAATATCGGTTGCTTCTACCCTTTCTCGGGATCTCGATCAGGAATGTTTTTTGAATTGTACATGATTCAGGCCTGATAAAAAATAGTAGCTACACACTTGGTCAATTCAATACAATAAGTAGGTATGGCCTACTTATTATCCATGGGTCTAACAATTTGGTAGTCTCAGAGGTAGTTGGTTTGGTACACTGGGTCAGACGTTGGTTGAAGGGTGATAAGTCTGTAAGGGTTGAGGTTGGAGGACCTGTGTAGGTGCTTATTGGTAGATCACCACCAGAGATTGTTGGTGCTTCTCTAGTTGAGACATGGAAACTAACTTCGATGTTTGTGTCTCTTCCACCAAAATATGTTTCTCAACTTGAACCAACAACACTCTGAACATCATAGCTTGTTTCTTTCCAATATTATCTTTTCAAATATCAGGAAGAAGTCTCATCCTGAATATTGTCAATGCCACCTTATCTTCACAACCTTACATCTTGGTTTTGTCTTAACGAATCGTCTGATATATTCCATCAGGGTTTCTCAAATTTGTTTCCTACAATAAATAATGATATATTTATTTTCACAGAACTTCTTAGTTCCCACAAAATATTTTCAGAAAATGCTCTTAAACATATTAAGTTTTTTATAGAGCTTTGTGGCAAACAGTTGTACAACTTCAAAGCACTATCCTTAAAAGTTTGAGAGAAATTTATGCACAACAACATGTCATCATCGTCAAAGTTTATCATAAAGTTCTTAAACTAATCGATATGGTTGTCTGGATCTTGAGTCCCATCAAAATTCTCCAATCTAAAAATATTGAAACGTTTTGGCATATGCTCGGACAAGATCTCAACAAACAAAGAAGATTATCCTCAATTATGCTCGGTTATGTACAGGCTCCTCCATGAGCCTTCATTCAAAATCATGTACAAGCCCTCCCTCACAAGGTTCACGAATTGATTGCTTACACGATATTCAAAACTCTGACTTCTCAATCTGAATTGGATGCGGGGCTTTGCTTGTTCCCCTCTACTAATTGTTACCGCCATATTTATGTCCTCGAACACACGTGTTTTCTAATCTGAATTACTTATCTTATTTTTTGGATTCTTGGATCTGTGAGATGCCCGAAGGTTACCTTTGCGCCTTCTCAAACTTTTTTTCTTAGTGTTTCTTTCGTGTTGGTCCTCTCTATCTGGGAATCATAGATAATGTAATCACTGGATTCTGTGGAATCGTATCGAGGCTTGAATTTTATTTCTTTCTTCGAAGTGTAACCACCTCGACGTCTATCTACATCACGCTTATTGCTAGTCCAATGGTCATCCTCGACCTCGTTTTCCTCCGACGACCTTTCTCTCTGGACCTCGGATCTGAGCCTGTTGGAAGCCACTGTTGTATCTTTTCTCAGAGTTTAACTTAACGATGTCCTCCAAAAATTCTTTCCTTAAAGTTATCAGAGTAGACTTCTTGAGATACTCATTGGCAAACTGATTATTGTAATGTTGTTCCTCGATCTGTTATTCTTCAAAGTGGTGATCCTCAGACGTAGCTCCAATCACCAAACCGTTGAACCCAACATCGGGTTCTTTTGCATCTCCATTTTCACCTTTACCACAAAGTTTTAAACTGAAATGATGGTTTTTTAAAAATAAGTATGGGTACTAACACGTTCCCACATACAACGTTAATGATAGTTCCAGAATTATTTAGGGTGGATTTAGCTACCAGATATCTTTGGTACCAATCCTAGATAGATAAACACACGATGTACATGGAGAAAATGCCCAAAGTAGTTATTATATATTGATTGTGCACCCTCCACTAAAAAGAAAATCGTGTTTTATATAGTGAAGGTAGTGTACCAAAATCCTCATGAGTAACCCACTAAAGAATATTCCACCCATTTATTCTACTATTCTTACTCATATATTCATTATTGCATCATATACCCTCAATATTACATATTTATGCTATTTTAAATTACATGGTTTATATTTCAAAAAACTCATCTCAAACACGACCGACCTATACCCGTTCTGGATAAATCCCACGCTTATCAAAGTTTACGCATATTCTGCAATTTCCGTTCTTCTTTTTTTACCAAGACTGGGTTGGTAGTCCATTACAGATATTGAGATTTTCGTATATGGTGCGTTCTTTTGAAAAATAGGGGAGGGCCTATAAAACCTTTCACCTTCCTTAGGCTCATATGACCATTGAGCACTTATTAGCTCCTTTATAAATAAACTTCCCTTCTCACAATCCTAAGTTGCGTACTTTTTAGAGAGAGAGAGAAATTAAAGTCATCATTCATCATCGTGACAAATCCATTATGATCATCCATTCACCACAAAACCTTACTCTAGTGCTATTCCTCCTCGGGTATCCGCCGTTTATGTTGAAGAAAATCACTGCCCTAGATTGGTTTTCGATATAAAAAAAGCTGAACAGAAGAGAGCCACTAGAATAATGAATGAAAAGCCTACGGTGTTCTCTATAAGCCAATCAATCTACTATAGTCTTTTGGCACCGACCACAAATAAAGCTATGACAGCAGAAGCTTCAAACTCGAAAACCACTTCCTCTATTCCTCACACGAAGCCCCCGATGAGACTTGTTTGCAGCAAGAAAATGGTGACCTTGAACCTTCGAAAAAAGAAGTCCCACAGACTAATTATCTTATAATGGGTGATGATCATAGAAAAATGAAAAAAACAAAACATAATGCCTCTAAAAGAAAAACGTTTGCTTAGCCGAAATAAAAATGGTACGTGAAGACCAAAATTATCCATGAGACGAATATTCACATAGAGAAGTCTGCGGTAACTATGCAAAAAAGAACAGACACCCCTTGGGAGGTCAACATAAACTATATCGAGTCCCCAAGAGCGCCCGTAGAACAACGATACATTCAGCTAATCGGATAAAAACGGAAAAGACACCTGGTTGATGAACCCTTGGAAGAAACTGAAGGCTAAGATACGGTTCACATCGATCAAACAAAGCAGATAACCAACAAGGTGTTAACACACAAGAAAAAATGGAAACAAAGGTTCCGTCAAGAATAAATAGGCTTCGAAGAGCAAGAAAACAAATCCAATGTGAACAACGGCGGATCTACGTTGGGGCCCGGAGGGGTGTAGGCCCCCCTACCTAAAATATATGTTTTATAAATTTTTTTAAGGTAATAATTATTTAAATAAAATTAAAGTAACAATTCTACGCCCCCTTAACTAAAATATATATTTTGTAATTTTTTAAGGTAATTGTTATTTAAGTAATATTAAAGTAACAATTCTACGGCCCTTTAACTAAAATATATATTTTATAAGTAATAATTATTTAAATAATATTAAAGTAAAAATTTAAGATAATAAATGTTTTTTAGGAATGTTTTAAATTTAATGTCTGAAATAATGGTAGAAATGTTTTAATTTAAAAATTAGTATGTTGACTATTTTTAAGAATTTTTTTAGATTAAAAGTCTCAAATAAGAGTTAAATTTTAATTTACAAAATCTTAGATTATGGCTATTTTTAAGGAATAATTTAAGTTAGAAATCTTGAATATTTTAAAAGAAAATTTTAAGTTGATATTTATAAATGGTTGGACGTAGTCGCATCTTACTCTGTAGAATATTAGAACTCGATTGATTTTGTAAGTGTTCTCAATTTCTTTTTGCCATAATTTGTTTTGATTTAATATTCCTTTTTCTAATTAATTATGTTTTATCTCTTACTTTTATTTAGAAAAAGATAATGAGTTACTCCATATGAACGAGACTATAACACAATCCGAAGGAGTTTCACCAATTTATTTTTTCATATGCAATTTTTTTTTGTTTTCTTTTGAAATTTTATTATTATTTTGATCTTAAAACACTTGTTAATCAATATTTTTTTTATCTGATTTGTGGTCATTTAGGAAAGTAAAATACATTTACTTAATTTAAAGACAATATATATGGAAATATTTGTTAGTTTTTTTAAAATAAAATTATATATTTATATTATAAATTATGTTTAATACAAATTCGATTTTAATTTTATATAATTTTTACATAAAATTATCTATAAATATTTAAAAAATATTTTTGATATAAAAAAATTGAATTTATTTCCATCCATTTCTCAAAAATATATTTTATACATTTATCTTTTATATATTACATTATTTTGTTATATTTTATTTTTTTAAATATCTTTTAAAAATAATATATTAATATTTTCATCTATGTGTTAAAAATATGTTTTATGTAACAAATTGTATTTATTTTGATCTATTTTTCAAAACTATATTTTTTATAACAAATTTTATTTATTTTATGTAAATTTTAAAATATCTTTTTAAGATATTAAATTTGTTTTTGTTATATTCTATTTTAATTTATATATCTTTTAAAAATAATATATTTAGATACATTAAGATTTATTGTTATATATATATATAATAAAACCAAGGAATAGTGTTGTTCTTCAAGTAGCTCGAGTAATAATAATATGATTCATCCCTTCTATATCAAGACCTAATGATGATGGTGTAGAATTTCATCTGAAGACCTAATGATGATAGTTTAGAATTTCATCTGAATGAATATATAGTGACCTAATGATGATAGTGTAGAATTTCATCTGAATGAATATATAGCGAGTGATCCGTGACTACGCCAACTTATTGAAAATTCTGATAGTAATGTTAGAGATAAAATTCAAGAATTCGACGAGAATTTTGGTCCCCCCTTACTTCAATTCCTAGATCCGCCACTGAGTGTGAAGCTCTCCTCCGAAATAGTTGTGGTTTTTAACGACAACCGCCGCGATGTGGAGAATACAAATCTCATTACACTTCACAAGGTGAATTACTAGTACTTCCTAGATTCTGAAACACAAAGTGCTCGACCCTTCATCGAAGTCACTAGCAACCTTAGTAGTAAGCCCTACCATTTATACCTCATTACATGGTCAGCGCATTGAGTCTCCGTGGACTTTTGGTACTCAAAATGACAGTTTTTCTATGTTCCTTAGAAATTAAATGGTTATGCCAATCATATCATTATGGTAACCTGTCAAAGTATTAGTTCTATTGTCTATTCTTATTATTGGGCCTATGTTCTTGAAGAGACGCTTGTTTGTTATATGTCATACTAAATTGCCGCATAACTCTATCCGTTATATATTTTCAATGGTCCATATTATTTAACTTGGAATAGTCTTCAAACGTGAGCTCTTGTACCGAGAAATGAGCTCTCATGTTCGTATAAAATTTAAATATAGCTTGCAAACAATGATACATAAAAGAAACCAGAAAAATAAGTAATTAATTTATTATTTTTCTAAGATTTAACTGCTAAAAGAACAAAATAAGAAAAATACAACATACTCGCGTCCTTCTCCATGAGACCAACAAGAATCTCATGGTACGTGTTTTTTGTCAAATATTTAATCTCGCCAGTCTCTTAGGTAACCAACGAATAAGTTATGGCCTTGATATGATATACTTATCGTTTAACTAAGGGCGAAAACATGGAAAATTAATGTATATCCGACAATCTAACATGCCTCTAAAGCCATAAAAAAAATTCACTTATGAATTCAAAAATTATTCCAAACCACAATAAAGCTACGCTCGATAAGGGTGAGATTTATCCAAGCTATGAACCGAATTAGAAGAATATTGGATTAATTTGGTTTTATATAAATCTTGTTAAATAGGTCTAATAAAGTTATAATATTGAGGGTATTTCATGTAGTAAGTAATAAATATTGTTAAGATTGGTAAAGTGAAAATGGACTAACCATGTGGCCCTTAGGCACATCACCATTACTGTATAAACATATATTCTTTTGTTTGGAAAAATGTGAATATTTATTAATTTATTTCTATTTTTGAAAGTTTTCTCTTTACAATTCCCATGTTTTCTTTCTAGAACTATGCTCCCGCAAATATCTTAGACTTTTTATCCTCTACCCCTTCAGATATTTTTAAAACTATCATTGGAGACTGTAGTGGGAGCATTCTAATACCTAGAATCTAATTCCAAAACCAATAAAAAAAATATAAGTACTCTTGATTTTTTTAGAAGAGATGAATACTGACATGCATAGGGAGCCTTCAGCTAGGATTGAGAGTCTGATGATCGATGCTATATCTAAAGAGCAACGATTTGAAGAGAAATAATATGAATACCATCACTATAATAATCATTTTGCTGAAACAGCTCGAGCAATCTACTCTAGAGGCACATCGGAAGGAACTGATAAAACACATGGAAAAGTCGAACGCTGAGAAAATATAGTGATGGCTACTAAGAAGATCCGACCTGAGTTTCGAAGAGAATGATCCTCTAAAGATAATGAAGCTGAGTATAATCGTCGTGTAAATGATAAGCATGATGAGTTAATGCACAAAGGCTGTTATCTTTCTAAAAAATAGAGAGCAACAAGACGTCGTTATGATTCTTTTGATTCTAGTGACGATTCTATTTACGACTCAAACAAATCATCTTCCATGGAAAGAGGTCATCATCACAAGAGAAACTCCAAGAAGTGAAGGTCTAATAGACGTTCAGACCATCGTTGGATATCCTGTCGAGGTAGAATCCTGAGGAAGGAGTTGGATAACACAAAAAAACTGACAACCGAGTATGAGACGAGTGATAAACCTCAAACGACAATCGATGTCCAGTTCACTTCGGGTAGTCAAAGCTTTGGCTACTGGGTGAGTAACCAGTTTGTGAACCCTTCCGAGGAGGGTTTGTATACGAATGACAATGAGGGCCCTAAGAGGAGTTTATATAAACCATGTCATAATCAGAGATCATCTTTTTTATCTATTAAAATATTTTCGGGACAAATGCCAAATCATTTTGATATTTCTAGGCTGGAAAATTTCGATTGAACCTAACACCCGGATAACCACATTAAGAAATTTAAAAACTTTATGATTAATTTTGATGATGATGAAAATTTATTGTGTCGAGAATTCTCTCAAACTTTCAACATGATTCTTTGAAATGGTACAACCGGTTATCGCAAAGGTGTTTTCAAAATACAAGCTATGATATTTAGCGTTGTGTTGGTGCAGATGGAAAAAAGAATACTCGTGGAAGAAAATAAAGCTTCGCATTTTGCTTTTATGTCTCAACAGGGAAAAAATTTGCAGTCACTGATGATGGTCTATCAACAGTCCCCCAGCCCACTTTCTCAGCCACATTCGATCCAAACTTTTCATCATTCGCTAATATTCTGACCAAGAATACTGAACCAAGTACTGTATAAATCGAGGACAAGTCAACATATTGTAAACTTTCAACAAACAAAAAGACCAATATTGAACACATGGGTATGACCTACCCATTTCGCTAAGTTGACTGAATGCGTGACTATAATTATTGATAAAGCAAGAAATCATATACAGTTCTAAAGCCTTTTCCGATCCAAACTCTGAAAGAGAATATGAGAAACCGATATTGCAAGTATCATGATGACATCAAACATGAGATGAAAGATTTCATAGCTCTAAAGAAATAAATTCAAGTGTTTCTTGAGAATAGGAAGTTGATAACGTTTGTTAAACGAAATTCCTAATAAAATCCGATAGGAGGGAATAACTATTGGCTCAGAAGCAAGAAATCACTCTGATGATTTCTGAACTAGTTGATTCATTTGACATGTTAATAGAGTACCTGGATCTCAAAACTGATCGAAGAGTGGTTTTCATGGTAGAAGAGCTTAAAGATAAATGGAAGGTTAATGAGCTTTGTAAATTCTTTGAATCTAACCTTTTTTTTGGGATACTATTTGAAGGATTACAAATGTTTCTCGAAAAAGACATATCATAAGCTTGGCTACCTAGTTAGAAGCGGCTGCTTCGCCCTAATTGTACTAAAACCCGTCTTTATTGCTTTGTTTTGATGATTATGCCATGAGAGAGGTGCAGGGAGGCATGCAGATGAAATGTTAATTATGGTTTCCATCGTGGGAGATGAAATATGGCGGCTTCTGATTGACATTGGTAGCTCTAGATACATCTTATTCATGATGTCGTACAAGAAGATAGACTCCCCCCCCCCCCCCCCCCCCCCCGCACTCCAGAGAATCTTCAAGCTTGATCAGACTATTTTGGGTTTTACAGGAGTAACTTGATAAAGTAGTTGGGGAGTTTGAAGGGGTTTTAAAATGGGACCGCGGGACGTTTAAGAAGGCACATTGTTATTTATAGTGGTTGATGCACCAACATCATATAATGTATTTTTTGGTAAATCAGAGGGGTTTAACCATATAAGGACTAACAGTTATTGGGGTCGAGCTCGAGGTCTGATCTCATTGATGATCTGAGGGAGATCCCCATATTTTTTGCCCCTGATGATAATTTTATGAGCTATATTTTTCCCGGCGGCCAGAGTTTGAAGATTGGTACTAATTTATAGGTTAATTCATGTTTTGTCAACAAATTTACAGACGTTTACGTGGAGCACCAAAGATGTTACATGTGGTACCCAATCAGACCATTTTCTATAGGTTAGTTATCCGGTGCAACATGAACCTAATTATCCAAATATGGTATTTTTTTGTGAAACATCTAAGCCGATTATTGCCGAGGTGGACCGACTATCGAAAGCGCATATGAAAGTGGAAAGGTTTTCTCATTTGGAAAGTCACCCATAGATTATTTTTAAGGACCTGTGATATAACTCTAATGATTGAGAAACACGTGTTCCACAATCTTCTTATGTGGAGGTGACCTAAAGTGGTCCGGTGACAGTTACAAAAACATGGTAAAGGTAGGTCAGACATATCTTAGATACCCTCACAACTAGTTTACGCTGAAACATTTTCGCAAGGACTGTGGGGCTGTTGATGATAAATGTGAGATTTATCCAAACTATTGACCGGATCGGAAGAATATTGAATTTTTCACTATCATCAAGCAAAATTCCTCCGAGTTGATATTTTTCTGTCACAACCTCGCAATAGCTACCTAGCCTCAATTCCGGGAAAAATTTATACAGGTCCAAAATTAAAGCAGATTTTACTTTGGCATCCCGAGCCTCTAACTTACTTGTACACACTATAGGATAGGCAGAGATAACAACCTTTTTGTCAGCCAAATTTGGTTTTCTCATACCCTTTTATAACATTGAATATGAGGATATCTTTCTACACATATAATCGCAAAGAATGCTCCCACTCAAATTCAAGAAGTTCTGTCTCGTTATTAAACCACCATTCTGCAGTTTTGGCACGTTCGAGACGATCCATAGTAGTTTTTTTAATACTAGAAACTTCTCGTTCTAACCTTTTGACCTCATCATTCAATCTCATAGTCTCCCTTTTGAAAAAGTTTTTCCAAGCATATACATTATACACGCTTCCCTCTCAAGTAAGGTTGCATGAGCTATGAACTCGTTTATCCGTAGAGCAAGCAAGCCATTTGTGAAGAGATCGAAGGGTTTATTAGGGGGGGGGGTGGAGATGCAACTTTGGGATCCATGTTACCATTCTCGAAGGATTGATCATCTTGTCTTCGATCATCTCGCGATACATCTCTATTTTCATATGAAGGGACGGGGTTCCAATTCTGCATTTGAGCAGAATCTGGTATGGTATCTGACTTGATAACCACGACATGTTTAGAGGGAGGTGGGTTATATTGTACAATTTCAAGGTTTGTTTGAGGTAAATTATCCTCGTGTTTTTATCACCCTTGTCACTAGTGACACATTTGCGTTTATTTTTCAATGAGTGATTTTTGTATGGCCTCTTGAAACCACCACATACAACAACAACCTCATCCTCCACAATGATAACTTCAACTACCGTCTCACCTTTCTTCTTCTCCACTAGATATTCGTTATCACCTTTGGGGAGTCGATGGTTTGGAACCGTTAACCAAGCACGGAGAAGTTGTACAACTATTTGCCACAAAGCTGTATAAAAAAAACTTAATATGTTCTAGAGCATTTTCTGAAAATATTTTGTGGGAACTAAGAAGTTCTGTGAAAATAAATATATCATTATTTATTGTATGAAACAAATTGGAGAAAGCCTGATGGAATATATCAGACGATTCGTTAAGATAAAACCAAGATGAAAGGTTGTGAAGATAAGGTGGCATTGAAAATATTCAGGATGAGACTTCTTCCTGATATTTGAAAAGATAATATTGGGAAGAAACAAGCTATGATGTTCAGAGTGTTGTTGGTTCAAGTTGAGAAACATATTTTAGTGGAAGAGACGCAAACATCGAAGTTAGTTTCCATGTCTCAACTAGAGAAGCACCAACAATCTCTGGTGGTGATCTACCAATAAGCACCTACACAGGTCCTCCAACCTCAACCCTTACAGACTTATCACCCTTCAACCAATGTCTGACCCAGTGTACCAAACCAACTACCTCTGAGACTAGCAAATTGTTAGACCCATGAATAATAAGTAGGCCAGACCTACTTATTTTATTGAATTGACCAAGTGTGTAGCTACTATTTTTTATCAGGCCTGAATCATGTACAATTCAAAAAAGCATTCCTGATCAAGATCCCGAGGAAGGGTAGAAGCAACCGATATTACAAGTACCATGAAGACATCAGGGACGAGACAAAGAATTGTATAATGTTAAATGAAGAACTCTAAGTTTTAATTAAGAATATGGAACTAAACACATTGGTAAAAAACACTCTCAGTATAATCCGATGGTGATGGAACTTGTAGTAGCCCTAAAGCAATAAAACACTTTGATAATTTTAGAGCCAATTGATTCATTTGATGTATCTTCATGGGTGATACTATCTCAGGAATTACGAACTTCTCCTAAAAAAGACACATCATAAGCTTGGCTACACAGCTAGAAGCTGGTGCTTTACCCCACATATACAGAAACCTATCCTCATTACTCTATTTTGATGATGATGATATGAGAGATATGGTTGGGCTACATGAGGACGCGGTGGTAATTATAGCGGGCATTACCAAGGATGAAATCGGGAGGGTTATGATAGACACATGTACTTCTACTAACATTTTGTTCAAGACAACGTATAAACAGATGGAAAGCCCTTTGGCTATTCTCTGATCTGATTGAATGATGGTAGGTTTTACGAGCGTAACTACCGAGGTGGTCGGGGAGTTTGAAGGGACCGTGGAGATGGGTTGTGCTTATTTTAAGAAAGAAGTAACATCGTTGTTTATCATGGTGGAAGCAATCACATCGTACAATGCAATATTTAAAAGATATTGACTATCTAGATGTTTCACCAGTTCTTGAAATACATGGTATGAAATAACATGGATACCGTTCGGAGTAGCCATGAAATAGCGAGGGAGTGCTACCGAACGGTTTTGGCCCCAAAGTAAGTTAAAGAGGTCGAACTAAAGAAAGTGTAACAATTAATGAGGTCTACTTTAGGGACAGATCTTGTTGGCGATCTGAGAGAGATCCCCGGGTTTTTTATCCCTAGTGAAAATTACAAAAGTCATCTTTTTCGAGGTGGCTAACGTTTGAATATTGGAACTATGTAATCTTTAGGGTTGAGGGATATGTGTATTCGGTTTTTTCCCACTAATTTATATATGTTTGCATGGTGTATGGAATACATTACGGGGGTACCCGAAAATATCATTTCTATAGACTAGTTATTTGACACAATGTGCATCCGAACATTAAAAAGAAGAAATCTTTCTCCTATGAAACATTCGAGGGGATCATAGCTGAAATGGATAGATTATCAAAAGTGGGAAACATTAGAGAGTACCAATAACCCCTGTGGACAGCCAACCCGGTCTTGGTCAAGAAAAATAATTTGCAAGTGGATGATGTATGTGGATTTTGATGAGTTGAATAAAGCTTGTCCATAGTGGAGGACTTTTTGGAAAGCCTTTGATGGTCAAATCAGATATAATATTGAGGTATACATTTATGACATGCTCGTGCATATCACTAATGGAGAAGACCATTTCTCAGACCTCCAAGAGACATTTAGTAACTTGAAAGCTATAAATTTAAAACTCAATCGGGAGAAGTATATGTAAAGAGTTCATATGGAACAGTTTTGGGCTACATAATCAATAGAAGAGTGATAGAAGATGAAATGGTGCAATTGAATAATTTGAGTACGATGGATCCCCCTCGGTTCATTATAGAAGTAAACATATTGATCAGAAGGTTGGTTGAACAAATTCATACATAGGTCATCGGATAAATGTGCTATATTTTTTCAAGCCCTCAAACACGCAAAATGTTTCGATGGAACTCTGTAATATACTAAGGTTTTTGTCTGAATCAAGGAATATATGTCCTCCTTGAAAATTTTAACCAAGTCAAACCCGAGATAAATATTATTTATTTAAATTGCTAAATCTTATTATGTGGTGTGTGCGGTGTTAATTTGTGAGGTTGATAATTATCCACGACCAGTTTATTATGTTAGTAAAAGCCTTATAGACGTTGAGAAGAGGTTTTTAAAGTTCGAAAAAGTTTCAGTCACATTAGTAACCGCTACCTAAAAAATGAGACCTTACTTTCAAGCGCATTCAATAGTGTTTCAGACGTCTTTTCCTTTCAAAATTATTTTACAAACGCCCGATGTGTCGCGGTGGATGACTAAATGGTCTATATAGCTGGGTGATTTTGATATAGACTTTGAGCCTCCAATAACAATCAAGGGCCATGATTTGACATATTTTCTGGTCGAGTTCCATTCTGAATGGCCAGATATGGGAACAGATGAAGATGAGGTCGAGGAAGAATGGACATTTCGACTAATGATGGGTCGAGTGTTTTGCGTTGTGGTGCAGGAATTCGGGTAGTCTCCCCGACGGGAGTGTCAATGTATCAAACCATACGATAATGAAAAAGAAGCTACGATTCAAAGTGCATGAATTCACTGTCCTTGGGGGAATAATTTACAAGACATCGTTAAGAAGATTGTTAATGCATTACCTCGGATACAACAAATCACAAATGATATTATCTGAACTGCATAATGGGGATGGGTCATCTCATTTTAGATTTAGATCTTTGACAAGGAGAGTCTTTTTCGTAGGTTATTACTGGCCCACGATTACGACCGATGTTAAAGAACTAGTACGGAGGTGCGACACTTGTCAGTGTTTTACGAATTTTATTCACCTGCCTGCGGTTCAAATCATATTTGTCTCAAAGGCACTGCCTTTTGGCTTGTGATATATAGATTTAGTTGGACCTTTGCCGACGACATCATGAGGAAGACAAGAAATATTGGTCGCACTAGATTATTTTTCCAAATGGATCGAAGCAGAATCGTTATCCGGAACAAGGGTAAAAGTCGTAATAAAATTTATATGGTCGAATATATGTTGTTGTTTTGGCATCTCGAGGAGATTGACTATGAATAACGTCCCGTGGTTCAACAATAACAATATGAGATCCTTTTGCTCTTCCCGATGAATACAACAATGATTTTCAGCACCTTTTCATCCATAAGAAAATAGGAAAGTCGAAGTGACCAACAAAATGATTCTTGACGACCGCAAGAAAAATATGGAATGAAATGATAGAAACTGGCCAAATTACTCACAATAGATATTATGTCCGTATCGAACTAATCTTCACACCGCAATTCAGGAATGAACTTACGCATTGATCGATAAAATAGATGATATAACCCCGTATGAGGCTATACTTCCCTCATATCGTGTTGAGAATTATTCTGAGGACAATGATGAGGGTCATCGAGCCGAGCTTGATTTGATTGAGTAAAAGACAGAAAATCGCAGTTATATTTTTTACACTATCAAATGTTAATAAGAAGTACGTATGCTTCAAAGGTCAAACGAATAGAGTTTAGAGTGGGAGATAAGTTGGTGAAGAAGGTGTTTTTGTATACTAAATAAAAAAGGCTTGAAAGCCCCAATCTGGGAAGGCCCATACATGGTAATTGAAGAGTAAAGCTTGTAACGTACCGATGGAAAGACAGAGAGAATAGATCGATTCGACACCCTTGAAACATCAAATATTTTAAATCGTACGTAGAGTAAATACTAGCATGCTGTAAATACTAGCACTCTTTCCTAATATGGTGGCTCATGGAGGTGTAAATGAGGCGCTTAATTAGCCTATTTATCAATATAAGTGTTTGTCTTCTTATATGTCTTGTAGGGTTCGAAGTTTACAATTATTTATTTTAATTTTTCGAATATGATGGGTCTTCCAACTTGGATTTGTCAACATTTATTAAGTTTAAGTTTTGGACCTGACGGGTCTTCCACTTTTGGTTGGTCAATATTTATTCATTTTAATTTTGGACTTGAGGGGTTTTCGAACTCCGATTAGTTAATATTTTTTCATTTGTTTACCCGAGTGGTCTTTTAACTCTGGTTGGTAAATATTTATTTAGTTTAAGTTTTGGACCTTATGGGTCTTCCAACTTCAGTTGGTCAATATTTATTTATTTTAAGTTCTGAATCGGAGGGGTCTTCTAACTTTGGTTGGTCAACACGTATATAGATAGGGTTAGTATTTACATTGGAAAATGATCACTTTCAATAAGAGATAAAACCAAAGTCTGAAAATAAAAGATAAAACCAGAATATTCAATCAAAATATTAACAAGTATACCCCATTGGGAAAGGTAGCACGAGTTCTCGAATTAAAAAACCAAACAACATAAAACAAAACATGAGTATTCAAGATCGGTTTACCAAAACAAGAAAAACAACAAAATAAAAACTTTCCAGTACTACTATTCTGAAGTGACAGAGTCATCATTGGTAGGAGTGTTTCTCGAACTCTATTTGGAGTCGCTTTCTCCACTGGTGACCCGTCGGTTCTTGCATTGTCTTTGCATGAAACCTCCAATGGAGACTCCCCCTCAGGAACAAGTTACCAGTAATACCCAATGTTCTGGTCCGGAAACCTCCTATAAATGCCTTGAATCATCGTATAGTTGGCCCTAGCTTCCTAAGTAGTCAAGATCTCAAGACAATTGGCAACATAAGAGTTCAGTGCGACCGCGTTATCCTTCTCCAACTTCTTCTGGACAGGTTCAAGAGCCTTGGCTTTGTCCTCTTTGGACTTGATTTTAAAAGAAGCAAGATATTTAATAGCTTCGTCTCTTTTCTCTTTGGATATCTTCACGACACTCTTTAGAGTCATGGCGCGCTTATTGTATTCTGAATCTTGCTCTATTTGGCTGGCAGGTATTGGTCAAATATTTTTTGAAAATTTATCTCTCGATCCTTAGGCTCTTTAGAGGTAGAACAAGCCCAGTCTTCCATATGTTTGAGTCAGTAATTTTCCACTTTGACATGTTGTTCCAAGTTTTTGTTACTATTCTCGAGCTAGGAACACCAAAGCTTCACCTAGGAAATATCTATTTTTAGTTTATTTGCTTTCCTTCAAGCATGGAAATGAGGGCCACCAGATAATGCAAGGAGCAAGCATAGGATTCCGACCATTTAAGATGAAATGATCTAGTTTCTACATAACCAATTGATAAAGCTTGATCACCTGAACTATCACTATGGTGTCTTGAGAGGATATGTAACTTATTATTTGAGACCTAAATAAATATCAAGGGTGGAACTTAATTTGAGCACCTTGGGAGATCGGTAAGAGGATCCCCAAGAGTATTCTGAATCTCGACACTGATGAGTTCGGATTATCCAGTCAGAGCCCACTGTATTATCCGGACAAGGGTAATTCGGACAATAACGTACCACTGAACTATCCGGACAGGACAAAAGTAAAAACACCTAAACACCTTTTGACTAAGCTATTTGATAATTAGCTTAGAAGATTAATGGGTCCTTAAACTTGATAAGGTTTCATAACTTGACCCGTAAGCCCATGGGTCCTTAATTAAGGGTATAAATACCCCAACCACTCTCATTAATGAAGAAAATAAACATTTAATACAACCAAGCTGCTCAAATCTCTCACTAATTTATACCAAACACTTAATACTCAAAACACTTTACAAAATTATCCCCAGCCCAAAATAAACCAAACCAGACACAACCATAAATCTCTCCGAAGTTCCCCTCCACGTCAAAATTTGTTTCTTTCTTAGCGGGGCCGCTAGGAGATGGGTCTTGTTCTTCCTCAATTTTATTACCATATTGTACAGAGCCAACCCTGGATGAAACCTGTATGGGTTATTTAGTCTCGAAGCAGTGCATTACCCAAACAAAGTAGAAATTATGGTCTGGTCATCAGCAGGAATTTCGGCGACAATTTCCACCTCGGTTGCATCAGCTTTGTTTTCTTTTGGACAAGACCCCCCACAGTTTGTTTTGGAACACGTTGGCTAGGTGTCCACTTCTGGTTAGGAAGTAAAATTCTAGAATCTGGGGTGTTTAGCCTTGTCACGATTACAGTAAACTCGGGGAGGGGTAATAAAGTATTCTTTATTGATTTTGTGCTCGAAGGAACGCCATAGAAAGCTGCGGACGAGGTTCAAGGTTGTAAAACACCTATAAAATTCATTGCCTTAGTTTTGCTAAGCCTAGTTGTTCAATGTTGTGAAGGTTTTCTCTGCAGCATTAAAATGTTCTTCCCTTAGAGTTTGTAGTCGCGCCTTTGGAACTCCCAAGTATATATTTCATTATTAAAACCCGAAGTCGTTAAAAACGAAAGAAGCAAAATAAGACAAGTATCTTTGCATGTCCATATGCATGGGATTCGCCTCAGATTGCTTTTCTTAGTGTGAGGTCGACCGTCTTTTAATGCTCTATTCACGAAAAGAAAACCTACTTTCTATGATTTATCCTCCTACAATAAATCATCAGCTATTTTGTAATTGTTCCCGAGGGTAACACAAAAGAAATAAATTCGTGGAACCTTGGACAATGTAGTGATAGCCGCAAACTCTTCTATCAACATTGGAATCCGGGATAAGTATGAGGCCATGATGCACTATGTAACAGTAAACCACGCGTTTGGGCTGGCTTGGCTGGGGGAAAATTCCACCAGTTCAAAATAACTTAAAAACAAGCAAAATCCCCTGTTAAGAACGTTAAAGAATATTATTAACTTTATTTTACCAATGTTTAGAGGTGTCTCTCTTATCTTCGGGAGAACTACATTGATTGAGGTCGGAATCCCCTAATGTTTTTTTCAGTTTGAAGCCCTCATCTTTGACATAAGTAATAGTATTTACCAGTGTAAAACCCTATGAGGTATTCCTATTCTAATCCACAAAGATTGCTTCCCAAAATCTATGATATCTCCGCGAGTAGTACATCGTCAAATTTGGTGGTTGGACCTTTATTTTTTTATCGCGGGTTTTTTTACCCTCCCTATGGCTGACGGGCCATGTAGCAGATGTCCCAACCCTGACGTTTCTAGGGAATTTAAGAGTAGGCTGTTGAATCCTAGGTATTGATCGATTTTATATTTTGAGCCCTCACATTCGACCAATCCATTAAGGGCGATAATAGTATTAGGTTTTGTTGTAGTGTAGTTGTTGGGTTGTGAATTTAAGAGATGGTTTGATTTCTCCCGTTTGAGTCTTTGGGTATCCCCGACCCCTTGAGGGTTGCAGCAGTATTAGTATCAGTCCTAACCCGAGTGAGAGAGGAATTCAGTTTTATGAATTTGGAATAGTCTTCGTGCAAATAATCAGAACTAGAGTCTCATATTGCTAAAAAACATAATTTATGACTCGCCTTTTTAGCAGGAGCCTTGGGTACGGTAGCGGATTCGGGAACTTCGGGTTTGGGATCGGTTGGAGTCTCTTCGTTGTTTAAAGTAGTGTTTTGTTTAGGTTGATGTTTGGTTTTTTTATGTAAGGTCGCCTCAGTCCAGAGGCGGATGAACGATCCGTTTTGATTTTTTTAAAAGTTAAAGTTAAATCCACAAAAGTGCAGGTTCGAATTCCGATCTGGAAAATTCTTGGGCTACATAATCGGTGAGAGATGGAGAGAAGCCGACCCAATACAGTGGGACGCTCTGAACACTATGGATCCTCCTAAATCCATTAAGAATGTGCAAATATTGACTTGAATATTGGTTATCCTAAGACTGGAAGGTTGGCTGAAAAGTTAGCTGCAAGGTTGGCTTCCTTAAGAAAGTGCAAATACATTCTTAGACAACATAGCATGCTCCAATTTTCAAATATCAAGACATGCTAATTGTTTCAACTGGACTCCGGAATGTACTAAAGCCTTTATTTAAATAAAGGATTATTTGTCTTCCTATGAGATTTTAACAAAGCCAAGCCCCATAGAGAGGTTATTCATCTACATAATAGTATCTGATTATGGTGTGAGTGCAGTGTTAGTACGAGAAGCTGATAATTGTCCTCAACCAACGTACTATGTAAGCAAAAGCCTATTGGATGCTGAAAAAAGATATTTGAAGTTGGAAAAACTTTCTCTCGTTTTGGTCATCGCGGCTCGAAAGATGCGATCTTACTTCCAATCATATTCAATTACATTTCATACATATTTCCCTCAGAAGAATGTGTTACAAAGGCCTGATGTGTTAGGTCGGATGACAAAATGGTTTGTGGAGTTAGAGAATTTTGATATTGATTTTGAGCCCTAAAACACGATTAATATTCAGGCTTTAGCAGATTTTTTTTGGTTGACTTTTTTTACTCTGAACGATGTAATATGGAGATAGATCAAGAAGAATTAAAAGTTGAGTCGAGTGTTCGAATCGATTGAGGGGTGACCACTTCGAGTTGCGGGGCATGGATTCAGCTAATCGTCCTAAGAATAATATTGATGTATCAGGCTATACACTTTGGTTTTCAAGCATTAAACAACGAGGCAGAATATAAGTCTTCTTTTGTAGGATTGAGACTCACAGAGATTTGTGATGCCAAAATGGTGTGATTGGTAAGCGACTCGCAACTCCTAGTAAATCCTACCTCACGAAAATCTAAGACCAAGAAATACCATTTGGTAAAATATTTGAAAGATTTAAAGGTATTAACAGTTGTATTCTAAAGTGTGAGATACGAACATGTTCATAGGGAATAAAATTGTGTGGTTGAATCCTTAACAACTACAGCCTATACCGGAGGATATCAATAGATACTCACACAAGAAAATTCTTGGATAGTAAAAACCATTGAGAAACATGAGAACACATATGAAGCTATCCTAATTTAAACATGTAATGATGAAAATTGGAGATACAATATTAAGGAATATTTTGTGAGGAATATTTTACGAGTTGACAAGACAATGCCTAAAAAGGGTACGGTTGAAAGCATATGGTTCACAATCCTTGGAGACCTCATGTACAAGATATCGTTGAGTAGGATATTATTATGTTATCTCATAGAAAATGGATCACAAATGATATTTTCTGTATTGTAAGACGAGGAAGGATCGACACATTGCGGATACAAAATACTGGCAGGGTATTATTGGCCCTCAATTATGGTCGATGCGAAAGATTTGGTTAGAAGGCGTGGCGCCTGCTAGCAGTTTGCCAATACCATATATATGACTACAGTATCCCTTGAGTCCGTATTCGAGGTGTTATCTTTTGGATGTGGGGTATTACTCTAGTTAGACCATTTTTAATGGCTTCCAGTGAATGATAAACCATAATAGTGGTAGTGGACGATTTGTCTAAATAGATAGAAATCGAGCCGTTGTCTGAAACAAAAGCAGAGGATGTAACGAAATTCATTTTATCGAATATATATTGTCATTTTAGTGTTCCAAGGAGATTGACGATGGATAATGGTCGAAAATTTGATAACAAAGTTATGAAACTTGTTCGAAGGTTCAAGGTTAACCCTTTTTACTGCAGACAAGTCCGATCAGGGGGCTGCGTTTGAGGAATAGTGGAAGTGGTTTTCGAGTTTGAAGCTTCAACATCCATAGCTTGGTTTTTGGCCGGTGGGAAAAGACTGTAATATATTGTTTGGTTTATAGGCAACGACACAGACTCTCCCTTCACTATTGTTTGGTTTCTGTCACAACCTCCCAATAACTACCTAGCCTCAATTCCGGGAAATATTTATACAGGTCTAAAATTAAAGCAGATTTTACTTTGGCATCCCGAGCATCTAACTTACTTGTACACTCTATAGGATAGGCAAAGATAACAACCTTCTTGTCAGCCAAATTTGGTTTTTTCATACCGTTTTATAAGAGTGAAGATGAGAATATCTTTCTACACATATAATCGCAAAGAATGCTCCCACTCAAAGTCAAGGAGTTCTGTCTCGTTATCAAACCGTCGTTCTGCAGTTTTGGCACGTTCGAGACGATCCATAGTAGTTTTTTAATACTGGAAACTTCTCGTTCTAACCCTTTGAACTCGTCATTCAATCTCAGAGTCTCTCATTTGGAAAATGTTTTCCAAACATAGAGTATACACGCTTCCCTCTCAAGTAGGGCTGCATGAGCTATGAACTTGTTTATCCGTACAACAAGCGGGCCATTTTTGAAGAGATCGAAGGGCTCATCGGGGGGTTTTAGAGATGCAACTGGGGGATTCATGTTACCGTTCTCGAAGGGTTGACCATCTCGTCTTCGATCATCCTGCGATACATCTTTATTTTCATATGAAGGGTAAACGTTCTAATTCTATATTCAATGAGTGATTTTTTATGGCCTTTTGGAGCCACCACCTACAACAACAACCTCATCATCTGCAGCGATAACTTCAACTAGCGCCTTACCTTTATTTTTCTCTACCAGATCTTTGTTATCACCTTTGAGGACTAGATGGTTTAGAACCCTTGACCGAGCACGTAGAAAGACCAGCGTATCGGGCGCATCAAGCCTTTGTACCAGTTTGGTTTCACTAAGAAAGGGCCATGAGCTGATCTATAGAAAGACTCTTTCTCAGATAAGCCCTCCAGAGGTGTCTATTCACCAAGTTAGACGGGCTAAAACACCGATGGAACCCGTTGGACCAAGTCTTTCGGGACCAAATGCTCAACTGGGTAAAAAATATCCTCGGTCATCCATGTTTTTCCAAGATAAAAAAAAGAGACTTGTAACAAAAAAGGATTTTCAGAATAGGTAATAACCTTTGTTTTCCACTTAAGAGAAAGTCAATGCAAATTATCGAGTGAAACCTCAAAACCTTTCTCCCAGAGCCCCGAAATATAGAAGAATCTCTACTTTCATTTCTTGTCGGCCTTTTCAAACTTATTTTTTCAAGGTAAGAAAATAGAAGGGGACATATGGTTTTTCGACACTGTGCTAAGTCTCACTAATTGTTCCATAGAGATCCCATTCCAGAGATACTCAAGACCATGATTTAAGCCATCAAGGCGTAATTTTTGAATGGCCTGGCTGGGGCACATGTTCACCAACTCAAAGAACTTGACCAGGGTAGGGTCCAGAGGGCCCCTGGTTTAATATTTTGGTGAAAACCACCAGCTCTTGAAGACTCGGTACATTTTAATGTTAAACTCCTGAGGACGTCTGATATTTATTGCGTAGTCACCGCGGAATTTTCCTTGCGAAAATTCGTCTCAAAGATAATTTTGGTTTTCACGTACCATGTTTCTTTCGGCAAATTAGACGTTTTCCTCTTAGATGAGTTATCTTTTATTATCCGGTTTACTCTGATCGTCACCCATTAAAAGATAAGTAGTCTATGAGACCGTTTTGTTCGAAGGTTCAAGGTCAACCCTTCTTGCTGCAAACAAGTCCGATCAGGGGGCTGCGTGTGAGGAATATTGGAAGTGGTTTTCGAGTTTAAAGCTTCAACATCCATAGCTTGGTTTTTGGCCGGTGGAAAAGACTGTAATATATTGTTTGGTTTATAGGTAATGACACAGACTCTCCCTTCACTATTGTTTGGTTTATGTCACAACCTCCCAATAGCTACCTAGCCTCCATTCCGGGAAACATTTATACAGGTCCAAAATTAAAGCAGATTTTACTTTGGAATCCCGAGCCTCTAACTGACTTGTACACTCTATAGGATAGGCAGAGATAACAACCTTCTTGTCAGCCAAATTTGGTTTTTTCATACCCTTTTATAAGAGTGAAGATGAGAATATCTTTCTACACATATAATCGCAAAGAATGCTCCCACTCAAACTCAAGGAGTTCTGTCTCGTTATCAAACCGTCGTTCTGCAGTTTTGGTACGTTCGAGACGATCCATAGTAGTTTTTTAATACTAGAAACTTCTCGTTCTAACCCTTTGACCTCGTCATTCAATCTATCTCATAGTTTCCCTTTGGGGGGGGTGGAGATGAAACTTTGGGATCCATGGTACCGTTCTCAAAGGATTGATCATCTTGCCTTCGATCATCCTGCGATACATCTCTATTTTCATATGAAGGGACGAGGTTCTAATTCTGTATTCGAGGAGAATCAGCTATGTTATCTGGCTTGATAACCACGACATGTTTAGAGGGAGGTGGGTTATCTTGTACAATTTCAAGGTCCGCTTGAGGTAAATTATCCTCGTGTTTTTCATCACCCTTGTCACTAGCTACACATTTGCGTTTCTTTTTCAATGAGTGATTTTTGTACGACCTTTTGAAGCTACCACATACAACAACAACCTCATCCTCCACAATGATAACTTCAAGTAGCGCCTAACCTTTCGTCTTCTTCACTGGATCTTCGTTATCAACTTTGGGGACTCGATGGTTTGGAACCGCTAACCAAGCATGGAGAAGGACCAGTGTGTGGGGCACCTCAAGCCTCTGTAGTAGTTTGGTTTCACCAAAAAAGGGTCATGATCTGAACTATAGAAAGACTATTTCTCAGATAAGCCCTCCAGATGTGTCCCTTCACCAGGTTAGACAAGGTGAAACACCGATGAAACCCGTTGGACCAAGTCTTTCGGGCCCAAGTGCTCAACCGGGTAAAACATTTCCTCGGTCATCCATGTTTTTCCAAGATAAAAAGAGATATTTGTAACAAAAGAGGCTTTTCAGAATATGTAATAACCTTTGTTTTCCACTTAAGAGAGAATCGATGCAAATTATCGAGCGTCGCCTCAAAACCTTTCTCCGAGAGCCCCGAAATATAGAGGAATCATCTTTCTTGTCGGCCTCTAGTATAACATTAATAATTTCAAACTTATTCCTCAAGGTAAGAGAATATAAGGGGACATATGGTTTTTCGACACTGTGCTAAGTCCCATGAACTGTTCCATAGAGATCCAATTCCAGAGATCCTCAAGGCCATGATTCAAGCCATCAAGGCGTAATTTTGGAATGGTCTGGCTAGCGCATATGTTCACCAACTCAAAGAACTTGACCATGATAGGGTCCAGAGGGCCACTCGTTTAATATTTCGGTGAAGACCACCAACTTTTGAAGACTCGGTACGGTTTATGTTAAACTCCTGAGGGCGTCTGATATTTTCTGCCTAGTCACCGCAAACTTTTCCATGGGAACATTCGTCTCAAAGATAATTTTGTTCTTCACGTACCATCTTTCTTTCGACAAATGAGACTTTTTTTCTCTTAGAGATGTTATTTTTTTTATCCGTTTTACTCTGATCGTCACCCATTAAAAGATAAGTAGTCTATGTGACTATTTTGTTCGAAGGTTCAAGGTCAACCCTTCTTGCGGTAGACAAGTCCGATTGGGGGGCTGCGTGTGAGGAATAGTGGAAGTGGTTTTCGAGTTTGAAGCTACAACATCCATAGCTTGGTTTTTGGCCGGTGGGAAAAGACTATAATATATTGTTTGGTTTATAGGCAACGACACAGACTCTCCCTTCACTATTCGAGCAACTCTCTTCTGTTCGCCCTTCTCTAATCGGAAATCAATATAGGGCAGTGATTTTCTTCAGCATAAACGGCGGATAACCAAGGAGGAAGAGCACCGGAGTAAGGCTTTACGGTGGCTAGATGATCAGAATAGATGTCTTACGACGACGAATGTCGATTTTACTTTCTCTCTCTCTTAAAAAAGTAAGCAACTGAGGGTTGTGAGAAGAGAAATATGTTTATAAAGGAGTTTTTGAGTCCTCAACGGTCATATGATCCTATGGAAGATGAAAGGTTTTATAGGCCCTCCCCTATGTTTTCAAAAGCACGTGCATAGGGAAGTGCAAAGGTTTTCTCATTTCGCAAGTCACCCATATATATCTTTTAAGGACCTATGACATAGCTCTAGTGATTGACAAACACGTGTACAAAAAATATCACGTGTGACACAATATTACTAAGTCAACAATCCTTGTGGAAGAATCTTCTGATGGGGAGGTGACCTGAAGTGGTCCGGTGACAGTTACAAAAACATGGTAAAGGCAAGTCGGACATATCTTAGAACCCACACAGCTAGTCTTCACTCAAACATTTTCGCAAGGACTGTGGGGCTATTGATGATAAATGCGAGATTTATCCGAGTTATCGACCGGACCGAAAGAATATTGGATTAATTTGGTCTTATATAATAAGTCTTTTAAAATAGGCTCAATAAATGTGTAATATTGAGGATAGTTAATGTAATAAGTAATAAATATGGTTAAAATTAGTAAAATAGTGGAGTGAAGTAGGCCCACCACCATTACTATATAAATAAACATTTTTTAGAAGAGTAAACATTTATTATTTTATTTCTACTTTTGACACTTTCTCTCTAGCATTTCGTGTTTTTTTTAAAATTGTGCTTCCGAAAATATCTGACTTTTTCTCTCTCGGATATTTCTCAAAATTATTTATATTTGAATTAGATAAGTCTTGTGTTGAATTTTTTTTAGTTTGATCTCGGTTGATTATTTTTCAAAAAAATATTCTCCCATGGGATTTGAACCTATACTTTTATCGATCAATTGGTAAAATCCACAACCACCTATACAAAGAAAGGATTGCGTAGTTTCGTTATATAGATAGCTAAAAAAAAGAAATTGTCGGTTATGATGGTATTTATAAACTACTTCAATTTTATCACTTTAGAAATCTAGATTTTATTAGTTTTAAAATTTGTATGTTTCATAATTATATGAAGACCTGGGAAAATTTTATTTTTTTGAAAAAAAGAATTCGAAAATAATCTATCTTTTAATTTCCCAAAATCTAATTTTTTGAAAAACAATCCAAAATATTATATCCATTATCAAATATTAATGATAAGGTTTGAAAATCTAAATGTACATAACAAAACCGGTAAGATTTGAAAAATAAAAATACCTAACAAAACTTATTATTTTCCAATTGTTTCTATATTTTGGGATTTAAAAAAAAAACAATACATAGACATCATAATATTAAACATATATAGTCAATATTAAACATATATAGTCTCGATACAAGCTGTTGAACAATTGAAATATCAATTAATATTCCGAAGGATGTATAATTACATTATAAATATAACTATAAATAATAAATTATGAATTACGTCTTATATATAATCTAATTATCGATCAGTATTTATTAAAAATCATTTTCAAAATAAACAACTTTGACAACCTCTATCTCAATTGACAGATGGAGTTCTATTCAAAAAGCATTTATTCATTTTACAGAGTACCCCCAATAAATAATCAGAAATTGGAGAAAAACCTACCAGTAAACTATGAACCTACCAGTAAACTACGTCGTGTGACAGGCAGGAATACTTACCACTATACTACAACGACCTCGTGGTTATTCCGTCGAGTGTAGTAGTATAGTAAGAATTGTATTCTTTCATAGTACCCCAAAACTTGAGGATACAATCCCTGCAGCAAAGTGAACTGAGGGAAAATGAAGTTCGTTTCAAAGTTTACAGCTATGCTGTACTATAGTAAAATGTTCAACGATTACAAGATTACAAGTTAAGACGTGCCTTGTCGGCCAACCACATTTACCACCTATCCCGACGCAGTTGCTGGACTGGTCATAATAGAATTAATCAGCTTGTTGCGAGCCAGAAGCGAAATTTAAAAACAAAAAGGAAGAAAAAAATTCACATACATTTACTCAAATCACCAGAAGCGAATCCATCTGCAGTAAAATATCTTTGAGATTGAGGATAAATTCAAATCAATAACGGATAAGGGCCGTGAATTAACGTTCAAATGAGATTGAGGACTAAAGCCTGAGAGGTTACAGCCGTGTAAACGGAGTTCGGTAAGATAGATAAGGCATTGTGTTTACTACTTGAAACCAATCTTTGGCTTAGTAAGATCGATGCTACTTAAATCTACCTTTTGTATTTTAATTTTCAGGTAAGCAGAGGGAGCCATTACAGAAGTTGCAAAGCGTTCTCAACAACAAGTACTAAAACATTCGACAGCAGTGTAAGATGGTTTCGTGGTGTAGTTGGTTATCACGTCAGTCTAACACACCGGTTCGAACCCTGGCGAAGCCAATTTTTTTATCTTTTTTCTAAAACAGTATAGAAAAGCACAATAAGCTAACATGAAGATCAAGGTTTCGACCAAGAAGAGGGATGACCATTCTCATCTTTAAGCTCTCCTTTCATTTCATTTTCACCTAGTGTGTGTCTCTCGCCGCTTTGCATCGGATGTTTCCGTCACCTAGAATCGGTTAAAGGAGCATCATAGCAAGAAAAAAAGATACATAAACTAGTTGATAAAACATGTTATTATGTTCATCTTCTGCTCTACTGAGTTCAATTTAACTAATTCATATAACAATTTATTGTGGAACATTTTGGTTTACCCACTATAGGTCATTTTGGAAAATGAGAGTAAGTTTCAATTTCATGAGTATGATATGGGTGAAAGTTGGCAAACAGCAATATACAAAGGCGAACTCCTTCTGCACCGACATACTACCTTCGGGTCTGCCTGGAAACACTTAACTGCTTGCGAGCCGCCACCGTAGAATCAATGGGATTTGGTGACTGCACAAACAATGATGAAATATGAGAAATAATAGTGTATTTGAAAAAATCAAGTCACCTACCAACTGCAAAAATCCTTTGCAAATATTCTTGGCCAAATAGCGGTATCATCTGGGTAAGTAATTAAAGCAGGATCACCGCATACAAGTATAGATTCTGAACCCCAAAAGCTGTTTCCCACAGCTTCTCTCGTACCGACCCGTCCCACCTGCTGGTTTTATTCGAGAGGAGGCTCTTTCTACTCCTTCTCTCGTACGGTCTTCTCCTAAAATAATGTTTGTTTATGGCATTGGCTAAATTTGGTTATAACAAATAATTATATGGGGAATGTCCCATTAAATATCCATTCACCAATTTTATTATCATTTAATATTCCACTTATTTTTTATCTATTTAATACTCATTTCACCAAAATAACTTTATTTTAATATTTATTTATTTTTACTTTTTAACTATCTTCGTTATTTGGTGAAGTTTCATGTCATCGTCCCTGTATTATCGATTTCAGATAATATTTTCATTTTCGTTTCTCGTTTTTATCTTGCTGAAGTTGTTTTTAAGGGATTTTGGTCGACGAATACTTTTTATTATCATTTATTTATCTTTATGAATTCTGAGACCAAAATTGTAGGTTTAATTTCGGATGTGAATCACCAATTATAATAGACAAAAAGTTAGGTTGAGAAAAAAAAAAGTTAAGAATGTTTAGAATTTTAATTGATAGAAAAAAAATATATATTTGGTATTTTTTTATTTTAGAGAATCTAAGTGTATGACCTTTTTAGTCACAAACACATCAATTCCACCCGATTCGGACCATTCGATGATCGTTAGTTGCTAAGTTTCGATCCTAAATATGCTCACCCTAACTGGATGAGTCTGCACGTCCTTCGTACACCTCCATCTCATGTGACGATGGACACATCATGGAGGAACAAATTGATATTTGAATTCGTTATCTTGTTAAAATATTGGTATCTTTGGGGTCTAGTTGGCGGTGTGAATCATTTGGAAGTTGAACTCGTATTGTTAATTTTGTCACCGAAAAAATTGACCCATTAGCTGCAAAAGCTTCAAAGAAATTAGTGTATAACTGAAAGTTGGAATGTTTTTAAATTAGTTAACAGAAATTAGTTATTTCGGTTAATATCTAGTTTGTTATTAGAACTGTGTTATGTCTAGAACCATCTTATTTTGCTCTCTCTCTCTTTTCATATCCCTTGAATTCTTGACAACGTTTTTGACAAGCTTTTGGGTTTCCTCTTCTCAGCTGCCTTACATAAAGTTAGTCTTCTTTAATTTTTCACCCAAATATTTATAGTAAGCAATGTGTTTTGTTAATTATTTAAACTAATCGTTATAAACAGTTTTGTCTATGTTTATTCAGAAATGGATAGAATTGAAGCAGACATGCCTCCTCCCATTCCGGCCAAGCACTTGGATGCTGCTGCTGCCTATTTGGAGGAAGTCAGGGAGGCTTTTCAAAATCAAGAATGGAAATATACAATGTTTCTTCGTATCATCAACGACTTTACCGCCGGCAGGTGAACTCTTTGGACCTTCTGGATGATATTTTTAATAAAACGATCAGTCACGTTTCTTGACTGTAGAATGTTTTGCAACTGTCTTTTCTTAGGATTGATTCTGCTGTTTTACTTGGTGGATTGAAAGAATTATTAAGAGGGTATAATCATTTGGTTCCTCGACTCAACACCTTTCTGCCCAATGGGCTTCATATAGACCTTGAAGAAGATGTAATTTCTCAAAGACAGATCATGTTCAACCAAGGGGTTGCTTTCTGCGAGAACGTCAAGGCGCGGTTAAGCAGTGAATATGAGTACTGGATTTTTTTAGAGCACGTGCGTAATTATACCAAGGGTAGAATCACAAAGCAAGTTTTGCGGAGTGCGGTATATTTTCTTTGGAGAAAAGATAGTTTATTTTCATGTTTTATAGAGTTGATTTTTTTACAGTTTACATTCTATTCATGGCAGGTGAGTTGTACACTTGGAGAACATCGTGATCTGGTGGATGAGTTTACTCAGTCCTTGGAGAATGAATATTTTGGTAAGTTTCGAAATAAAATGAAGAAGTTATGGGGATTTATACTTGGGCTTTTGCTGCTTCTGATGATTATTTTACTGCAGATAATTTCCTGGCTGGTGTCTTAAGTAAATGTATGTGAGTTGTTTCTTCTTTCTCTTTTCTAAATTATGCTTCTTGCTCACAATAAGCTGATTTATTTTGTTTTGCCCAGGTCCGGATAGCCGTGGTTCGGCCTGAACCTGATGATGCAAAGGCTATGTAACCATGTCCACATCTTAACTCGCTTGAACATTCTATCATTTCGGCATGTTTTTTTTTTTGAAAATAGTTCTTTTTCGAGTATCGAACATTTTAGCTTTCCTCCTTGTTTGTGGAAAAACATTTTTCCTGTTTATTAGAAAAATATAAAAAAAGTTGTGTTTTTTCTATCTTTTTATATATAACTAAACCGCCGCCGCAAGAACCAAATTTAATTGTTATGTTTTCTCCTGATCAACTCAACAAAATATATTTGGATCATTGTCGATGACAAGCATTTAAGATTCAATGACATCATTAAATAATGTCTCATATTACATTTTGTCAATAATCAAGAATCACCAACATTTCGTGAATCCGATATAAACTTGAGCCAAACGTGATGTTTTTCACTACATATACATGGTGCAGCATCTCACTGGGTTTCCTCGGATTTAGGCAATCTTTCAGTTCGAACCAAATATTTGATAATGTTATATAATTAGTGATTGATCGGTCTTTTACATAACACAAATCACTTCTATTATCATGTTTATTTTCTCACACTTTACTTTACATATTGTCCTTTGTGTTTTAAATTGATTTATCAATTTTGTACTTATAACCATGTATTTATTGAATTCTTACATTTGACTTTCCAAGTAAGGTATCTAAAGATGAAGATAAACATTTTGATGGGAAAACCCAAAAGTCACATGGGAGTACATCTCTTTTAGTTTTCTCTTCACTCTTATTAGTTTTTTCCGGTGTTAAAGACCACTTTATGTGACTTATACTTAAAATTATGTCATTCCTCATTTACTATTGTGTAAAATATTATAACCATTTTTCAAACATTTTGATGTATGTTAATCCAATAAAATTTATATATATATATATATATATATATATATATATATATATATCATCCAATTCATCTTTAACTTTTTTTTCTTAATGTTTAGACCTCTCATGTTTATTTTGTTGATGGCTATAAGTACTATGTTATTTTTGTTGATCATTGTATACCATATATTTGGTATTATCCCCTTAAATTATTACCTTATATTCAGATAATGGTGGTGAATATCAAGACCTTGTTAATATTTTCTCCACCAATGGTATATCTCATCTTACTACACCACCTCATCAACAAAACATAATAGTTTTTTTGAACGATATCAACGTCATATTGTGAAATTAGTTTATTTTTTATCACTCATATATCAATGCCTTTAACTTATTATACTTATACACCAGCTAATATTAGATATCTCATCAACCGTATGTCCACACTCACACTACAACTTTCATATCCTTTTGAGAAACTCTGTAAGTCCCAACTAACCTAAATTAAACTTTTGGTGTTTGGTCATATTCTCAAAAGTTTAAAACAATTATGGTTAATTACGATGATGATGATAAATTTCTTTGCAAGGCTTTCTCCCCAACATTCAAAGAATTTGCCTCAAAGTTGTATAACATGGTGCCGTAGAGTTGTATTAAAAATTTCGAAATGCAATGGAATATCTGCCATTAATACTTTATGGGAAGTAAAAATTTCGGAGATAATAGTGATACTATAATTTATTGTACGAAAAAATATTGGGGAAAGTTTGAATGATTACACCAACCGTTTTATCAAGGTGAAAATGGATATAGAATATTTCCAGGACCTTGTAGCTCTGGAAAATTTTGGATGGGGCTTCTCTCAGGAATCTAGAAAGATATTGTGGCAGAAAGGCAAGCAATGGCATTTGGGGATTTATTAGACCAATTTGAAAAAATAATTTTAGTAGAAAAAACACAAGCATGAGAAATAGCTTTTACGGCTCAATTAAAGCAGGATCAGCTCCAACGATCTCTCAATATGACTCATCTTCCGACAACAAGTGTTCAACCAAAGGTATCAACCCAGGTACCTTCGAAGCCCTGAGTAAATAAGCAAGCAACAAATACACAACAAAGTAGCAGGCTAATGTCAAACAAATGGATTCGTTCGACATGGTCACCCACCATGTGGAATTGACTGAATGTGTAGCAACAATATTTGATAAGGCTCAGATTCATGTACAATTTTGTAAACCGTTTCCGATTTAAACTCCGAAAGAGAATAGAAATAGTAGGTACCGTAAGTATCATGATGATGTTTAACATGATACGAGAGAATGTGTGGCATTGAAAAAGAAAATACACGCGTTGGTTGAGAATGGAAAGTTAACGACATTGTGGATATTATATTTTGACTACTTATGAAAAGGTTATTAATCCTCTAATAATCCATCGATCAGATTATACCATTATGGATTTTACAAGAGTAACTGCGGAAAGTCGTCGGAGAATTTGAAAGCATTGTGGAGTTGGGTCAAAGACCATTCATAAAATAAGTAAATGTATTATTTATTGTGGCAGACGCACTAACATCTTATAATGCTATTTTTGGAAGATCTTGTTTATCCAGAATGCACGTGGTAATTTCCAATGTCCATCGATGCTTGAAATATGTTGTGGGAAATGATATAGGGACAGTCATGAGTAGCCAAAAAATGGTAAGGAAGTGTTATCGTATTCCCCTGACATTCAAGAAAATTCGGGGGAGTGAATAAAAAAAAGGTATATAAATTAATGGGGTTTTCCTCGGAATCTGATCCCATTGATGATCTGAGGGAGATCCTCGGTCTTTTGGTCCCTGATGAGATTTTTTAGGATAATATTTTTCCAAATGGGAACACTTTAAAAATTGGCACAAAATTATCTCCAAAGATGAGAGAAAGTTAATTAAATTTTTATCTACGAAGTTAGACATGTTTGCATAGTGTACCGAAGATGTGACCGGTGTATCTGCGGAAATTATTTATCATAGATTAGCAATTAGAAGCAATGTGCGTCTGATCATTCCATAGAAAAGGCATTTTTTCTCATGAAAAAATCGAGGCAATAATGGTTGAAGTAGATCAACTATCCAAACTCGGCACATACAAGAATCTCAGTATCCGCTATGGGCGGATAATCCGGTTTTGGTAAAAATAAAATGACAAATGGCGAATGTGTGTGGATTTTACCGAACTAAATAGAGCTTGTTCAAAAGATCTTTTCTCAGTAACCCGAATAAGTCAGTTAGTGGATTATACAACAAGGAATCGTTCGCTTTCTTTTATGGATGCTTATGCTGGGTATAATTAAATTAAAAGTGATCTAAGAGATGAAGAAAGTAATCCATTTATTACTGGAAGAGGTTTCTATTGTTACAAAGTAATTCCTTTTGGACTAAAAAAATACGGGTGCAACTTATCAATGTTTATTAAACAAAACTTATGAAGCTTAAGTCTGGAGAAATGTTGAAATATACATTGATGATATGTTAGTAAAGAGTGTGAAAGATGAGGATCACTTTGATGATTTAGAGGAAACGTTTACTAACTTGAAAAAGGGTTAACCTCAAGCTAAACCCAGAAAAGTGCATGTTTGAAATCCGATCGGGAAAATTTCTTTGGTATATAGTCAGCGAACGAGGGATTGAATCCGATCTTATGCAATTTCTTTGAATAGATTCATATCTCGATCCTCGGATAAATATGCTCCTTTTTTTCAAGTGTTGAGACAAGCAAGTTGCTTTAACTGGACCCAAGAGTGCGCAAAAGATTTTGAACATACTAAAGAGTACATATCTTTCCCTGAAATTCTTTCAAAACCTAATCTAGGTTCCAAATTGTTCATTTACTTAGCAGTATTGGATTGTGTTGTGAGTGTTGTGTTAGTCCGAGAAGTAGATGGTTATCCTCGGCCAGTGTATTACGTCAGTAAAAGTCTTTTGGATGCTGAGAAAAGATATTTGAAGTTAGAAAAATTGGCCTTAGCTTTGGTTGCCGCTTCTTGGAAAATTAGACCTTATTTTCAAGCTCAGACTGTTGCAAACCGAACTTTTTTTCCTTTAAAAAGTGTGTTGCAAAGACCTAATATATCTGGAAGAATGATTAAATGCTTCGTGGACCTAGAAGATTTTGACATATAGTTTGGGGCCTAGAACAACAATCAAAGCTCAAGCTTTTGCAGATGTCTTGGCAGAGTTTCATTCCAAAGGATCTTATATAGAGTCTGATGATAAAACATCAGAGGATAAATGGATTGTTCGGACCGACGGGGGATCAAGTGCTTGGGGTTATGGGTGTTGTGTTCAATTAATATCTCCGGATGGAACGACAATATATCAAGCCATACGCTTTGGTTTCAAAGCATCAAACAATGAGGCAGAATAGAAAGTAGTTTTGGCAAGGTTAAGACTTGCCCATATTTGTGGGGCCATAAAATTCTATCTAGTAAGTGACTCACAACTTTTGATAAATCATGCATCTGGTCTCTCAGAAGTAAGGATAGCAATGGGATGTCGCGTGCTGGGTTTGGGCCGGTCTGCAAGTTCCCACGTTTTGGATACTTGAGCCTGAACCCGACTCGACCCGCTATGGGCCTATTATTTTGAGACCCGAGGTCGTTTGTTCATATCCGCCAGTCAACCCGGTCTGACCGGTAGACATCAATTTTGATATAATTTCTGAACTCGTACTCGGCCCATTTTATGTTTAGATCAGACAAAATCTGGTCGGGCCGGAATTGGTCGAGCCAAGCAAGACCCGGATTGACATCCCTACTCCAAGGTAAGGAAAGATCATATTGTCCAATATCTCAAAGAATTAAAAGGTTTGGCAGTGGTTTTTTACAACATAAAATACGAACATTTTCATAGGTCTCATAATTCTATAACGGATTCGTTGGCTACAATTGCGTATTCCAATGGGTATCAATGGATCAACACACAAGAAAATCCTTAAATTATAAAAGTTCTAGAGCAGACTGAAGGAATTGATGAAGCTTTTCAAGTTGCAACTAGTGACGAAAATGATTTGAGGTTCGATATCATGGAGTTTTTAGTCAATAATGTGTTGTAAATCGATAAATTAATGTCTAAGAAAATACGTTTCAATCTCATGGTTATGTGGTCCTCGGAGGGGTCTTATAGAAAAAAATCTTTTAGCAGACCTCTACTTCGATGTTTGGGAAAAGATAAGGCACAGATGATATTATCAGAATTACACGACGGAGAAGGGTATGCGCATTGCATATATAAAATTATGATACGAAGAGTACTTTTGGCGGGATATTATTGGTCTACGATTTCTTCTGATGCTAAAGAATTGGTTAAAATATGTGACACTTGCCAAAGGTTTGCTAATATAATTCATAAATCAAGGATCCCTCTTGAAACCGTATCTGAGGCATTACTATTTGATCAATAGGGTATTGACCTCGTCAGACCACTACCAATGGTATCTGGAGGATGTCAAACGATCATTGTGGCAGTGGATTATTTCTCAAAGTGGGTATAGGTCGAGGCACTAGCTGGAACAAAAGCTAATGATATAATTAAGTTCATTATCTCAAATATATATTATCGCTTTTTGGATTCTGATGCTTATTACTACCGATAATGGACCACAATTTGATAATATAGACATGAAATATTTTTTCTTTCTTGAAGAATACAACAATGTTTTTTGGCTCATTTCCATCATCAAACGAATGGTCAAGTTGAGGTTACTAATCGGACAGCCATTGATGGTTAAAAAAAATGGAAAGGAAAGTGGAGAAGTGACCGGATTATTTGCAAGAAGTATTTTGGTCATATCGAACTACTCCTCGAACGTGAACCTTAGAATCTCCATTTACATTAATATATGGGATATATGCGGTGGTACCTTCCAAAACCATTTTTCCATCATAGCACGTTATTGAGTTTTCTGAGGACACTAATAAAGAAAAAAAACAAACTATATTGGATTTAATTAAAGAAAAAAGAAGGTGGGCAGGGTTAAATTTTTTGAATTACCAAACATTAATGAGAAGCAAATATCCCTCAAAGGTTAAACGAAGAGAGTTCAGAATAGAAGACCAAGTTTTAAACAAGATATTTCTCCACACAAAAGAAAAGCATCTCCGAAATTTAAGACCTAATTGGGAAGGCCTATATGAGGTAATAGATCAAGTAAATCTGGGAATATATCGAATCAAGGACAAATAAGGAACAATTTTTCTTCACTCATGGAATATTGAACATCTTAAGTTATATCTAGAAGGTTTTAACGAGGTTCCCTGTTAGTCGATCCATATATATAAAGTTATGTTTCCATCTTAGAAATTATTTATTAATTTTGGACCTAAAGGATTTTCCAATAAAAGTTGACATCTAACTATTAATCTTGGACCTAAAGGGTCTTCTAAAAAAATGTTAGTCTCTAACTATTAATCTTGGACCTAAAGCGTTTTCCAATAAAAATCAGTCTCTAACTATAAATCTTGGATCTAAAGGGTCTTTCAACAAAATTTTGCCTCTAACTATTATTTTTGGACATAAAGTGTCTTCCAACAAAAGTTGGTCTTTAAACTATCAATTTTGGACCCAAAGGGTCTTCCCACAGAAATTAGAAATAAACAAACATGAAAGATAGAACAAAAGGAGTGTTTGTGTTTTATACTCAGCGATCATCTTCATACCCTCAATCCTAATCTTTGGTTGCTAAGCCCCACAACCACCGCGACTCTTTAACCCGGCTTGTCGGTATCATGATCTTCAACATCATAAACCTCATCACCACCTTCACATTTCGTAGTCATTTTTCGGCCGCATTCCAAATCTTTCAAATCCGGTGGTTAATATTAATTTTTAATTTTATTACCGACCCGTCCCACCTGCTAATCGAGTGGTTTTATTCGAGAAGAGACTCTTTCTACTCCTTCTCTCGTACCGTCTTCTCCTAAAATGGTTATAAAAAATAATGTTGAGACAAATGTCGTACAAAGAACCAGCTCACCAATTTTATTATCATTTAATACTCAAACAATTTTTTATACCTACTTAACATTCATCTCACCAAAATAATTTTTTATTTATTTTGTAACTATCTTCGTTTTTTGGATTGATCTTTTTCACAAAATAATTCAAACATTTGAATTCGTTTAACTAGCTCTCACGAACCCTAATATTTGCCTCTAAACTACGAATATCCTAGTAGAGGTCGAATTGCCAGAAAAATATGTTTCACAAAAGATTTTTTGGCCATGCTACCACTGATGGTTCAGCTACTAACATGTGAGCAGCTCACCATCGCTTTTCAGGCTACCGTCAAGTGAGCAGTACCCTTGGTGAAGTTTCATGCCATCGTCCTCTGTATTATCGACTTCAGGTAATATATTCATCTTCGTTCCTTGTTTTTATCTTGCTAAAGTTGTTTTTAAGTTGTTTTGATCGACGAATACCTTTTATCGCCATTTATTTATCTTCCCGAAGTTCTGAGTTGCTTATCAATTGTTACGATCTTTGTTATTTCATATACCAAATTCTTAGCAAAGTAGATTTATGTTTGTAAGTTGATTCATAGTTATATATAGGTTATATTGTTTATTTTATGCATTTATAATAGTTACTGCATTTGTTGTTTACTCTGTTGAAGCTCTTTTTTAGGTTTTCGTATTTTAGCTTGAGGATCGTTTGTTTATGGAGAAGATGAATTTTGTTAGTACATTGGACGAGCGATTTTAATATAAAATTTATAGTTAGGCTTTATAAGGCAGTATGGTTGCACGTTATTTATGTTTAACCGTTTACGCGATTCTAGTGTATAAGTGATGTGCGATTTTAATATAATGTGTTCATTCTATTTACATTTTATGACTTTAGAGGAAAATTGTAGGTATAGGATACGATTTTAGTGTAGCTTTAAAACGATGAACATGAGATTTCTGTGTAAAATAGGTCATGAGATTTATGTGTAAAATAGATCATGCCATTTGTGAGTAAAAGAAGTCCTGCTAGATTTGAGTAAAATAGGTCATGGTATATTGGTTTTGTCATTTTGTGATTTGTGGCTAAAATAAGAAATGCTAGCTTGGTTTGTGACTAGAATAAGCCATGTGACTTGTGAGTAAAATAGGTTATGCTAGATGTGAGTTAAATAGGTCATGAAATTTATGAATAAAATGGATTATGAGATTTGTGAGTAAAATAGGTTATGTTAGATGTGAGTAAAATATGTCATGCTAGATTGGTTTTTTTATTTACATTTGGAGCCTGATTTACGTACAAATGTGTAATCATGCGAGATTGTGAGTAAAAACAATAGATTGCGCTTCATGCAATCATCCAAATTTTCAAATACATTATCACCAACTAGCTTTCTTATAATTTTATGGTTGCAATTGTAGTGACTGTAATACTACTGCGATTGTTTTGTGCTACTAGAATAATTAGCCACCCACTTTGCAAAAAGGTGCCACTACCAGTGCGTTGAATGTTATCCCAATAACAAAATTCCATGCGAATAGACTCGCTACGGAAATAAATCATAAACAAGCCACAAATTCCAAGAGAAAAAAGACTAGACAATTGAAAGTGATCTAATTAAATAGGAAACACAAGACAAAATACCTCACTTTAGAGCTCTTTAATGTCTTCGACATTTATCTAGTTTTTAAAGATAAATAAATGCATATGAGAGATTTGTATACTTGACCATCAAGCCTGAACTGTCCGTGCAGGAATAGAAACCAACGTAACATGGTAGAAATCGGAAACAAATATAGCCTTCCAAAACAATATGATCAGAATTTTCACCTCTAATTTGTTTACAAATATAATTACTTCCAAGTGATTCGCGACGCCTAGTAGACCACAAAGATACCACTATTTTGACAAGATAACGAATTCAAGTATTGACTGCAATACGCTCGCCTCATTCTTAGATGAGGTTCCATCATCACATGAGTGTTAGAATATCAAAAAGTAATATGGAGAGAGAATAAGACTCAATATTAAACTGCAACACAAAATGGCTTTAAATAGCCTACAAGAAGCGCTACATATTCGAAGTCAATAAATAATAGCTTTTATTGACCGGAATAGTAACGTAAAAAATACTAATTGATGTAACATCTAATTATTATATAAGATAATTAAAGCAATTAAATCAATTCCAACAAATCCCTCCCTTACACTGGATATGCCGGATGATCATTATATCCGCAACTTGTTCTTCTGTTCCACAATAAACCAGATTCACAATTTCTAGATTTGTAAGATCTTGTAGATAATGATACCTAACATCGATATACTTCGTGTGCATATGTATCACCGGATTCTTCAAGAGTTTAGTTGAAGAAGTGTTGTCACAATAGATTCCCATACACTCGGATTGTTTAGATATGATTTGTTCCATAATTTCTTTGAGCCATCACAATGACAAGCACAAGATGTTGCAGCAAAGTATTCTGCTTCGGTTATAGACAAAGTAACTACCTTTTGTTTTCTTGAGCTCCAACATATTGCAGCTTCATTGAGATCACCAACATAATCACTGTCCGTGTATTCTCTCACCTTAACCTTCATCTTTGATCATATTTTATAAAAAATGCCAAACTCCATTGTAATTTTTAAGTATCAAAGAAATCTCTTAGCTGCATGCATATGTTCCTCCATTGGTTTGGCCATGAATCGAGACAATAAGCAGACCAAATACATCATGTTAGGTCTTGTAATTGTGATGTACATTAGACAACCCACCAACTTTTTGTATAGAGTAGTATCGACTTCTTTTTCAGCTCCTTCCTTTGAGAGTTTAGAACCTCGGATAATGGAAGTTTTTACTGAATTACAGTCTGTCATGTCAAACCTTTCCAACACCTCATGAGCATACCTTTTCTGTCTTAAGTCAATCCCATATTGGCTTTGAAAAATTTCAACACCAAGAAGAAACCTCATCAAACCAAGATAAGTCATCTCAAATTCTCGTGTCATTGACAACTTAAACTTTTCAATTAACTGTTCATCATTTCGAGTTAAAACTAAATCATCTACATAGAGACTTACCATGATATATTTCACTCCTTCCCTCTTAATTAATAATGTGTGATCATGACTACTTCTGTCAAATCCTTCTTGTTTGAAATACCTCTTTACCCAACAAAACCAAACTCGGGGAGCTTGCTACAAACCATACAAAGCTTTCTTGAGTCAATATACTTTATCTTCTTCACATTTTTGATAAAACCCTATGGTTGATCCACATACACCACTTCTTTCAATTCTCCATATAAGAAATCACTTTTTACATCTAATTGATATAAACTTCCAACTTTTGTGTGCAGCAACAACTAATAAAATTTTGATTGTATCCCATCTTGCAACCGGTGCAAATACTTCATCAGAGTCAATGTCTTCTTCTTGTGCATATCCTTTCACCACCAATCTTGCTTTGTATTTATCCACTTTTCCATATTCATTTAATTTAGTCTTGAAAATCCATTTAACCCGGATTGTTTTTGCATTAGCAGGGAGAGTTACAAGTTCTCATGTGTTGTTTTTCCTCAATGGATTCTATTTTACATTTCATTTCTTCAATCCACTTTGTTTCTTTGATAGTTTCTTTAAAACGCATCAGATCAGCATGAAACATAAATAGTGCCGATATCATTTGTACTTCGGCCTCTTCATATGAAAGCCTTTCTCCACTTTCATAATCTTGCATCCATATTGGTGCTCTATGATTTATTTTCTGATGTGTTTCAGGTTGAGGTGACATGACATTATTTTCACCAATGACATCTTCATCATCAACTTTGATTTCTTCATCATTATCCTCTTTAGTAGTGTCTTCTTCTCTCCATTCAAGACTATCATCTGAATTATTCACATCAACATTCCAATTGCACTTCTCTTCCTCTTCGAATATTACATCCCGACTAATGATAATTTTATTTAAAGTTGGATCATAAATTTGGTATACCTTTGACTCTTCTCTGACTCCAAGTAAAACACACACTTTTGGCTCATGTTATCTAGCTTCATTCTATGTTGTTCAAGGATATGTACCTGACCTATGTAACCAAAAATTCTGAAATAGCTCACACTTGGTTTAATTCCACTCCAGCACTCTTCTGGAACCATATCACTTATAACATTTGTCACACTTCTATTCAACACATGGCACGTCTACTTAGCCGCCTCTGCCCAAAAAATGTTTTTGGCATGCTCTTTTCCGCGAGTAGACATCTGACCATGTTCATGATTGTGCGATTTCGTCTCTCAGATACTCCATTTTGCCGAGGAGTGTAGGCAGCAGTTAGTTGTCTTCTGATTCCATTTTCTTTGCAAAATTGGATGAAGCTATTTGAAGTAAGCTCTCATCCTCTATCAGTTCTCAGACAACATATAAATTTTCCAGCTTGGTTTTTTATAAGGCTTTTGAAGTTTTTAAAAACAACAAAAGCTTCATTTTTTTTATAGACAAAACGTATATCCAACTTTTGCGACTATAATCATCTACCAACAAGAATATTACCTTTCTCCACTATGAGAAACAGGAGATATCGGCCCATATAAGTCTGCATGAACAAGCTTCAATTTCTCTGTTGCTGGACACTGACTTTTCTTTGACATGATTTCCCGATATTACTTTCCAATATTGCATACTTCACACACTTTTGTTACCTCTTTCATTTGAGGTAATCCCTTTACCATTTTATTTTCTTGCATAGTCTTAATGTATGTGTTACTCAAATTCCCATAACACTTGTGTCATAAACTGGATGACTCATCATCTTCAACTTTCAGATACCTATTTAGACAAGAGTTTCTAATTGCAGATATAGTGAACATGCGATTTATTGTCGTTGTAGAGTTTATAATCAAAGCTTTACGAGAATAGTAGATTTTGCATGCTCCTTGTTCGATCAAAATAGTTAAACCACTTTGTTGAAGTTTCCCAACACTCAGTAGATTATTAGTCCATTCTGGAACAAAAAACACATATGTTAATATTTGGGTTAGCCCTTGGACTTCAAACTTCACATTTCCTTTTCCCATCACCTCCATTCATGAGCTATTCCCTAGTTTTACTCCATGTCTAATTTCATTGAGCTCAACAAACCAATCTTTGTTACCTGTCATATGATTTGAGAAACCAGAATCGATAAACCAAACCCCTTTATCTTCAACCTCTTTGATATTCATATGAGCCATTTAAAGTAATTACGCCCCTTCATCGAACTCGACATAGTTTGCTCTTCTTTATCCATTTTAGCACTCAAATTGATAATGTCCTAGATTATGACACCTGAAGCACTCAACGTGAGCTTTGCTAATAGTCCATCCTCTTCCACTTCTTCCTCTGCCTCTGGAGAAATTACTTCCCCCTCTGCCAAAATTACTTCTTCCACTGCCTTGTCCATAACTGCGATCTTCTTCAGAGACCCTGCGTCATAGCTTCTATTCATGAACAAGTAATGAACTTTGCAACTCATCGAATTTTATTTGATCAATATCTTTTGACTCATTAATTGAACATACAATATAATTGAAATCAACCGCCATCGTGCGTAGGATTTTCTCAACAATATTTACATCTTCCATGTCTTCTCCACAGTTTCTCATGTTATTTGTTATGACCATGACTATTCTAAAATAATATGTCATTATCTCACCATTCTTCATCTCCTTTGTTTCAAACAATCTTCGAAGCCTCTGGAGTTGAGCATACTTCACTCTTTCATTGCCACGATACTTGATTTTCATTGCTTCCCAAAGTTGTTTGGATGTCTAATTTTGAGTAATGGTCTTCAAAATAGTACTGTCGATGCATTGAAACAAGTAACTCTTTTCCTTCAAATCTTTAAGCCTAGATTCATCCAACATCTTTTGCTGCACTGTTGTTAACACTTCACCTTCTCCAGGTTCTTGGTAACCTGGTTGAATCACACACCAATACTCTTTTGAACGTAAGATATTTTCCATGAGTAAACTCTAGTGATCGTAATCTCCATCAAATTTGGACACACATGGGGCACTGAAATTGTTCGAATCATATACCATTTTTTCACACTTTCTTCACTATTGTTTCACACTTTCTTCACTTAAATACTCTTGTTTTACTCAAACACACATACTTCACTCTTTCAGTGTTTCACTCAGACCCACATACCTCACTTTTTTGTGTTTCACTCAGACCCACATACCTCACTTTTTTGTGTTTCACTCAGACACACATACCTCACTTTTTCTGTGTTTCACTCAGACACACATACCTCACTTTTTCTGTGTTTCACTCAGACACACATACCTCACTTTTTCTGTGTTTCACTCAGACACACATACCTCACTTTTTCTGTGTTTCACTCAGACACACGTACCTTACTCTTTCCGTGTTTCACTCAGACACACATACCTTACTCTTTTTGTGTTTCACTCAGACATACATATCTCACTCTTTTTGTATTTCACTCAGACATACATACCTTACTCTCACTCAAATTGTTTTACTCAAACACACATATCTTACTCTGATACCATGTTAGAATATCAAAGAGTTACATGTAGAGAGAATAAGACCGATGTATTAAACTGCAACACAAAATGGATTTAAATAGCCTACAAGAAGCGTTACATATTCTAATTAATAAATGATAACTTTTATTGACCGGAATAATAACGTCTAAAATACTAATTAACGTAACGTCTAAAATACTAATTGATGTAACGTATAATTATTAAATAAGATAATTAAAATAATTAAATCAATTAAAACAAAGTGAAGGTACATGAAGAAGATGCAAATTTATCCATCCAGAACGAAACCTAACAGCTGACGATCATCATCACTTCAAAACACTAAGAACTTGTAATTATTTCAAAACGGTAATTAGAAAGCATACAGAAATTGGCAATAAACAAACAAGAAAGACACAATAAAATGAGTGTTTGTCCTTTGTACTTAACGATCATCTTCATACCCTCAATTGTAATCTTTGGTCGCTAAGACCCACAACCACCGTGACTCTTTAACCCGGCTTGCGGTATCATGATCTTGAAGATTATAAAGTTCATCACAATCTTTGACCCGGCTTGGGATATCATGATCTTGAACATTATAAAGCTCATCACTATCCTCACATTTTGTACTCTATTTTTGGTCGCATTCCAAGTCTTTCTAATTATGTGGTTAGTTAAGAGTGCATTTTAATTTATTACTGACTGGACGGAGCTACTAATCGAGTGAATTACTCGAGAGTAAACGCTTTATACATCTTCTCTCATAGAGTCCATAGGAGACAATTTTCACCTAAATAAAAGCTTCATTTATAAAGCTTAAATATTCATCTGTATCCGAGATCAAACTTATAACTATCCGACTAACAAATACAAAAAAATATACACTTTTATATAAATTAAAATTTAAGTGCGTTCGCTTACAATACATTCTTTGTTATATTTGAATATGATTGGTTAGTTTTTATATAACGGCGTTCAACGATTAAAAAAACAACGTCTCGCGTTTTGTCCATCAGACGGAGCCTGTTGCTTTTCAAGCTAGTGAGCCTCAAAACCCGTGAAAATCCCTCACATTTTATCTATTTAAAGCTTTAATCACAATTTCTTTATCTCTGCTATTACCTTTATTACCTCTACAGTCCTTCAAGTATTTTGCTTTGTTATTCCGTTTCCGAGAAAAAATCACATTGGTACGCATGTGATTTGTATGATGACCCGTTTTATATTATTTATTTTAGTTATATTTTAGTTTTCCTTATCAATAATTTAATATCTTATTTAAATTATTGTAAGATTGCACTTTTCCCTCCTTTGAATCTCTTATATGTTTATTAATATGAAATTAGCATGTTGGAATGTTCGCGGCCTAAATGATCCCGTCCGTCAAAAGGACGTCCGAGATTTTGTTTTTTCTAATAACATTAATATGATATGTCTCATGGAAACGAATGTTAATACTAACAATGTTAACCTCATTATGAAAACTATACTCCTTTGGTGGCACTATCTCACAAACCATCATTGCCACCACTATAGTTGTATTTGGATTGCTTGGAACCCAAGTGTATTCAGCATTACCCCTATTTATTCCTCTCCCCAGCCCATGCACTGCAACATTACCTGAACTTCCAATAACAAGAGCTTTTTCACCACCGTTATTTATGGATTCAATAACCCTCCCGAGCGCTCCCCGCTCTGGAAGGACTTGGTCTCCATATCCCAGACCCTCCATTCTTTCCCCTGGATTGTTCTGGGGGATTTTAATGTTATTCGTGATCCCCATGAAAGAACCAATAATGAAACCCGTTGGAACAACTCTATCACTGACTTTAATGACTGTTGCCGAGACTGTAATCTGGATGAACTTCGTACCTATGATTTTAAATATTCATGGTTCAACCACCAAATTGATAACCCCATCTCCTACCGTATTGATAGAGCCCTGGTCAACAACCATTGGGACAACGTCTTCTCGAACTCTTTTTCCCATCTCGACCCTCCTCGTACCTCGGACCACACCCTTATCATTCTCTTCCTTACCACTCTCCGTGTCCCTCAACCCAAACCGTTCAAGTATTTTAACATGTGGTATATCCAACCTATCTTCCTAGAAATTGTCTCCAATAGTTGGTCTATCCTCTGTCATAAAAGCCATATGCAATCTATTATTTGTAAGCTGGACCGACTTGCCCCCGCCCTTGACAGCCTCAATAGGAGAGAATTGAGCGATATCAATCTTGGAGTGGACAAAACCCAATCTGCCCTTGCCCTCGTCCAACAAACCTTGGCTTCTAACCCGACAGATCCCTCTCTTTTACGGATTGAGAGGGATGCAACAAATAACTATACCTTCTTCAGTCATGCGGAGGAATCCTTCCTCAAGCAGAAGCCTAGAGAGACCTGGCTTAAACTGGGGGACAAAAACTCTAAGTTTTTTCACAACAACATTAAAGTCCGCAGAGCTCGCAATAAAATCTTATTTGTTACCACCCATGATGGAAGGGTCAGTTTTAACCCTAGATTAATATCATCCACCTACCTCTCCCACTTTAAAAACCGTTTAGGCACTCCTAGCCCGGATGGATACCCATGCCTTAATAGGGTTAGATCTCTTCTTAATATAGTCGTCACCCCGACGGATAAACCTAAAATGACTAAGCCCATTATGGATGATGAAATCAAGGTTGCCCTTCGTGACATTGATAGTGACAAGGCCCCTGGGCCGGACGGCTTTAATGTTGGTTTCTTCTAAACCTGCTGGGCCATTGTGGGCCCTGATATCTGTGCGGCTAGCACTTCTTCCACCATGGTAAAATGGACTCGGAGTGGAATAAAACCCTCATTGCTCTTATCCCTAAAATTGATAACCCATCTTCACCTTCCGACTACAGACCCATTTCATGTTGTAATGTCATTTACAAGATTATTTCAAAAATCCTTGCGAACAGAATCAAACCCACCTTTACAGACCTCATTGACCCCTCCCAATCTGCTTTTGTGTATGGCCGCTCCATTGCGGATAACATTCTCCAAACCCAGGACCTTATGCATGACTATCATACCAACCGGAGAGGCCCTCGTTGTGTCCTTAAGATTGACCTCATGAAGGCCTTTGATAACGTCCAATGGGAGCTCATCCTTGATGCTCTCTATGCGATGGACTACCTATTGAAATGATTGGTTGGATCATTCATTGTATTACCACCCGTTCTTATGTTGTTTGAAAAGAATTTAATTGTTCCATTCTTCTATTTTTCTTTAACAGATCCAACTATGTGCGGTTTCCCTTGTCATTCGTTTCCTTAAAATATTCACTAAGCCTGAATGAGGGAGAAATTGTTTCCGAATGTACTACTGCATCCATCCCATAAACAAGTGCGAATGGTGATTATTGTGTTGTGGTCCGAGGAGTTGTTTAATAAGCCCACAAAAATTCTTGTAGATAATCTGGCCATTTTCCAGCCTTACCCTCCAAATTTTTCTTTGGCCCATCTAGAATTGTCCGATAGTCACCTCAACTTGGTCATTTACTTGGGGATGAAAATGTGCTGAAAAGTATTGTTGTATCCCCTTAGATGCACAAAAATATTTCATCTCTTTGTTATCGAACTGTGGTCCGTTATCCATTGTAATTTTTCTTGGAACCCCAAAACGACAAGAGATGTTAGAGACAATAAATCTGATCACATCCTTAGCTCGTGTCCCTGCCAAAGGTTCAACTTCCACCCACTTAGAAAAATAATCGACTGCATCAATGATTGTCTGTGGACCTCCAGATGTCATCGATAATGGTCTGACCAGGTCAGTGCCCTATCGGTCAAATGGTAAAGACTCAAGTATTGATTCGAGGGGCACACCTGGTGCATGGATTGCATTAGAAAATCTTTGGCAAGTATCACATTTGTGCACTAATTCCTTAGCATCCAACGAGAGGGTTGGCCAGTAATACCTAGATATTGTAGCCACAATGCGATGATCCTTCCGTATCATGCAACTTTGAAAGTATCATCTACGACTCATCTCTTTCTAAGCATCGGAGTACAGGCCGACTAAAATATTTTTTATACAGTACATCTCCGAGTACAACATACCCGTATGTCGTAAAGCTTATTCTTTTAGTCACCACCTTGTTAACTGGAAACACGTCATTCACCAAACATTCTTGGATCTCGCTCCTCCACTCCTTTGTTATACTTGTAGAAATTTGGAAAGCTTCAACACATATTTCAACTAGTTCGGATCTGGTGAGTTCAATTATCAAGAGAGTTGTTTTAGAAAAAAGTAATACGCGAGTTTTACACACAGATTGTTTTTAGAGAGAGAAAGTCAGAGCACAGTTGAGTTAGATAAAAAAGTGTTCAACCCCTTTATTAGTTCAGCCTTTCCCTTTATATAGAGGCGTTATGACTCAGTTTTAAACTGAAAACGGTTACATAAACGGATAAGTTACCCTTAGTCCTCAATAGAATTAGATAATCATAATTGATCCACTAAACTTATATTATTTACCTTTAGTCCTTAAATTTCTACCTCCATATCAGTAGCCCCCTAGTTCTCATGTCAGTAGATGAATGAGAACTAAATGTCTTCGAATCGGGCCAGAGGCCATATCAGAAAACTTGAAGTAAAAAACTCAATAATATATTTTCTTTCTCCTCGAATCTTTTCAGACACAAATTTAAAATATAATCATCGGATTTTCCAAACGCGCCCACACATCAGAACTCAAATTCAAAAATGGTAATCATCGAATTTTGCAAACGCGCCACACATCAGAGCTCAAATTCAAAAATGGTAATCATCGAATTTTGCCAAACGTGCCCATAAATCATAATTCTCAAGGAAATGACTTTACTTCGAAGAAATGACTTTACTTCGAAATTACTTCGAGGTAACTCTTTATAAAATCTAACCGTTCAGATTCATCATGAATACATAGCTACTAGACTCATAGCTAGCTAGCTAGTCTGACATATGTCGAACTCATAATAATATCACTGTTTCGTATTCAGCCCAATCATCACAAAGTTTTTTCCACTTTTACACATCTTCTCATCCTTCTACAAATTCGTTAGTAACTTCATTTTCACTCTCGCGATCTAAATTCCTTGAGAGATAAAAAACACACCCTTGGCTACCTTCAACGTATTCTTTAACTTTCCCAGCATCTTTATCGGAAAACTCATACTTTCTGATCAAAACCCATATTTTCTGGTCATTCTCTACCTAGTTTATGAGAGAAAAACCCAAAAACCAGAAGATCCTAGGCTAAGATACCCAAAAAACCTAAATCTCCGAAGCCTGACGATAATCTAGTCTTCAGATCATACGATTACTTTTTCATTACTAAAAGAACAGAGGAGTACAAGGCCGCTGGATTAATCAACAACGCTCCCGTTAGAACAGCCACTAAAACCACTTATTACGGAAATTTTGATCCAATCAAAGTTCCTGTTCTTTCACCTCCTCCTGCTACCGAAGTGCATTATTCTTCTAGGGTTCAAACATCCAGAACACCTCGAGCCTCTTCTTCTCAAATTAGAGCTTCACCTCTGATTAGTGAAAAATCAAGCAAATCCCCCTCGAAACAAATCTCAATTACTCATTCTTCAACTTGTCCTCCACCAACCCATAAAAGAAAAACTTTCATAGCCATTAAAGATGATTATGATGTTACTCTAACTTCTCCCTCCTCAAATCCATCTACTCAGTCTCCTTCTCGGAAAGAAATAATCGAAGAAGCTCCATTACCTTAACCAAATCCTACCAAAGATCCTCCCCAATTAAGAGATGAAACATCAAAAGCCGATGAAGCTGATTCCGAGGCTACTAAGTCTGGTAATGAAGTTGAATCCGATGAAAGAGACTCAGAAACTGCCACAGAAAAGAAAGTTCACAAGCCTAAAAAAAAGGAAAAAGGTATTATTTCCGATGAGGAAAGAGAAGCTATTGGCAGAAACTTGAGAGATCTTGATGCTGACTATATTATCGAGCTAAAGAAGGTTCGATATATATACTATCAAGAGAGTCAAGCATCAGACTTAAAGAAACAATGGGGATGGGAGACAACATGACCATTCAACAACCTAAAAAATGGGAAACTCCCTTAGATTGCAAAGACGAAGAAATGGTGGTCTACCCCGAAATCATCAACTAGGGTCTTCGGTTTCCACTGGATCCTATGATCGTAGAGTACTTCGAACTTCTCAACCTATGCCTAACTCAAGTGACACTAAATCAGTGGTTCACTCTCATATATGTGATTATGTCATCTCGGTTGTCCAAGATTTCGATCAACATCAAGGATTTCATATCCTTGATAAAATTATCAAAAGGTCCGAAACTCATCTTCTACTACCTCACTTTAGTCGATGATTTAAAAATCATCAATGATCTCCTGGAAGTGGACAAACTTTGGAAAGAAAAGTTTATCTTTATCTCAAGAGCATGGGAGAACGAAAAAGAAGTATCTGATGTCAACCTGTCAAAACTAAATCCCATCTGGAGAAGAAACCGTTAGTACTTCGAATATTATACGTTTTAAGATAGATGTCATATGTTGTCTTCCTCATTTATTATTTATTTATATGATTATTTCAGCAATTCCGAGGCGATATGCTATTTGTTGGTCAACAGCCAAGGAAATTTTCAAAAAGCTTGCCGCTTGGGCCGAAAAAGAGTGGAACAACGCTTTCCACATTGCCTTCTAACCGAGCAACTTCATCAACGGTTATCTCTTTCCGATCACAACGAGATCCTTTCCTCCTCAAAATTTAATGGATGAACTCAATCCTCATCACGCTTGCAAAAGATTAGTTCAACCTGATTGCAAGGTATTCCTCCCTAACCGCAACAAGTAAAAAATTCATCTACCTTAAAAGAAAAAGAAATCAAAAAAATTAAATAAAAAATAAAAAGGCAGCTAGCACATCAGGTGCTAGCCATTCAATGCAGTCAAAGCCTAAACACTGCAAAAGAAAGGTAGGAGAACAGACTATTTCACCCATCGAAGAAGCAGAGGAGGAAGAACCTTCTTCGAAGAAAAAGAAAACTTCCACCAGTCCTCATGGGAAGAAAAACAAACAATCAAAATTTACTGAATATACATTGGTCAATGAGGACAAAGTCATAACTGTTGGGAATCAGCAAAGTCCTCCTCTTGAAAATAAGACAACCAATAATGATGCTCCGATCATCATCGAGGCAAATGCAAATGATGGTAATCAGAACGCCGACCACTTCGATCACGAAAACTTTATTAATTTCAACGAGTCACAGGAGCTTGCTAGAGAAGACCATCCTGTCCTCCAAGATATTCAAAGTCATATGCACCCTTTTAGGAGAAAGACGATTGTCGAAGTGTCTCTAGAAATCATCTGTCCCTCTGTTCCAACTATAACTTTGGACATGATTCCTCGTCCTAGCCCAAACGTTTTTCCTTCTCCTACGTCCAATCCTGATGTTATTCCTGCACTCTAACCATTTTATGAGCTTGATGTTGCTGCAAAGGCGTTTTCTTCATAAGTTGAGGCTTCTCATAGTCATTTGAAATAATTGGCCAAAGACATGGTCCGCTACAAGGAAATTGCTGAAGCCGATTTTTTTTTAAGGGAAACGTTTTAGGATAAAGTGGTCGAGCAATTCCACATGTTAGAGGCAGCAAGATCTCAATTTATTCGAGGAACTTTTCTTGCTTCCAGCGAAGCAAAAAATAAATAATTGACGAATGAGATAACCAAATTAAAGGGTGATTTTGAGAAGGAAAATGAAGTTGTTGTTGCTGTTGCAGAAACCGAATGTTCTAAAGACATGCTGGCTGCCATTAATAGTGGCAAAGAAGAGATAACCATCACTCTTCTTCGAGAGCTTCATGCAACTTATCCAAAAGTTAATCTCTCAAGGTTTTGGAACGACATTCCCATCAAACAACATCCTAGTTAATCTCTCAAGGTTTTACCACTACTGGATTTGCCGTCCATAAATGATACTGTGACTTCCTTATGTGTCTGACCTTGGATAACCGATCCACCTCAAAATCAATTGCTTATGCCTTCTCCGAAGAGAATTCCCTTCTTTTCTGAATCACTGGTTTCACCTTCGGATCAATAGGGAAACTATGACGAATCATCTCGATTGGTACTCTTGTTACATCCTTCGTTTTCCAAGAGAAAACGTCAAAGTTAGAAGACAAAAATTCTAGAAGTTGTTGACGTAAAAATGGGGTCAGTATGGTTCTAATTCGAAGCACTATTCCTTCCGAAAAAGTATACTCCTCTATTTCTTCACTTACTATTAAAGACCCTGTGGTGTTCCTCGGATCACTAACTCTTTCTTCAAAATCCAAAGTTAACCCCTCTGACTGCTATTCATGCATCAGATCTCCATTATTGGCTCCCCAAATTCGAAGCGCAGTGACATAACATTCTCTAGCTATTTTCTGGTCGCTTCGAACGACGCCGACCCGATCCCTTATCACATACTTGAAACATTGGTGAACTGTTGACACAACCCCATACATTCTAGAAAGCCATGACCTTCCAAAAATGGTTTCCTTAAAATCATATATGATACCGCCATGGCCATGGATCTCGAGTACTAAATACCTAATGTAATAAAGTATTTTTTTTCTTTGATGTGTGGAATAGTCACTTAACATATGAGGCTATTGTAATAGACTCGTAGAATACATTGCCAATGGATAACATAATGAAACGGATCCTAAAAGAGCTTATTAGGCTTCAAAATACCATAAAATAACTTTCAACAATAAGCTTTATAATGATATTAATCCTTATTTTTCCTTCTTAAACACAACCTCCTCAAAATCCAAGAAAATATATTGTATGAACCCTTGAGTCCCCATATAATGGTTGTCAAACTATAACTCAATTTAAATTTCATTTTTCAACCAATTGAAAGAATCATTTTTCAAAAGAATAATTCTTCAAATAAAACTTCAAGATATTTGGTTAAAATTAAGATTCATAACACAAATTATTTTTATAATTCTCTAAACAAAATGTAACATTCAAAATAAAATTATAACAACTGAAATAAGAAAATTAATGAGATCGGATTTGGTTAAAGATAATATTTGAAGTATTAATATATAAATTTAAGAGAGAGAGAGAGAGAGATGGTTCTAATGAAAACAACACACATATCATGAAATTATGACTTTAAACAACTACTTATATTTAGATTTTTTCAATATCTAAATTAATTAACACTTCATGTAGTTTATTAAATCTCTTTAATTTAAGTCACTCTAATAATTAGTTTCAAATTATTAGAGTCTCAGCGTACTTGCCAGTTTAGGGGACCATGATATTTATTGGACTCTTTAAAACCTAATAAATGAGCCCTCCATCAAGAACCACATCAACCTAATTGGTATCCACAATATAAACTTACATGATACTTAATTATAATATGTAAGTCCAATATAATGTATGTTGATTATATTTATTAAATTAAATATATAACAACATGTTTGGATACTTTGTATCTACATGTAATGAAATATTTATAGTTCACAATATAATTATAATGTTAGATTTGTTGAAAAATTTGTTTGTTTTTATTGTGTGGATGTTTTAAATTTAATTTACTTACATCTGTATGTATGTGAAACCAAATTAGGTTAAGAATGTGATTTTCTAAGTTGACAAACATCACATAATTTCATTTCTTTACTTAAATCGTAGGAAGATTGTATTATTTTCTAGAAATAATTATAAAACTCGACAAGAATGATAAAAAAGTCTCATATTTCACCCTTATTTTAGATAATTCAAGTAGATGATTCATGTTAGTCATGATAGTTCCTCCTGCAAAAAGACTAAACCACCTCAACAAGAAGAGGTTCAAGAACAAACTCATACCACCCAGTTGAGGCTCAAGTTCAGCCAGACAATACAACAAAACTGACTCAGCAAAGTGTCCAACAAGCAACAATTGAAGTTTCCAAATCACCAGAAATTCAAGAAAATGAAACATGCCCTTTAACACATCAGGATCTAAACTCAAAAACAAATCCCTCACCTGAATATTTGAAGAACCCTGAAGAATAAATGCAAAATACTGATATAGCTGAAGTAATAAAGTCTTTATAGCAATACTCTTCCCCTTCTGATGACTCAACTGGTTACACTACTCCAAATAAGAATAATACAGGCAGTCTCCCTAACTCACCAACATTTAGCAAAAGAAATGCAGATTCAAGCTTTCAAAAATTCCTCAACAGGCAGCTTAAACTATTAGGACCAAAGATGAAACACCTAACAGTCCAGTCTCTTCCTTATAAAGATATATGAAGGTCTGCCATAATTAACCATAAATGATCAAAGATCTATGTTGAAATCTGAGAGGTGCTAGTAACATAAGCACTATCAGAAGGCTAAAATCAATCATAAAGAATGAAAAAAATCTCACTATTATGCATTCAAGAGCCAATAATAGCAAGCAAAAAAATTGAGTCACTTTCTTCAAAGTTAAGTTACCTGAATTTCTTTACAAATGTATCAAATAAAATATGGATTTTCTGGTCTGCTGAATTGCAAATTGATATTATCCTTGATAGTGTACAATGCATATATTCTAATGTTACTCATTATCTACTTGATAAGCCTTTCTTTATTACTTACATATATGCTAAATAACAAACTCTAATAGAAAATATCTTTGAGAGTCACTTAGAAACATAGCCACTTCAGTTAAAGAATGGCTCTTGATGTGGGATTTTAACATTGTGTTATCACCTAGTGAACAAACAAGTTGTGTAAACTTTTGCTATCAAAGTTTTTCTAATTTTAATGATGTCATTAAAGATTGTTTTATTGAAGATGCAGGGTTTTCAGGAAAAAAAATCACTTGGAAAAATAAAACAAGGTGGAAGCGTCTTGATAGGGTGTTGATCAATCAAGCATGGGGTGATTATTTTGCTGAAAATAGAGTCACCCACCTTGCTCGAACGTGTTCAGACCATACACAATTGTGTATATCGCTAACTAAAGAAAGAAACAATGTCATAAAGAGCTTTAAATTCATCAATGCTTGGACATTGGATGAAGAATTTCTGAACACAGTTGAAGCTAGTTGGAATGGACATATGAATGACAACCCTTTATTCATCTTCTGGAACAAACATAAAAGGCTAAAGGAAGCCTTGAAAAGGTGGAACAAGTCTCATTTTAAGAACATGATAAGATGTCTCAAACGGAAGAGGACTTGAAGATTAAGGATCTGGAGTTCTCTACTTCTAACAATCAAGAATCTAAAATAGCTTTTGCTAAAGCTAATGCAGAACACCTTCTTGTACTATCTATGAAAGAAAATTATTGGAAGCAAAAATGCTATTCCAATTGGCTCCATGATGGTGATAGAAACATAAAATTTACCACAACTTTGTTAAGAGGAGAAGAAGAAAATCTAGAATAGCTGACATCAAAGTCAACAACAAATGGTGTTATGATAAGGACACCATTAAAGCATCTGCAGAAGAATACTTTAAAAGCATTCTCTCATCTCCTTCTTATACTAATAAAGAATAGCAGGACATCTATATGAATAGCGAGCTCTATACAAAGTCTAAACTCTGAAGGAGCTACAGTGTTGATGGTTTTAACATATTGTTCTTCACCAAATGTTGGCATATCATTGAGGAGGACCTCGCCAATGCAATAAAATCCTTCTTCAAAGGAAATACTATACCTAAAGCGATTCTTGCAACTGGAGTTTGCTTAATATCTAATGTAGGTACCTCTTATTTCTGAAATCAGTTCAGGCCAATTAGCCTCTGCACGCTGCTAAACATGATTATGTGTAAACTGTTTAACAACAGGTTATCTCTTCTCTTGCCTAAGCTGATTTTTGAATTTTAGGGTGCATATGTGAAAGGTAGAATTATCAACGAGAATATACTCATTGCAAAGGAGCTGGCTCATGACAGTAACAAGAAAAAAAAAAGCTAGAAATATCATTATAAAGGTTGACATGTCAAAAGCATTTGATAACCTATCTCATTGTTTCATACTAAAGGTTATTCAATGCGATGGATTCAGCAACAAGGTTATATATTTAATTTCTAACATTATCAATTATCAAGTCAGTACATGTTTCTATATTTATAAATGGTGAATCAATTGGCTTCTTCAAAATGAACAGAGGTATAAGACAAGGGACCCTCTGTCCCCTAGTCTGTTTATAATCTCTGAAGAAGTCCTATTAAGAGGGCTACACGAGATGTTTAAAAAAGACAAATCTCTTAAGTATTCAAATATCACATACACACTTCATTGACGTAGACCACTTAAGGCTTAAACGTGCTTAAAAGTAACATATTACATATAAAACACAACCTATATCGCTAATATGATACATCTGGGGAAACATACTAACATGTATTTATGAATTTGAAAAAAACACTATTAATTATATGTTAATTGGTTAAGTACCGGTGAAACTCTCAATTGGGTTGATTCCTATACTTCTATTAAAACCTTAATGATTTGTGTTTTGATGATTTTATTTCCCTTCATAGTTAATTCAACATATTTCTAAATAAAAATGATTGAAACATACATATAATCATATATCGATTCACCAATTGATGGAGTATATCAAATAACTCTTTTTTCTATATATATATATATATATATATATATATATATATATACTTTGTAGCATAAATAGTAAATTGTTAATACTAAAAATGGGAAAATTTACTTGATAGATTGTTTGTAATAAAAGAGTAGATCTGATCTTTTTATATCACTTATACATATATTATATATGATTCAGTCTCTTAAATCGTGAAAAACTAAAGTTTATGGTGAATCCAGTTTAATTATATTACACTATTTTATTCCACTATGCACTAAACGATGATAACCTATTAAATTGATTTAATAAATTTAATCTATAAATTTATTTAATTCTAAATTTATTAATTTACTTTTAAATATTAATATCTATGATCAATCAATTCTACACCGCCCAAATTGGACCTATTATTTACATTTATATTTGTGTTATATATTTTCATATTAATTTAAAAGGAATTGCTAAAAAAAGACCAAAACTATTTTGTGAAGTTGTATTTTTAATTTTTAAGTATTTACATTTTTGCTACTCATTTAAAAGCCTAAAAAAAATTAGAATTCTATTTAACTATGTTTTATGCCATTATTTACTCCATAAAGTTATAAGTCAAAAATATATACTCTTACTTAACATTTTATTTCGTAAAACTCACTAAAATCATAAAAATTCAAAACCTAAACTAATTAAAACTCTATTTTTTCGAACTTTGTAAAATTTAAAAATATGATCGAAATGATAACAAAATCTGACCAACATAGACATGAAAGATGTACACACCCTTCTATATTTATTTTTTGAAAAAGTATATTTTTTAAGAAACAAAAAGACGCTCAATACCGTCCGATGATGTCGTCCAAGTGGTGTTCGTCTCCATCATCCTAATAAAGAAAATGACATTTTCCGCCAGGAAAATAGCGGACACAATGACCTGGGCGCCATGTCATGGCATAAAAAATAGTATTGACGCCATGTCATGGGGGAAACGACGACCTAGGCCAATAGCATGGTGCTTAGGTTATACGCTAGGACATGATGCAAACGCCATCATGTCCGACATGGTATTGACAGATTGGCTTATATCAAATATTTTTTAACTTGTTGATATTTATCTTTTATTTATCTATTTTTGTAACTTTTTATCACGTTATCACTAAGTAAAGACAAATACCAACTAAAAACAATATCAGTTTTTAAAACAAAACACTCGTTGTGATTTGGAAAACCTTTCTAATAACTATGATATAAGTATGTTTTTTTCAAAATAAGGTATTAAATGTTTATGATATATTAGTGGATTTCAAGGTAAGAAGTGATATTTTAATTGATAATGTTTGTGTTAACTTCTTTAGTTTTAATTTTAGTTTAATTATCTTAATTTTAGTGAAAAAAATATATATTTAGATATAGAAAGTAGAGAGAATAGAGAAGAAGAAAAATTTCCAAAACAATAATGGTAACTTCACGAACTAATTTTGGTTTTTTAGTACCATTTGACGGACTAATTTTGTTTGTTTTTACAATTTTCTAAATGAATTTACAGATTTATTGTTAATTGTTTAGTGATGATTTTTTATATATTAATGTTTGAAATGATTATTTGCAAGAGCGTGAGATGAGGCTATATGCCCAATATACTAGTCATAGGGTTTGGAGTTTAGAAGCTCAGGATATGGTTCGAGCGGTATTGGATATCACACCTTCCGGCAGGCTCATCGAGCCGTTATCATGTATGCTTACGCAGTGCAACATCACCGAGATATTCTTATAGCATTGGAATCACGAAACTAATAGTTTCTTTTCAGTTTCGGTGAGATGACGATCAATCTCGATGATGTTCATACCATATTGGGGTTGGAGGTCCGAGGTGATTTGGCTACTCTTCTCATTATAGCTGACAAGTCGCAAGTCATGCGTGATGCTGCGTTACTACTCGGTATTGATGATGAGACATTTGTCAGGAAGGTCGAGTTACCTTTTGGAGGAGTTCGCAAATGAGTGAAGTTGAATGATCCAAAATCCGAGTGAGCTTGTTAAGCCAATGACTTTGTTCATAAAGCCAATGACTTTGCATTTATATTTTCAAAGTTTAGTTTTACTTTTTCTTTACCGCTTAGTTTAACTCGGGGAATAATATCTAGTTTTCTCCAATGCTCGTCTATAATTTAGGTCGATACATAACCGTCCGTTCTACGGATTGGCTCTCGCTTATGGTTATATGGTAAACCTTATGTCATACGATCGATGCAAGCACATGAATATTTTTCACCTCCACATTTCTCAAGATACTTGTTGTACACTATCATCAAAGCAATAAGTGATACATACCCCCGTAGTAGTTTGAAAGGATTAAAATATTGAAATCGATGAATAAGGTGATACTTGGTTAACTTCGTCATTCTTTTATGGTCAAATCTTGCAACACTAACAAACCATGAACTTTCTCCCAAAGGCCTTCAAAATTCAATTGTCTTGACCCGATATATTGTTTCAAAGTAGTGTGCGAGCTTTCCGCTCTATTGGAGATGTGATTGTTAAGATGCATGATTTTGGTAGTGTAGGCATGAACAAACCTCTTTTTATATTGCTTAATCCACGAGTCTATGAAATAATCGACCTCTTTATCGTCTTCTTTGAAAATCGTTCGCATTTTAACCAACCTCTCGTTCACTCGGTCAACAATGATCGACAAAATGACGTCATTCCAAGATGTCAAACATGTGTTTAACTCATTGCCATTATTAATGTTTTAGCTTTCCACTTACATTCTTGTTGATATGTCATTCACATAACATGTGACTTGCGCTTGGAAATAGTTTATCTATGTTATTCATCAAAGCAAGTTCACATTCTGTGATTATAATACAAAGCAACTCACAAACATTTCCCTTAATTACTCTTTTCAAACATCCCAATGGCCATACGTAGTTGTCTTGTTTTTCTTTTGCCATGAATGTGAAGCCAATGCAAAACGTTTTGTTAGTCGATGTTATCCCGACTACTTCAATCAAATATATCCCATATATAATAACTTTGTATGTGTTATGGATGATTACCACCGTGGGAAGGTCTGTAGTAAATCGATACTAAGCGGGTGTGCAAAAAATAAATCGGTTATCCCATTCAAGCCATCATTCGCCATCTGTTTCCAATATATTTATTTGTGCATTTGTAATTTTGCTAACAAACATTGCATTTGTGAACGACCAGCATCTTAAACCAACCTTTTTCTTTGACAGTGAATGTATACGTGACATATATTGGATGCATTATCCGGATCAGCCTTCTTTAATGCAGCAAATATTTAACGTGGAGTTGTACCTTCACCGTTAAAACATCGACGAGATATTTTTCGTTTGGTTTTAACTTCGACCATTACAAATGTCATTGCACGTACACAATTGGATCATGGGTGTGCTTGCCGTAAAGAACACTTAAAACCCACTCATCATCACCTTTAACTGGACTACCTACCAAATGAAAAAGGGTAATTGATTTTTTTGCTACCAGTAGGCTTACGTTTATGGTCGCACTCATTAACAGTAGAATTAAATATATTGGATCACTCATATTTATAATTTACTATGATATTTCTCTTTTCCCCGGTTCCCTAAATGCTATCTTAAGTGAGAATCCTAACGACTTTCCTGTACTTTTGATCCACTCGATCATCAACTCTAGACTTCTTCGTGAGTTATAAAATGGTGAGCGATGTCCGTAACATTTAGTATTTCGCATTAGGTATTATCGTGCAATAGATATAAAGTAAACAAATCAATACCATTCCGTTATGCATAAGGCCGAATGCGCCTTCATCCAACCATGGCATAGCAAAATAATGCACCCACCCGCCACACCGGTGGCGGAAGGTTCCGCATACTACATGGATGTCGTTCCATTACGGAATCGAGCAAATTTGCAGTGGTTTTTTTTAAGAATCTATTATTTTACTCCTCCGTCTCATAATGTTAGACGTTTTAGGAGAGATATTTTGTCTCATATTAATAGTCGTTTTTTTTAAAGCAGTATTAATTACAACTCTTACACTTTCCACCAATAATATTTTTTATTGACTACACAAACTTCTCATCCCACCAATCAAAATTATTTTTTGTTTATTTTTCCAAAGCAATTATTGTTTTTCTTGATATTGGTGAAACAACATTAAACGTCTCTTATTATGAGACAGAAGGAGTACATATGAAAGTACCTGACTGCTATTTCTTTTTTGTTCATACTTCCACACAAAGACAGAGCTGGAAGATTTAACCCAGAAGTAGGGGTGGCAAATGGTTCTGGAACCACGGTTCAAAACTGACAATCTGCTTATGAACTGGCGGTTTACCTGCGAAACTGGCCCATTGGGACTGCAAACTGGCAGGACCGCAACCCGCCAGGACCGCAAACCATTAGGACCGCCAGACCGTCAGGACCGCATAAGGAGTAACCCGGCAGGACTGCAACCCGGCAGGACTGCAACCCGGAAGGACTGCGAAACCACGGTTTATTTGTAAAAAACCGCGGTTTATTGGTAAATATTATAAATGTTTTATTTATTTTATAACCAAAATGTTATATTTGAAAAATATTGAGATATTGCATATTATTATAGAATTATTATTACATTTTTTTTAATATTAATTTGTTTTGGTTATTAATATTTTAAGTGTTGTAATTATTATATAGTCCAAAATTTTAAATATTACTTATGTTATTATCACATTTTGAATATTATTATTATGTTTTTAGATCTAATACAAACCAAAACTATATCTTATCATCTTAAAATATTACAAATTCTATGGTTATAATTTTAATATTACATTTTGATTACTATTGTGATTTGGTTTTAAATTTTACAAGTGTTTGTTATTATTTTTTAAACCAAAATTAGATCTTATGAAGTTATAAGTATTTCATAATACAGTTGTTGTTATTATAATAAAAGGTAAAGTCATTTTTGGATAATTTAGCCGTTCACAGTTTATACTCTTGCGGGCCAGGAGTTGTACAAATGTTTTCAAATTACAATACAAAATAGCAAAAAACTATTACAAACATCATTCATCTCCAGCTTCGTCTTCTTCGTAAGTAAAATCTTCGTCGTCAGCTTCGTTTTCTTCCGCAATTTCTTGTTCAAGTGTATCTTCGTAATCATCCGGATAATCTTCGAAGATGTCGTCTACGTTCACTTCGTCTCTAAACTCTATGTATTGCATCCTTTTATCCGCCGCTGTCCAATCCTTAACTTCCACAAGCCCTCCAAGTGCTTTGCCCGTCAATCTTGTTCTCTTAGTCGTGTATAATAACCTCGCTTGGCTGAAAGCACACTCACTTGCAACTGTAGACATAGGTATAGCATAAATCTCTTTAACAATCCTGCAAAGAATAGGAAACTCTTCAGTTTTGGTACCCCATCATCTTATGATATCTTCAATACCTTGGTTTTGATAATTCGTAAAATCAAACCTAGTGCTCCAATATCTAGACAACTCATTATCAGATTGAGGAGTTTTTGTAACATTGCTTCGTAACATTGCCAATTGAACATAGTTAGTAGAAGATCTGCCTCTACACCTATTGTTACTACTCCTTACATTTGTAGATGTATTTGATCTATATCTTGCAGCATACTTATCATAGATATTATACAAACAATCATATATACCGATAATATACCCTTCAGGGTCAATTGGTTCCTTCGGTGGTTTAGCTGTAGAAAACCGTACAGATTGATAAAAGCATCTAACTAGCAATTCAAATTTTTCTTTTTGTGAAAAAGGATCTAAAAGGCAAGCAAATGAATAACTATCAGGGATTGGATGAAAATAATTTGTGAACTTATATTCCATTCCGGGCACCATGTCTACGCATACATAATTTGATCTAAATTCATTCATATGCATGGCAAGATTAGTAATCGTGAAAAGGGCCAAATGAGCATTAGGTTGATTTTGTGAAGAAAAGGTTAGAGTGTTTTCTTTTAAAAGTCTTAAAAATCTTAACATGCGTGCACAATATTTCCAATGATCTGGTTCAATTGGTGTTTCACGATAAGATGCATTATAAAGCGTCATAATCTCTTCTTTAAAAACATGCGCACGTGAAAGCATTGTGTAAGTAGAATTCCATCTAGTTTCGACATCTAATATAAGTTTCTTATATTTTTTCCCATTTGAAGTAACAAGTGTTTTAAAAGCTCTTTTTTAGCAGCGGATGTCGAGCAAAATAGAACCCCATTTTTTATAGGGGTAATATAATCACCGAGAACCTTACGTATTCCTTCTTTCGCAATTAATTGAAGTACGTGGCATAAACATTTGGTGTGAAACAATTTTTGAAAATGGGGATTGCAATCTTCTATAAGCATTTTTAATGCAGATGCATTAGAAGATGCATTATCCAACGAAATAGACATAATCTTGTTTTTAATGCCATAAACATTCATGCATTCAATCATACTCTCCCTAATTATTTGTGCGTTATGCTTCCCAATTGATTCAAACCATATAATTCTCCTTTGGAGGACCCATTCGGCGTCCATTCAATGGAGAGTAACACATATCATATCAAAATCAGTAAAAGTAGCTATGTCACTAGTAATCGAAACATTCCATGGCAAAGTCTGCATAGTTTGAATAATGCCTTTTTTTCTTTTTAAATAATATTTAAAGGCTAGCAATTTTAAAGAGCTACGTGGAACGCGTTTTGCGTGTGGGTTTACCCCAGCTTGCATCCAATTTTCGTATCTCCAAGAATCCCCAAAACTAAATGGTTGTAAACTACCGGCTGCATAAATCATTGTTTCTTCCCTATACGTATCGTGGTTAAACTCAAAAGGAAGACCTGTTTGAGGGTTCATGCAAACATTAGTTGGGTTAGGTTTTGTAGGATCATATATTTCATGTTTAAATAAATGTTTTACCATAGTGCTAGTGCCCATATTTCTAGCGCTACTTACGTGAAATAACTTTTTTTGCACACGTTACAAATACAATTATAACCATCTTCTGATAGAGTATAGTGTTTCCAAATCCAAGATGTTTTCTTACGAGATCTCGACCCAGCACTAGTACTTCCACCACCACTTTCGTGGGAGGAGAGTGTGTCAACGTGAGGGAGTTTTGTAGAAAATTCATCTATGGTATTGAGATCCACATTATATGGTGGGTTTATCCCAGTATTTCTACGTTTTGAATTCATTTTAAAACTAATAACAGTTTTTTTTAAATATTCAATAAAATACTAATAATAAAATATAAATTTAGACTAATAACAAGATAGAAAAACTAAATTTAGACTAATAATAACTAAGAAACAATTTGCGGAAAAACAAAAATCAAACAATTTCGAACGTAGGAGTAGAATATATAAAATAAGTAATTATAGTTTTCTAGAATTTTTCGAACAAGTAGATAGATTTAGAGAGAAGTAGAGAGTTGTTTGAGAGGTGTGAGTATTGGTGTTGGGGTCTCCTATATTTATAGGGGAGACCCAAAAAATAACAAAAAATCAAAAAAAATATATTCGTCCGGACCATCCGGATCAATGTCCGGACGCCCGGACAGAGAATTCGGACCATCCGGATATCGATCCGGATGGTCCGGACGTCATCCGGATATCGATCTGGATGGTCCGGACGTCATCCGGGGCATCCGGAGATTCGTCCGGATGCCCCGGAGTCAACGACTAGTTGAACTTCAACTAGCCGTTGGCAATTTAAAGTCGCGGACCATCCGGACGCCTGGCCGGATGGTCCGCACGATGACGTCATCATGACATCATCTAACGGCTAGTATGAAAAAAAAAATCCCTATAATTACAACCTACCTCCTACTATATTTTTCACTCCAACTCCACTACAAATCTATCCCCTCTCTCCCTCTCCACTACAAATCTATCCCCTCTCTCTACTACACTTCTTTAAAAAAAATTATATTTTTCAAACTCTATTTAAATTTCAGGTTTCGCTAAATGTCTTCGAAAAAATCAAAGCATGCCCGTCAAGGTGGATGTAGTGAATCAACCTCGAGACGAGTGAAACATGTGACAGATATGTTGTTTGAAGATATGGAGCTAACTGAGAGCGAGACTATCGAACATCGCGGCGAAGGGGAGCTTCGCATCCGTAATCAGGAAGGAGGTCGAGGTGTAACCAAAATTTGGTCTCGTATGTATCTGGACTATGAGGAACTGATCCAAATAGAGGGTATGCAAAACAATTTCAAACTTATTGAACCAAATAATGGCCTAGGTTGGATGACACTAGCTAGATTCAAATGTGATTGGTATCTAGAACTAGTACGCAAGTTTTATGCCACCACAAAATTAATCGAAAATGATCAAAGAGGTTTAGGAATGAATTGTTTGGTTGATGGTAAACCCTATACTTTTTTTAAAACTGATTTCGAAGATCTTTTTTCCGTTCCAACCCATGATATGTATACCGGTAATAAATTACCTTCCATTAGTTATCGCCCTACGATCTGGAGTGCTGATTGGCCTATGTCTTACGAAGAAGCAGTAGAGCTTCTTACTTGTCCTGGTGCGGAAGCTCCGAAAATTAGCGATAAATTTCGAGCCATGCGGGGTAATTTGGATGCTAATGGGAAATTAGCTTTGAAATTGGTAAATAGTATATTTCTTCCCCCTAGTAACAATGATATGCAGCTTTCATATATTCAAACATTTGTTACTGCTTTTATCGTTCGAAATCAGGGAATAATTAATTTACCTAGCTTGATGATTCGAAATATGGCTACGAGGTGTGGTACGGATAAACTACCTTATGAGATGATAGTGAGTAAATTGCTTGTTTCGAAAGGAGCTGATGTGAGTATGTACACTCCGATGAAGGTGAGGCCGACTAGTGCTATAGGTGGAAACTCTTTGCGTTTGCTGGAAATATACTCTTGGGATGGAGAGTTGATTTCGAAATTGGAGGCATTGAACCACTATAGACAAGACTTGAATCAGATATATACTGCGAACTGTCTTACAAAACCGCCAAATCCACCTAATCAGTATCGAGTTGAGGCTGAAGCGTCTTTCGATCCAAATGCTAGTGGTTCTTCTGGAGTACCGCCACAAGAAAGAAGAACCGATCGCGAATTTGCTGAGTTTTCGCATCAGCATCATATGGATTATATGCAATTTGCGCATACTCAACAAAAGGAATGGCATGATGATTTTACAAAATGGCAAAGTGAATTTCAAAATTGGCAGGGGGGGTAAATGACCAGCTTATCCAGATACAGCAGTGGCAAGTAGGGGTGAATGACCAACTTGGTCACCTCCAGCACTGGCATGGTCAATACGAGCAGTGGCATGGTCAATACGAGCAGTGGCATCATGGATAAGATCAATGGAATGAGCGATTTGCAAACCCTCAAGCCGAACAATCGGAGTATATGCGACAGATGATGGAGAACATGCATTTGCAAGGTCCACCACCTAACAACAACAACAACAACGATGAAGCTCCTTAGTTTTTTGCATTTGATTTTCATTATCGTTGTAATGTTTTTCTTTTTTATTTGATTGAACAACTATGTTACTTGTTTGGTTTTTATTTTTAATGAATTGTTTGTTTTGCTTCTATTTTTTATTAAATGTTATTTAAATCACTTTCGCTTTCAATTTTTATTTTGTTCTTTACAACTTACAAGTAATTTATGTTTATGCATATAAACTTCTAATATTGAATAGTTCGAAAATACAATAAACTATATAATTCATCTAACCATAAACACTTCAAGCTTGAAAAAATCTAAAGAATCACCTAATAATTTAAAATTAGAATACAATTATATGTCTAATAGGTATATATTATTCAAACGTATCAAAATCAAATTACAATTATTTTTTTAGAATGTAATTGATGATTATAAAATTTCGATTAAAATGATAACATATTTAAATTAAAATACATGAAATAGAATAATTAACTCGTGTATATGGTACATATCTCAATTATTGAAATTAGATTCAATTAACACTTACAAATTAATTTTAAATAACATTATAAAATATTCTCATAAACAGTTCTTAAATGGTTTGGCTGATGGTTTGAACTGATAAACGGTTCTTAAATGGTTCGTCTCGTGGTTTGAACTGATGGTTTAACTGCGAAACTGGCCCATTAGGACTGCAAACGGGCAGGACCGCAACCCGCAAGGACCGCATAAGGAGCAAACTGGCAGGACCGCAACCCGCTAGGACTGCAACCCGTGGTTGTGATTTAAACGGTGCGGGCGGTTCGCGGTTCAGACCGTTTGCCACCCCTATCCAGAAGCGGAGCCTGTATTAAGTATATAACTGACAGTTGAAATGTTAAATTAGTTAACAGAAGTTAGTTATTTCTGTTAATATCTCACTTGATATATAAACTTTGTTATTGTCTTGAACGATCTGAGTTTGCTCTCTCTTTTCGTATCCCTTCGACAAATTTCTAAATTCTTGACAAGTTTTTCAGATATTTTTTGGAAGTTGGGGTTTTCTTTGTAAATTTCTTGTTACTCTACATATAAATATCACCAAGAAACGTACGATTTGATTGATATTCTCTCTGAGAGAGAAAGAGAGATTGATTGCTCTTTTTCTCGTTGATAGTTCTTGACAATCTGATTACACTTTCCGTCTGATCAACTATAAGGTTACTCTTCTTCAAATTTTCACCCAAATATTTGTAGTAAACAATTTGTTTTTAAATTATTTAAATTAATCATTATAAACTTCTTTGTCTATGTTTGCGCATAAATGACCAAAACTAAAGCAGCCATGCCTCCTCCCTATAAGGCCTCTACCATTTCCGACGCCATTGCCGATGCGTATTTGAATGAAGTCAAGGATACTTTACAAGATCAACAAGAGAAACATAATATGTTTCTTGAAATCGTTGCGGACTTTAGCGCCGACAGGTGAACTCTTTGGACTATTGGATGATATTTTAATAAAACGTTAGTCACTTTTCTTGACTGTTAAATGTTTTGCGACTGTCTTTTTTTAGGCCTGATTATGCTGCTTTAGTTCCTCGCTTAAAAGAACTATTTAGAGGTTATGATCAATTGATTCGTTGGTTCAACACCCTCTTGCCCAACGAGTTTCAAATAGACCTTGGAGAAGATGCAGCTTCACTCAGACAGATTAAGTTCAACCAGGGCTTCGCTTTCTGTGAGAAGGTCAAGGAACGGTTAGACAGTGGACATGAGTACTGCAATTTTGTCGAGCACGTGCGTAAGTTTACCAGTGATAGAACTAGAATCCCAAAGCAAGTTTTGCAGAATTCGGTACATTTTCTTATTCAGATTTTGATGCGGTTAAAAGTTCTGTCTGTTTCACTGTTTTCATGTCTCATAGATTGAAAATACTTGAGTTTATTAAATTCTTTCCATGGCAGGTGAATCGTACACTTGGAGAACATCGTGATCTGGTGGATGAGTTTACTCAGTTTTTGGAGAATGAAAATTTGGGTAAATTTCGAAATAAAATTAAGAAGTTATGGGGATTTATACTTCGGCTTTAGCTGCTTCTGATGATTATTTTACTGCAGATGAATTCCTTGATGGTGTTTTAAGTAACTCTCTGTGAGTTGTTTCTTCCTTATGTTTTTCTAAATTTTGCTTCTCGCTCGCAATAACCTGATTAATTCTGTTATGCCCAGGTCTAGATAGCCGTGGTCGGCCTAAACTCGATGATGAGAAGGCTGTGTAATCATGTCCACATCTTAACTCCTAATCGCTTGAACATTTTACTATAGTACAGACATAATTGTGATTGATAAGATACTTCTATGAACCAAATAGTGGCATTTTATATGTTCTTTAGGGATAGGGTTATGAGTATATCGATTCAATACCATGTTTACATTTATTTATTTTATTTTTAAAAGTTCAAAAAATTAGATATAAGTGAAAATGAATAAATTTTGTTATCTATATTTTGTTTTTCAAATTTTATAATTAATATTTTGGTAGTGGATAAGTTTTTCGAATGAATAAGTTTTGTTATCTCCAAGAACTAACATACCATTAGTCATATATGCTTTGACAACAACAAAAGAGCTTTGCAAAATTCTCAGTGTGTCATCTCCATCGATGTGGGTAAACCTTTTCTTATCTAAGATTCCAATAGAAAAAAGCTTATGTTTAACTTCATATACATACCGTATGCTATTAATTACTCTCGCAAGTCTTGTAGACAACTTGAGCCGTACAGTTCCAATCATTATGACATCGTAGGAATCATCATCCCCGATGATGACCTTTTCACATTAAACATTCACAGGTCTTCAAACCAATTCTTATTTGAAGTTATGTGAAATGACACACCCGAATCCAATACTCATTTATCATTGTTCCTGCAAGAATAAGAAGTCATTAACCCATAAGTATACTCAGAATAATCAGACACCATTGCAGCATCTCCGTCTTCAGTCTTCTAATAGTTAATGCATTTAACCTTCTCTGGTCAGTTTCGGCTTATATGTCATTTCTTTTTGCATATCCAACTGATTAACATTGAAACATACCAAGCCCTTTTGGACTTTGACTTAAATTACACTCGACTTACTTGATTTTTTTTTCTTGAATGATCTCTCACACCTAGTTTGTGCTCTTAAGAGTCAACTTTCAGAACACTCTTTTTTTTAAGATCAATGGAATTCAAGGCGCTCTTAACTTTGGCTGTTTCAAGGGAGTTTTTCCTGTAGATCATTGTGTCCACGAAGTGTTCAAACTCTTTTGGCAAAGAACTCAAGAGGGTGGTTGCTTTGTCCTCCACTTCCTCCTTCATGCCAATTGTATTCAAGTCGTATACGATTTGGTTGAATCATCTAGATGCCTTTGAATCTTTGTGTTACTATCCATTGACGTCTTGTAAATTTATTTCTTCATATATAATTGGTTCACCAAGGACTTCTTCATGTAAATCTCCTCGAGACAATTCGATATCCATAACACTGTAAGCTCTTCAAACACATTTCGTAGCACTTTATCTCCTAAGATCAATATGAGGGAACTATGAGCTTTAGATAGTAACACAACATCAACTTGTCTAGATTTATCATCAATAAAAGCCACCAATCCTTTCTGCACGAGTTAAACCTTAACCTTAATTCTCCAGAGATTGAAATAATTAAATATGTCTATTTTTTCTAGACTAAGCTTCATGAAATTCATCTTTCGTATCTTTTTGGTCTATATAAGAGATTTACTTCTCCAACTTACAGATCATGGTCAATTTAATTCTTTTACGGTTGCTCCACACTCATTACACCACTTGTTGGGGAAACATAGACTCTTTTATATTTACGTAGGTTACAGAAAGACTCTCGAAACACAATGGACTTAATCAATCTTTGTAACAAAAGATAATGTGATTCACAAAAACCTCTATGTTTATCTCTCACTTTACTTATCTCTCAAAATACATAGAGATATTTCACTCTCTCATGAAATATCGTCTCACGTAATTGTCTCTCTACAATTACAGTCGCATCACATCAAAGTCACACCATGATTAATAATTATAATAACTTCATTTAATTATAGATTTAAGGAAAACCTTAATTCTTCATCAAACACTCCACATTAAAGCTCATTAATGAACCACTAAAATAAATCCAACTGTATTAATAGGAAATCCTAATTAACATATGAGACCTAGTAAATAGAATACTTTGCTTTGGCCTAGTGGTGTCATGATCTAGCATTCTTTGGATTAGAGCGGTGCTTCTGATCAGTTTGCTTCGACCATCTTAATTCGACCATCTTACTTCGAAATATTTGCTTTGGCTTAACACATATATCGTCAAACCCAATGGTCATAGTCTTCTTCAACTTGTATTAACTATTATGATCAGTATTTGTCTCAATAATGAAGGCACGACTCAAGCACGAGAGACTTTTAATAATTTTTGCATATACATATAGCGATATATCCAACACCCATGTAGTCCTACGAGAATACCTCAGTTGACGAGTTACTTTTAGTCTACACCTAAAAATTCTCAATCATTAGATGTTTTCAATATGAAAATAGATGTGGTTATATAACTGTAAACCCTTAAATACATCTCATGGTTCCTAAACACAACAATACATCTAACAAACTATCTTATATGTTCTACTTTTGAACATTTTTAACCTACTGAACTAAGAAACATACCATCAAAATCAAAATTACTTAACAATTGAATTTGTCTGATGTAAGTTTGAAGGGTTTCTTTGCATCAAAATTATATAAAAAAACAAAAGAAAAATCAATTCATCATGCTAACCAGAGGGAGGGGTTTAATCGTTGTAAAGTAACCTATTGTTATAGTTTGCCACGAAGACGGGATCACATGTTGCAGTACACTAGGCTTCCAAAGATGGTTCATCGCGGTAACGACCCAGTTCGCTACGATAACCGTTGGATATCAAAAAATCAAAACCCTAACATGCAACTTTAATCATGCAGTAGAATTATCTAATTATATGTTCTTGATTGTATAGATGAAGCCCTAATCATGCATACTACATTCTTGAACCCATAAAATACTTCAAAGTTTCAAAATCACAAAACCAATTTGGGGTTTTCTTCCAATCAGAATCAATTCATAAGATTTATTTTGAAAGACTAAATTGAGAGATGTACTCGACTCCAAATTATTGAGGAATTAGTGGGATCTAATACCAATTCTAAATAAAATCTTTTATAGACTTCAAATTCTAAAAGCTTAAGAGATCTAATCCTTTGATTTGAAAGCTATGTATAATGAAGATGAAAATAAAACTTACTAGTGCACATATCTTTAAGATTGATTTCCTCTCTTCTATAACAGAATTATTTTCATCCGAACTATTAAATAAGAACATGTTATGGATCTTGCCATATTTTGCAAGCTGTTATAATCATTATCTTTAAAGGATGAAAATAACAAGATAACGATTTAGAACTTTGATTAAGATTAGAGAAGAAATAAGAGAGAGCTAGAGAGTGACTATATTTGGTTCTAAAGAAAACAACAAACATATCATGAAAATAAGGATTTAGACAAGTACTTATATTTAGAGTTTTGGAATACCTAAATTAATTAATAGTTCATGTAATTTATTGAATGTTATATATACAGCCTACTAACTTCTTTTTACGTTAAGTCACCCCAATAATTAGTTTCAATATGTTACATTAGTTTATTGCATGTTATATACACAACGTACTTACCGATTGAGGGGACCATGATATTTATTGGACTCTTTAAAACCTAATAGCTAAAGTTTCCGAATTGATTAGCCTTCCCTCAAGATCCACATCAACCTAATTAATATTCACAATATAAACTTCCATGATCCTTAATTATTATATGTAGGTCTATTATAATGGAGGTTGATTATATTTATTAAATGAAATATTCCAAGTTTAAGATATAATTATAATGTTAGATTTGTTGAAAAAAACATGTTTGTTTCTTTGTGTGGATTATTTGAATTTAATTTCCTTACATTTGTATGTATGAAATCTAAAACATTTATAAAATAAGAGCTAACATTAGAGTAGGATAAATAATGTGATTTTCTAAGTTGATAGACATCACATAATTTCAAATTATTTGCTTAAACCGTAAGAATATTGTAATGTTTTAGAAATAATTATAGACCTCTACAAGAATGATGGCCAAGTCTCCTATGTCACCCTTATTTTAGAGAATTTAAGTAGATATCTAGATTAGACTTATCCAAATTATGAGAATTTAAAATAGACTCCATACTTTTAAAAAAAATAGAATAAAAACTTAATGACTCAAAATCTAAAGATAATTGGTTGAATGGTTCTTTAATTTTGTATATACATTATTAGACTGTCCTTTGAGAGATACCATGTTTACATTTAATCTTTTTATTTTTAAAAGTTCAAAAAATTAGATATAAGTGAAAATGAATAAATTTTGTTATCTATCTTTTGTTTTTCAAATTTTATAGTAAATATTTTGGTAATAGATAAGTGTTTCGAATGAATAAGTTTTGTTATCTCCAAGAACTAACATACCATTAGTCATATATGCTTTGACAACAACAAGAGAGCTTTAGAGAACTCTCAGTGTGTCATCTCCGCCACTGTGGGTAAACCTTTTCTTATCTAACATTCTAATAGAAATAAGCTTATGTTTAACTTCATATACATACCTTATGCTATTAATTACTCTCTCAAGTCTTGTAGACAACTTGAGCCGTACAGTTCCAATCATTATGACATCGTAGGAATCATCATCCCCGATGATGACCTTTTCACATTAAACATTCATAGGTCTTCAAACCAATTCTTATTTGAAGCCATGTAAAATGACGCACCCGAATCCAATACCCATTTATAATTTTACCTGCAAGAATAAAAAGTCATTAACCTATCAGCATACTCTGAATAATCACACACTATTGCAGCATTTACAGCTTCAGTCTTCTAATAGTTAATGTATTTAACCTTCTCCGTCAGTTTTGGCTTATATGTCATTTCGTTTTGCATATCCAACTGATTAACATTGAAACATACGAAGCTCTTTTGGACTTTGACTTAGATTACCCTCGACTTACTTGGATTTTTTTTCTTGAATGATCTCTCACACCTAGTTTGTGCTCTTTATAGTCACCTTTCAGAACACTCTTTTTCTGAAGATCAATGGAGTTCAAGGTGCTCTTAATTTTGGCTGTTGTAAGGGAGTTTTTCCTATAGATCATTGTTTCCACGAAGTGTTCATACTCTTTTGGCAAAGAACTCAAGAGGGTGGTTGCTTTGTCCTCCACTTCCTCCTTCATACCAATTGTATTCAAGTCATATACGATTTGGTTGAATCATTTAGATGCCTTTGGATCTTTGTGTTACTATCCATTGACGTATTGTAAATAAAAATTTTCATATATGATTGGTTCACCAAGGACTTGTTCATGTAAATTGCCTCGAGACAATTCGATATCCATAACATTGTAAGCTCTTCAAACACATTTCATAGCAATTTATCTCCCAAGATCAATATGAGGGAACTATGAGCTTTATATAGTAACATGACATCAACTTGTGTAGATTTATCATCAATAAAAGCCACCAATCCTTTCTCCACGAGTTAAACCTTAACCTGAATTATCCAGATATTGAAATAATTAAATATGTCTATTTTTGCTAGGCTAAGCTTCATAGAATTCATCTTTCGTATCTTTTTGGTCTATATAAGAGATTTACTTCTCCAACTTACAGATCATGATCAATTTAATTCTTTTACTGTTGCTCCACACTCACTACACCACTTTTTGGGGAAACGTAGACTCTTTTATATTTACGTAGGTTACAGAAAGACTCTCGAAACACAATGGACTTAATCACTCTTTGTAACAAAAGATAAAGTGATTCACAAAAACCTCTTAACTATGTTTATCTCTCACTTCACTTATCTCTCAAAATACATAGAGATATTTCACTCTCTTATGAAATATCGCCTCACGTAATTGTCTCTCTACAATTACAGTCGCATCACATCAAAGTCACACCATGATTAATAATTATAATAACTTCATTTAATATATATTTAAGGAAAACCTTAATTCTTCATCAAACACTCCACATTAAAGGCTCATTAATGAACCACTAAAATAACTCCAACTGTATTATAAGAAATCCTAATTAACATATGAGACCTAGTAAATGGAATACTTTGCTTTGGCCTAGTGGTGTCATGATCTAGCATGCTTTAGATTAGAGCGGTGCTTCTGATTAGTTTCCTTCGACCATCTTAATTCGGCCACCTTACTTTGACCATTCTGTTTTGGCTTACACATAGATTATTTGATCCAATTGTCATAGTCTTCCACAACTTGTATTAACTATTATGATCAGTAGTCGTCTCTACAATGAAGGCACGACTCAAACACGAAAAAGTTTTAATAGTTTTTTATATACATATAACAATAGATCCAACACCCATGTAGTCTTACGAGAATACTTGTGTTGACGAGTAACTTCTAGCCTACACCTTAAAATTCTCAATCATTAGATGTTTTTCAATTTTAAAATAGATGTGGTTATTAATGGTAAACCCTTAAATACTTATCATGACGGCCAAACACAACAATACATCTAAACAAACCATCTTTTGTGTTCTACTTTTGTACATTTTTAACCTACTGAAAAAAGAAACATACCATCAAAATCAAAATTACTTAACAACTGAATTAGTCTGATGTAAGT